>CM050176.1:19634786-19756870 GCA_027410445.1 Discoglossus pictus | reverse complement strand
GTCAGAAAGTTATATGGTAGAGTTATATGGACAGTTTAAGGACTTGGAGGAGTCTTAAAAAGTAATTGAGAGGTGTATATGGAGAGTATATGTCAAGAAATAATATAAGTTATATGTGAAACTGTATAGAGCAGTAAACATTAGGTAAGTGATTATATGGAACTATAGGGGACAGTTTATTGGAGATATGATATGGATTTATTACATGGAAATATAGTTTTTACAGTCAATAAGAGCAGCTATTAAATGTTATATGGAGTAATCTAGTTTCATTAATATATACATGAAGTAATACTGGGAGAGGATATATGATTTGTAGTATAGAGTAGGATGATGTATCGTATAAAATAATTGTGAGTTATGGGAAAAGTTTTAAAAAGCGGTAATACAAATATTATATTACATTTATAGGCACAGCTTAATAAAAAACAAAAAATATATATACAGAGTTGAACTAAAATAAGGTATATGAATGGTTATTTAATCTGTAGGAGGAGTAAACTTACTATTTCAATGATGAAATAAAGACCGTAGAGCAGCAATATGATTATATCAGTAATCTAAGTAATCTCGTATTTGTGAAATGTATTTAATACAATTCTTGTTTTATTAAATTCAGTTAAGACCCATATTCAGGAGGCATGGTGAGTTGGAAGAAAGACACCCACCTCAAATATATAAAGATCAGAACCAACTGTCCATACACTGAGTGTAAACTCCATACCTCATCTGACAGAAGATAAAACCTTTCCACCACAGTAATTATCATATAGGCTCCTCAATCTATACATAGGTTCCTCATCTTCTCTATCACAGACCTATCATCGTGGTCCGCCTATACACAGCCAATGATAGTGATGGCTGCTTTCTCTCTCTATATATATATATATTTACAGATGCTCCTTTCTCACTACATAGCCACTCTGAGACTGCTCCATCACTGAAGAGCAAACCTTCATTGGTGTATACCCATACAGAGATCAATGTATTTATATATAACTGCACATAGACTGCTTTCTCAGTGACACTCTATAGAAGACCTACAGTCTCTATATCAGACTCATATAGATGGTCCACCTGCCCCTCCATCCACCATGACAACACGATTCCTTGTCTATAGTCTCTTAATCTTGTTCTACTCTTTTCACAGCATCATTTATAAAAAATCACTGTGAGTATCTATCTCTATCTATCTATAAAACTTTATTGAAATTGTTCCTCCCTCATGGGATATTTACTCAGCTCTAAGAGATATCCTGATCTGTCTCTTTTGACATAGGAGTCACAAGTCACTCTCTTCAATCTTATCTTGTTTCTATTACAGAGAAAACAATGACACTTCACCAGCCAGCCTCAGACGACCACCAGGCTATGGACCACCACCAGGCTATGGACCATCACCTGGCTATGGAAGGGACCACCACCAGGCTACAGACCACCACCAGGCTATGGACCATCACCTAGCTACGGACCACCAACAGACTACAGACCACCAACAGACTACAGACCACCACCAGACTATGGACCATCACCAAGCTACAGAACACCACCAGGCTATGGACCATCACCAAGCTACAGAACACCAACAGGCTGTGGACCATCACCAAGCTACAGAACACCAACAGGCTGTGGACCATCACCAAGCTATGGACCATCACCAAGCTACAGAACACCACCAGGCTGTGGACCATCACCAGGCTGTGGACCATCACCAAGCTACAGACCATCACCCTGGAAAAAGATGACTGGCCCTGAAGAGTGAGTATCTTCTCAATGAAGCCTCTTCTTTCCTTCAGGTTTTCTCTTTAACCTTTTCCATATATGCAAAAACCTTTTTTTCATTGTCTTTCTAAATTTGTCTGCCTTTTTCTGTACTCTTCTGATTTTCAGCTTTTCTAGCTTCACTTCCTCTCTATTACATTTATCAGTTGCCTTTATTCGAATTTTTTTGTTTCAAGTTTTATATCGTAGGCAGCTAATAAATACATTATAGATGAAATAAATATCTATAAACCAAAATTTTCCAAAACGGGCTTGTATCATGGTAAAACCTGATAATTTCTCATCATGCAAACAATTACACCCTATAATATTTCACACTTAAATAATTGTAAGTATCATTACTATTATTCTCTTTGTATTATTTTTAGAAGTAACAACAATATTACTACAAACAAAGTAAGTGTTTTATGATCATTTGACCAATGTACTTATCGTTATTTCTAATGTAGGAGCTGTGTGTGTGTAGAGTTGTGTGTCAAACACATTCATTGCTGTATAGATATAGCATAGTGTATTTGTACTGGTATCTGTTGTGTTTGTTATAATAAATATTTCATGTCTCTTCTTTCTTGCAGACAACAAATTGGATAGTTGAAAAGGTATGGTTCTTGTCTATATCTTAAACTTTAGTAACTTTCTAATTGTATTTTTATAACTTCTCCATAATTCTCCATTACATACATGAATAGAGAATTGTTTCTGGAATAATATTCCCTAAAGTGCTTAACACTAAATATACAATAACAATTGCTTGTTTAGTGACAACATTTACTAAACCGTTTATTCATTAATTCATCCAAACAATAATGATATTAAAACAAATTAAAGTATTATGAAAACCAATAGAATTTAATAAGTCATTTTTTTCTGGATTAGACTATAGATCAGATAATATGAATCCCAACTGGATTCTTCCTTAATTTCTCTGTGCTAGATTTTTGCACTCTCACTCTGATCTGAACTTCTTTAAAAATTATTTCCATAGGGAACACAGAAGCTGCATATATTATAAGATAAACAGATGACATTCACTGATAAATTATCTTGTCTCTCTTTATCTATGGCATCTGTTTATCTTATTCCATATGCAGCTCCTGTGTTCCCTATGTCAATAATTGTAAAAGAAGATTAGACCAGACGTCCCAATCATCACCCATCGCGACCCTTGCAGCATCTACAAGATTTAACATTTCCCGCCGTGGACTTGAATTCAGAAATCAAGCCTAGGGAATTGCGGGGTTTGAATTCCAAGCCGCCAGTCCTTAAAGGGCCTGTGGCACACTAATGGTTACCCCAAAGTCGCGGGGGTACTATAAGTAAACCCCCGGCATCTAAAATTAACCCCATCACTTATGGAGGTCAATATAGACCCAATGAAACCAAAATTAACCCCCTCAGTCCAATAAAGGTCTATATAGACCCCTATAGGACACTATTAACCCCTAGGTTAACCCTACAAGTGCCAAGAGGTCCTCCAGGACCCTCATGACAAAGTCTAAACACTACACTACACTATTAACCCTAACTATCCCCCATTAACCCCTTAACCCTAAATATACCTCATTAACACATATTAAAACCAATTTAAATCTAACTGTGCCTATTTAACCATGACTGTTCCTATTTAAACCTAACTGGACCTATTTAACCCAAACTGGGACTATTTAACCCTAACTGGACATAGATTGTAAGTCTGCGAGTTTCAATCCTGCAAGAGGCTTTAGGGAAAGCCATATGGAAACCGGATCCCAAGCTCAAAGACAGGGCCCTCCATTCTTTGCAATGTGTGAACCTTGAACTTGTAATTGCCTGTAACTTTGCCTGTAACTTAACTTATGTATAGCGTTACGGAATATGTTGGCGCGTTACAAATAAATGATAATAATAATAATAATAATAATAATTTAACCCTAACTGGGCCTATCTAACTTGAACTGGGCCCATTTAACACTAACTGTACCTATTTAAAACTAACTGGGCCTATTTAACCCCTCTAGACCCATTTAACCCTAACTGGACCTATCTAACCCTAACTGTGCCTATTTAACCCTAACTGGACTAAATAACCGTAACTGCACCTATTTAACCCATCACTTATGAGGGTCTATACAGACCTCCATAAGCCTCCATCTAACCACTTTACTTATGGGGGTCCATACGGACCGCCGTAAGCCTCTCTTTAACCCAATCAGTCCCATAAGGGTCTATGAAGACCCTCATTGGACAAATATAACCCTAATATTCACCCCTTATGTGCCATGAGGGTCCTCCAGGACCCTCATGGCACTGACTCCAAACACTACATTACACTATTCCCTCACTAAAATACTCAATCTAAACTAACAGCCCTTGACCCAACCTATTAACACCTACACTACCTACCTACCTACCCCCTATTAATTAGACAAAATAAAAAAAGCTAAGTTACAAACAATATATTACAAACCCTCCATTACAAAAAATAAAAAAAGAATTACACACCTGCAAAGAAAATACAGACACATATACATAACATTACAATACAGCAATATATACATTACCAATATATACTATTAACCCCGCAACTACAATACATTTCCCCCTATCTGCATTACATGTCACCCTGACTACAAAATATTACCCCTATCTATAAAACATTACCCCCTATCTATTAAACATTAACTCCATCTACATAACATTGCCCCATCTATAAAACATTAACCCTATCAACATAACATTACCCCCTATCTATAACACATTTCCCCCTATCTATAAAATATTACCCCTATCTATTAAACATTACCCCTATCTACATAACATAACCCCCTATCTATAATACATTTCCCCTTTCTATAATGCATTCAACCCTAAATCTTACCTAAAGTAGAATATATAAGACCATTTACCTTTGCAAATGTCCCTACTTGGATGCTTCTCGGAAGGGCTTGGATATCTTTAGGGGTTAATAGATATTCAATGCAGAACTGTTCAGTGCTGTCATTGATACGGGACACATTGGGGGACATGAGGATTACATGTAGTCGCTGCTAGCCAATACTGTTATTTGTGGTGGCAGTCCACTGGGCTAAGACATTGAGTTGCTGCCTTGGAGGTCATCCAAGCCCAGGACTATCGCAAGTTGCAAGTCTTGCGATTGGCCAAAGGAAGGGGTGTGCTGCGTCCCATTTCATTTGAATAGCAATGTAGAAGTAGGGCTACGAGGGTCCGTAGCACCCTCGCAAGGAATCACAGCTTTGCAGCCATTTTAAGCCCATTGAATGAGGCCCTGAGAGTGCAAAAATATAGCGCAGAGAAATTAAGGAAGAATCTAGTTGGGATTCATAATATCTGATCTATAGCCTAATCAAAAAATGAAAGAGGGGTTTTAGAAATGTTTTAATATTATTTTAATTTGTTTTAATATTACGTTGCTTGGATAAATCAATGAATACACTGATTTATAAAATGTGTCCCTAACAAGCAATTATATACATGAAATCAAACTAATGTGGACCTGAGGTATCTCAGGTATTACCTGAGCAGCCACACATATGACCCAGGGTTTGGATTTCATGAACATTGGATAGATAGTCTGAGCTGTAATGAGAATTAATCTAAATATGTTGATAACCATAAAATATACATTTTGCTATTTAATTAATTGTTGTTCATTTTTAGATGGATCCATTAACTGGAGATCAAAAGAGTAAGTGTGTGAGAGGAGTGGGATATGTACTTGTTAAAGCCAAAATTGACAGTAAAATACTAAATATATCAAAATAATTTCATATAGTCATTTATGAACTCAGCTTAGAAAACTATTACTTATCAATATATTGGTATTAAAAGGCAGCTCTTTTGTGAGAATCTTTGCACTGAAAATAGCTGGGTTACCAAATGTCTTTAGGCTAGAATTCTTCGCATTGTTTATAAATGGTGGCAGAGTATGGAGCCAATTTTATCTCAGTTTTCTAAGTGCTGCAGATGTTTTGTGGCAGAGTGTAGGGAAACATGCTTACATATATTTTCAGTTTAAGGTATCTTACAAAAGACAGTGACGTCTATTGAGATTATTGGTAGATCACATGTAGGAGCAAAAGGCACCTAATGTATTTTTAGTTTACATGTGGGTGGGATTTGGCCAAAATAAAACTTAAGGTGGCTCAAGGTGTGACAAGGATCTGGGATTAATAGGGGTGCTACTTAGGATAAAAATATGAGATAATAAGTAAAAAGAGAAAGAACTGGTATCCTTTTGTATATTAGTGCACACCCACTGCCCAAATTACAATATAGAAATAAGTCAAACTTTAAAACTTAACATTTATTGTGAAATTTAAAATGGCTGGTATAAAATCCTAATACTCTGACAAAATAAAGAAATTGAAGGCATAGGTGAAAATTGACATATTAATATGTCTTCATATTATAGATCCTATATGTCCAGTTAACAGACCCAAGATGTCCACAAATTTATTTATATAGGTGATTACAGTGGTATCTTGTATTCATAAGATACCTACTAATCTTGTGGCCTTATATACTCCCAAATAAATAAAGTGCTAAGTGCTAGTAGTGAACATACAATTTACCCGAAGGTAAAATTGTATTAAAGTGGAAAATTATTACCAGGGAAGGAAAAAAGCTCCCCTTAGTGAAATATAAACCAAAGTGCTTGATGTGATATATCGAAGTAATCAGTGTACCTCAATATAAGTCGGTATAAATTTTGAGGGCTTAAGGGTCTGCACTCAGATAAATAAGTCATTAAATAGATGAAGACTTAATATTAAATATTATTAAATATCACCATTATACTTCATAAACTGTAGGAGCTAAAGTGCATATTATTGTATCCCCTATAAGTATTGGAAATTCTGAATTACTAAATAGTTTCTTGAATATTGCCGACGCGGAGGCTGCACAGGCTCCCTGGGTCAGCCCGCAGCGTCTCGTGACCCAGCGGAGCCTGTAAGGCGCACCAGCCAATCAGAAGCGGCGGGGGTGGGACTTCCACCACATTCCCGCGCCGGGAGTCAGTTCGGCCGCGGTCTCTGTGGAAAATCCCTCTCTCCCACCCTAATTTACTGTATGATAAAAAAGGATTATGTATGTTTTAAAAAAAAAATATATATATATATATATATATATATATATATAAATATATATAAAGTATCATATGAAAAAAAAAAAAACAATCGATGTGGTGTCAGTTAGTTTAAGATAAGCCTAAATGGATCATGCTTGGGTCAAGGGAATAGCGTATATGTTGTGGCCAGGATAGATGGTAGGCCTATATCATTAAACGCCACAGCTCCTAGCTATTCGCTTGCTTCCTATGCGTCTACGTCTGACGTCATAGGTCAGCGTCTCGTAATAGCGTAGCGTGGAATCCAACGCACGTTTCCGAGAATTTCATCAGGGGTTACCGGGTACATGTAAGAGAGACTATTTAAGCTACTTCAGGTGGTGCAACCTATATTTAAAAACAAGTATTATCAAAAGGCTAAAATATATTATGGGATCTACATAGAGAAAATATTAGTACATACTCCAAAGTAAACTTATATAACTAGAGATATTACTTGGCATAATGTACATTGGATATAGAGAGCTGGTAACCATAAATAAAACATATATAGCATCCTATGTTAGTGATTGTCCTTGGTAATATAAACCAAGTCAAATTGTAGAATATACTATAATGTGAGTATGATATAAAGATATACCAGTTATATTTTGTCACAAATAATACACTGGACAATACTAAATAAGCCTATATTTATACAATATAAGGTATGATTATTATTGTATTATATTTACCCATTTATTAAAGGGATTGTATAAATAAAATAATTGTATATCACATAGGGCCTCATTCTATTATCGGCCGTAAATCGGCCGTAAGGCTGCGATTCCTTGCGGGGGTTCAGTTAACTCGCGATTCTATTATACGGCCCCGCAAGGATCTTCTTTTACGGCCGGCCGCATATCTTGGAACCGGCCGTAATCTGTGAAATATAAAAACTGAAAAATAAATTCAAGCCTGCACTGTACAGCTCTGTAAATGCTAGGGATCATATTGGGGGACATGAGGATTAAAAGGAACCCACTCTCAAGCTTGCACATCTGCCCAAACCCGAGTTCAAATTAACGGTTTATTTTCCGGCTGCGGCGTGGGTGTGTCTGAGGTGCTCCAAGCACTCTGGACTTTTTACATGGATATTTTACGGATATTAAAAATTAAATATTTTATGGATTTGAGTACAGGATAATTATGTGCTATTTTTTCTAACACCTAAAATCCCTTTGAAGTCTTCGCAAAGTGCAGGATGGCTTTATTTGGGCTATTTTATGTGCTTAATTGGTGCTAGCGAGACCTCTTTCCTGCAAGTAAGCTGCGGATCGTTTTTTAGCCTTGCAGAGAGGTTTCCCGGAGCAATTGAATTGCAAAACTCTTGCGGCCGTTTCAGATCAAAGGCTTTCAGTCTCCAGTCACTTACTCGCTCACTTGTACATTCTCTGAAATCCCTTACTACCTCGCTTTATAGACATACTGCTTCACTGAAGCTCTCTTCTATTACTTATACTGAGACCATTGTTGTAGAAAAAAACATAAGCACAAACCACATTTTACTCCAAAACCCAGTCATGTTACCAAAAAATAGAGTCCTCCGGTAATTTTCTGATTATCAGATTTTCTTAAAACAAAATGTGAATCAGTAACAAAAAAAACATCCAAACTGGCTGCTGCTAACTGATCTGACTGGACTGACTTGTCAAAAAAATAAACAAAACACAGCTTTTATAGTATTTACATACAAAGAATGGTACATTCCATTCACCTTCAAGAACATTTGTATATCCTATCCACACCCCATTGCTTAGGCCAATAAAAACTTATTTATATTAGTGAACCAATAAAAATGAATACATGCAGTGTGCACGTATTAGCCAGACTGGGTGCGTCACACTAGATGCGCAAAAACACTTTTATTTATTATCTCTGCGCATAGGTTAAGTTCTAATCTTATATTTTCCCTTGTATATGACCGAAGTACATATTGTTTAGGCTAAATAATAGCTACTTGTCTCCTGAACAAGTTTTTATTATGGTAAGTAGGACTTGTATACAGTTATTGAAGAAATAATAAGGAATTTAAGCTAAATGTATAATTAACTGTTTCATACCTCACATCCTATACTTGAAAAATACTGGTTCAGAGCTAAAAAATATATATACAGTATATACACTAAAAATGTAAGGATATTTGTATTATTTCACAGCACCATTTATTTCCTACACATAAAGGTTCATCCACTTCAGTATAACCTTAGAGGCTCCTCCCTTTAAACATACCTATACATAGGCTCCTCCCTCTCTATAAAATCTATAGACTGCATACATCATCTGTGCACACTCACACAAAGAGAAACCTGCTCTCCATACACCATGTAAAAACAAAGGCTGCTCTTCTCTAGTTTTTAATTCTTATTAATTTTGTCTTTGCACAGATTTTGGTCAAAAAAATCAAAGTGAGTACCATTATTAGCTTTCATTTGTTGGGACTGTTACACGGCCGTGAATGCTCCTGAAATGAGGTTCTCGTTTGTCTAATATGACATGGGAGCAACCAGTCTACATCTGAGACTCTCTTTCTTTGGTTATAGAAATAAAACAAGTGTGACCCTATAAAGGTATAAAAAGTCCCGCGTCTCGTATTTGTTTGTCGTACGTCCGTAAATTTTGCGAGGTCCGCAGTTGATGGCAAGGAGCGCCTTCGGCGAGCATGCAACAAACCGCATGCTCACAACTATATATGTGATTCCACCCTCTTCCATTTATCAGTGACCTGTGTTTGAATTTTTTTGGATCAAGTTGGATATCGTAGGCAACTAATACATTCATCATAGATAGATCCTATAGCTTTACAAACCCCAAATTGACTTGCAAATTGAAAATTTGATGATTTATCATCCTCCAAAAAATTACACATTATAGATATATCACACTTAAATAATTGTAGCTCTCACAGGAAGCAACCTGTTTGCCTTTTATTGATATTTAGATGGGGTATAAAATATTCTATTTATATTATTTTCAGAAAAAACTATGATAATGATGAAAGTGAAACATTGGTAAGTATTCATAATTTATCACAAATCTTACTTGTATCTCTTACTGTGTGGTAAAGGTTTTAAGATCCAAAATCCTAATTTCACAGTAATTAATTAGTAAAGGTGTAACAGAGTTCACCAATTAATACTTACCGTATATACTTGAGTATAAGCCGAGTTTTTCAGCCCTTTTTTTACGGCTGAAAAGGGCCCCCTCGACTTATACTCGAGTCACTACCCCTTGTCTCTCTTTCCCTACCGTGTCTCTATTTCCCCCCCCCCGTTTTTTGTGAAGGGAGTTTGAGGCGGGAGGTGGAGGAGGGGGGTTGAGGAGGGTCATAAAGGAGGGGGAGGGAAAGAGACACAGGGAAGGGAGGGAGGGAAGAGACACAGGGAAGAGGGGGGGGGGAGAGACATAGGGGAGGGAGAGGGGGGGAAGAGACACAGGGGAGGGAGAGGAGGGGAAGAGACACAGGGGAGGGGGAGAGACAGGGGAGGGAGAGGGGGGAAGAGACACAGGGGAGAGAGATGGGGGACACAAGAAAGGGACACAGAGGGCACAAGAGGGACACAGGGGGCAGCACATTTCCCACCCTCGGCTTATACTCGAGTCACTCATTTTTTCCAGTATTTTGTGGAAAAATAGGTGCCTCGGCTTATACTCGGGTCGGCTTATACTCAAGTATATACAGTATTGCACTAGTTATATTAAGTTGTATCAGAGTGCTCCAGTGAATAGTTATTGGACTAGCTATAAATTCATGCATATATTCTTAGTAACAATTATGTGTTTAAAAATCTCTCTTCTCTCAAACATTTTAGATGTTAAAGGCATATTTAAGTTTCATGGATTATGAAAGCATCAGAGAGTAGAATCTGTAGTTAATATAAAACAAATTTTACATACAAAATCCCCAAAGAAAAATTAGTAAACTTACCCTGATTTTTACAAATGTCTTCAGCTTTCTGAGACTTGATGTTGAGAAGGAATGCCCCTAAAAATCCTTAGCTAATATAGCATAACATTCATAATGTGATTTGGGCAATCAAAGGCAGCTATAACATTGTTTCAATGCCTGAAAAGTGAGTTTGTGCAGCAAAGCATCATGGGATGTGTCATAAGTATTTACTTCTGTGAGATTACTTATAAATCCTGAACTATATGTGAAATATGAAAATATGAGAATCATGAGACTTATTTATGTCTTCATTTTATATATAAGACAAGCAAATTGCCCGTCAGAAAATGACGGTCATAAAATTGTATGGCAGGTAATGCTGTTTCCCACACAATGTAAGGCTTTTGATCCTCTGAGTACCCTCTGTGCTCATTGCGATGCTCTACCTTGGTGTACTCTTGTTCGTCTGAGCACCTTCTGCGCTCATTGCAAGCCCCGCGCTGAGCGCCTTTTTTTCCTGCAGAATAAAATGTACATTTGGACTTTTGCTGATCTGATGAGAAAGTGTCAGCAATGTGGCAAGTGTGCAGTGTAAATATGCTGCAAGCGCGAGGGCCAATCGTTTGTTTAGTTGTGTAAAGCGGCATTTTAGAATGGTAATGTTATTAGTTGCAAGTTAGTGTCGAAAAATGGTGGCGATTGTCTATGTGTTACGCGGCTCTCGAGCATTTTCCATCCTTCCTAATAGTGTATTTTGTACCTCGTACGTTCCTGGGTAAAAGTCTTATGTGCCTGGCGATATTTTGTGTGGTTATGGGTCGTGTAGCCCTGTTTTAGTTTTTTTCGGCCGCCATTTTTTTTGTCGCTTAGGTGTTTTTCGGGAGCCAAAACTAAGCAAATTTCATTTAAATGTGTGTGCAACCTCACTCCCAGATGTCCTGGCTGTCCCCCCGTGCTGTGTGTGATGTTTTTTTTATGTTTGTTTTTTATATTGTTTGTGTTTTTGGATGTGTGCGATTCTGACGTTATTTTTGTTTTTTTTAAAAGTCCTGCTTTCCTTTGCAAAGTGTTATGGTCTGTAATTTCCCCCGCTATTTTTTAAAACTGCTACGGGTCTTGCATTGTGAATTGTATATTGGCGCTCCTTGCCTGCAACTGCGTCCCTTCCTTCTCAAGGGCAGCGGGGGCGATGGGTTCGCTGTGCAAGCACGCAGGTGTTAGCAACAACCCGCTTTGCTCACAAATATATATGTGATATTAACAGCCTTATTAATTTGCGATTTGGCCAATTGAATAGGGCTCTATATAAGCACAGAGCATATTTTTTTTACAGAAGTTTTTAGTTAGTGAACTTCTATCCAAAAGCAAGGTCTTCACTAACTAAAAACTTCTGTAAAAACATATGCTCTGCGCTTATTTAGAGGCCTAATCCATTGGCCAAATCACAATTTAATAAGGCTGTAAGTCTCTAACAGTATGTCCAGTTGGGATTCCTAATATCTGATCTATAATCCAGAAATGAAAGAGGGGTTTTAAAAGTTTTATTAGTTGTAATATTATTTTAATTTGTTTTAATATTGCGTTGTTTTGGATAAATGAATTAATAAAGAGTTTTATAAAATATGTCCCTAAACAAGCAATTTCTGTATATAAAAGAGAGTAAACTAATCTGGCCCTGAGGCATCTGGGAAATTACTTGAGCCGCCACTGTTATGAGCCAGGCTTTGGACTTCATGGACATTGGATAAATAGTCTGAGCTTTCATGAGAATTAATCTGAATATGTTGAGAACCATGAAATATAAATTTTGCTAATTAATTCATTGTTTTTTATTTTTAGATGGATTCATTAATCAGAGATTAAAAGAGTAAGTGTGTGAGAGGAGTGGGATATGTACTTGTTTTATCCAAATGTGACAGTAAAATACTAAATATATCATAATAACATAATACTGTCATTTATGAACTCAGCTTAGAAAACTATTGCTTATCAATATATTGGTATGAAAAGCTTTTCTGTGAGAACCTTACACTGAAAATAGCTGTGTTACCCAATGTCTTTAGGCTAGAAATTCTCGCATTGTTTATAAATGGTGGCAGAGTATGGAGCCAATTTCATCTCAGTTTTCTAAGTGCTGCAGATGTTTTGTGGCAGAGTGTAGGGAAACATGCTTACATATATTTTCAGTGTAAGGTATCTTACAAAAGACAGTGACGTCTAATGAGATTATTGGTAGGTCACATGTAGGAGCAAAAGGCACCTAATGTATTTTTAGTTTACATGTGGGTGGGAGGCTGATATTGTGGCTTTTCTGTAATTGTACCTAATTTATTCTTCAGCAAACAGTTCTAATAGAAAAAAGAGACTTGCTGGGTAAGTAAAACAGAATTATTTAAATGTGTGAATAAAACATCGAGTTAAATGCAGATATCATGTCATGTAGTTACTGCCCCTCTCATCACATAGCAATAAATACTATACCAAAGTGTTAAAAATATTGACCCTAAACAGCATCATATCACACACTGCCTGAGTATTCACACATAGTTATTAAGTACGGTCAATAAAATTTGAAGCCATGGCAATGCTGTTTGCCACACAATGTGAAGGTTTTTGTACTGTGAGGACCTTTGGCGATCATTGCAAGCCTCGCTCTGAGCGCCTTTGGTCTACTATTGCTCCTCTGCACTCATCAATAAGACAGATACATATGTGTCTATTTTTATAAATAATAATCAATGAATTAGTTAGTGAATTTAATATACTTTACCTATTTGTAATTAATATATCCATCAATCAAGAGGCCGAAGAGCTAACAATCTTTTTTCATTTTCCCGCAGCATATAATGTCCAGTTGGACTGTTGCTGGCCTGTGGAGATAGTTTGATGAATTTCCCAACTGTGCATTAGAAGTAGGCTGCGTGCGCAAGGGCAAACCGTTGGTTTATTTGTGTAAAGCGCTACTGTAGATGCGTAATGTTGTGATTTGCAAGTTCGGAGTGTAAAGTAGCGTTGTTTGTGTATGTGCTACGCGGTTCGCGAGTATTTGGCGTCCTTTGTAGTAGTGTATTTTGTACCTTGTACGTTTCTGTGTGAAAGTGGTACGGGTAAGCAATGTTTTGCGCAGTTCAGGGTTGTTTTTTTTGCCCGACATGTTTTTTCTCGCTTAGCTGATTTTTGAGTACCGAAACTCTTAAAAATCAACACAAATTAGCGTTCCACCTCGCTCCCAGGCATCCTGGCTGTTTCCCCATGCTGTGTGTGATGTTTTGTGTGTATATTTGTGTTCTTCATGTTTTTTGTTTTTCACGCTTCCGATTTTTCCTACATCGTATTTTTTTTTCCAAGTCCCGCATCTCGTAATGTTTTTTATTTATGTCGCGCGTTTGTCAACTGCTTGCAGCCTAACAAACAGCCATATTAAATTGCAAATTGGGCAATTGAATAGGGCTCTATATAAGCACATAGCATATTATAGCACATACATTTTTTACATAAGTGTTTAGTTATTGAACTTCTATGCAAAAGCAACGTCTTCAGTAACTAAAAACGTATTTTAAAAAAAGATGCTATGTGCTTATACAGAGCCCTATTCAATTGGGCGAATGGCAATTTAATAATTCTGTAAGGCGATTCTGCATTTCCTAAGTGTTTGTAGGCTGTAAAGTCCTGTGTGTTTCATTGCCTCCAGGCAAGGCTCGCAGGCAATAAGCTCCTTCGGCGCTCATTTGGCAAGTGCTGTGAGTTGTAGTTCCTTAATTGCTCGCCTCGCTATGCGAGGCTTGAAGGCGATGAGCTATGTGAGGCTCGCTGGCGATGAGCCCATTCGGAGCAAATCGCCTAAGTGCTGCACGTTAATGGCTCGCAAGCTATAAGTGCCTTCGGCGCTAATCGCCTTCGTGCTCCGAGATAATGGCTCGCCTTGCTTCAAGAGGCTTGCAAGCGATAAGCGCCTTTGGCGCTCATAGCCTAAATTGTATGCACCATGCAAAGTATGATGACGTCTCGTAGTTCGACAATTATAATATGTGGTACACACAGCACTTATTTCTCCATCATTTAAACACAGTGCCTTCTTGGAGTCACATACTACCTCACTATGATCGCACACTCTCTTGAGCCAGTCACTTACTCGCTCACTTGTACATTCTCTAAAATCCCTTACTACCTCGCTTTATAGTCATAATACTTCACTGAAGCGCTCTTCTGTTATTTATACTGAGACCATTGTTGTAGAAAAAACATACCCACAAACCACATTTTACTTCGAAACCCAGTCATGATACCAAAAAATAGAGTCCTCAGGTAATTTTCTTATGATCAGATTTTATTTAAACAAAATGTGAATCAGTAATGAAAAACATCCAAAATGGCTGCTGCAAACTGATCTGACTAGACAAAAATATAAACAAACACAGCTTTTATAGTATTTACATACAGAGAATGATACATTCCATTATCACCTTCAAGGAAATTAGTATATACTATCCACACCCCACTGCTTAGGCCAAAAAAACTTATTTATATTAGTAAACAAATAAAAATGAAAACATGCAGTGTGCACTTGTTAGCCATACCTGGTACATCACACTAGATGCGCAAAAACACTTTTATTTATTATCTCTGTGCATAGGTTAAGTTGTAATCTTGTATTTTCCCATGTATATGACCGAAGTACATATTGTTTAGGCTAAATAATAGCTACTTGTCTCCTGAACAAGTTTTTATTATGGTAAGAAGGACTTGTTTACAGCTATAGAAGAAATAATAAGGAATGTAAGCTAAATGTATAATTAATTGTTTCATACCTCACATCCTATACTGGTTCAGAGCTAAAATTCACAAGTGCTACAAAAACTGATAAAAGCGATATATATATATATATATATATATATATATATATATATATATATAATATATATATATGCACAAACTCAAAATGTAAGGATATTTGTATTTTTCCACAACACCATTTATTTCATACACATAAAGGTTCATCCACTTCCCTATAACCTTAGAGACTCCTCCCTTTATATACATACCTATACATAGGCTCCTCCCTCTCCATAACATCTATAGACTGCATACACCATCTGCTCTCCATACACCATGTTAAAACAAAGGCTGCTCTTCTCTAGTTTTTAATTCTTATTAATTTTGTCTTTGCACAGATTTTGGTCAAAAAAATCCAAGTGAGTACCATTATTAGCTTTCATTTGTTGGGACTGTTACACCGCTGTGAATGCTCCTGTAATGAGGTACTTGTTTGTCTACTATGACATAGGAGCAACCACTCTACATCTGAGACTCTTTCTTTGGTTATAGAAAAAAACACGTGTTACCCTATAAAGGCATTAAAGGGGACAATGCAGTTTGAAGTAGAGACTGAGTATATTCTCATTGATGCCTTCTTTCCTTTAAGACTTTGGGGCACTCTCAGCCCTCAAACTTTAGATTTCGGTCATAAATAGTAAATTGGCCATGAGAAATACCAAATAGAAAGTGTCATGTCCTCTTAATAGAAAGATGGCAGCCACAGGAAAATATGGATTCCCCTTCAACTAACAATTTTAAATAAATCACTATCACATAACACATTCTGAACACAAACAAATATCTCAAATATTACACAATGAGCACAGGGCCTCAAGTAACCATAAACCACTAAATCAAGCCACTATTATAAACATTATGTTACATTACTAGATAAGTCACTATTATCCAGTCCTTAAGAGTAATTGATTTCTATACAGTTATTTCCAGCAGAGTAATACCAATGCACTGAATAGGTTGGTACTATTAAAAGAGACTTGGCATAGCAGTGTCATATACTGGTATGTTCTGACAACTGTCTATTGTTATAGCCTCTTGAGTTGGTAACCACATGGGCTAGGGTCCCAAAAACATAGTTAATGATTTCAGGGGCTGTAACAGTATAATTTAGGGCCATAAAGGGCCCTTACTTGTGGTGTTCAGGGGAGTCCCACCCGGACCAAAGAAGAGTGTCTCTTTCTACATTTTATACTTATGTACCTTTCTGATGTTCAGCATCCTTTTACCGTCACCTTCACTCTCTTCCATTTATCAGTTTTACTCTCTTTTGTTTATCGTGACCTGTGTTTGAACTTTTTTGGGTCAAGTTGGATATCGTAGGCTACTAAAAAAATTCATCATAGATAAATCCTATAGCTTTCCAAACCCAAAATTGACTTGCAAATTGTAAATCTGATAATTTATCATCCTCCAAAAACTTACACAGTATAAATATATCACATTTAAATAATTGCAGTTCTCACAGGAAGCAACCTGTTTGGCTTTTAATGAGATTTAGATGAGGTATAAAATATTTTATTTATATTATTTTCAGAAAAAATAATGATGAAAGTGAAATAGTGGTAAGTATTCATAATTTATCGCAAGTCTGACTTGTCTTTCTTACTGTGTGGTAAAGGTTTTAAAATCCAAAATCGCTCTTCTCTCAAATATTTTATATGTTAAAGGCATATTTAAGTTTTATGTATTATGAAAGCATCAGATAGAGTAGAATCATTAGTTAATAAAAACATTTTTACAAACAAAATCCCCAAGTAAACATTATTAAATTACCCAGATTTTTATAAAAGTCATCAGTTTTCTGAGACTTGATTTTGAGAAGGAATGCCCCTAAGGAATCTTAAATAAATTAGCATAACATTCATAATTTGATTTGGGCAATCAAAGTCAGCTATAACATTGTTTCAAAGTCTGAAAAGTGAGTTTATGAAGCAAAGCATCATTGGATGTGTCATCTTTATTAATCTTCACAAGAAAAAAGAAGGACCTCAGACATTGCTATGTGGATTTTTGCATTGTGCAGAGGCAGAGCTTCTATTGGTAGGCACAAGCTGCCTGGGTGGGAGTGAGAACCAATTTTGTTAAATAAAATAAAACTGTATGTATATAGAATGAATCAATGTAATGTATGTTTCTGATATAAGCAAAATGTATTAGAGAAAATTCAAAACAGAGAAACTTCCATATACATTTTAGTATCATATGTGGCAAAGTGCCCTGCTTTTCTCTAGGTTCTGTTATGTATTGTATAACATTGACTCACAGGAGGCTTCAATCTGTTTTCAATCTTTTTATTGCTCCTTCGCCAGTGCCATAAAGTATAACAAAATAAACAAAACAAGAAATAAATAGGCCCAGCTCTTTATGAGCACTACCTAACTATAATATGGTTTTCCTTGCTACACTCAGCTACTGGATTCCAGTCTCAGTTTATCTCTGTCAGCGGCTGGCTAAAAGCTTCTACTCTGTAACACTCTCTCCGAGATTTGGGCTGCAACACTCCCTCTGGCCCAGCTCCAATGCACTCGCTGTCCCAGCGGCTTCTCTTTCTCTGGGCTCCAACTCTCTCGCTGGCCCAGCTGACACTCTGCCTCCCTGAGCTCTGGCTGCAACTGCCCATTCAACAGACAGTCCCAGCCTGTTTACTGCTGCAGCACGTTGTGATGTAAGGGAGCGTTTGTGACACCTGCAGTGCTGGACTGGGCAAATGCCTCCATCCAGAATCAGGCCCACACATCTACCCTCCAGGACTCCCCCATACATCTGCACGGCTTTGTCACATAAGCTCTTTTATCATGGTCAACATTCCCCTCAGGAAATAGTTTTGATTTCCAACACCCTTATGGTACAGTATTTACTGTAAGTAGAATAAGTGGGGAAGCCTCTCAAAATAGGCTTATGGTCCTCTACTTTTATGACCATTCCAGGGAAGACCCCAGCACTAATTCCTTTGAAAATGTCTGTAAAGGTTTGGAGTAGAGAATTTTGGTCAGAGGTTTCTTCTTCAGTCCCTGATTTATCCTAGTGATCATGGCCTCTCAATTCACTAGGACACTGTGTTTCTGCTTCTGCACTTCACCTTGTATTTTTGTATCTTGCACTCCCTCTCTACTTTAAACCCTGTTATCTCTTTACTTACTCTGCTGAGGACACCTTCTGTCGTATAAAGTTTGGCTTCTTTCTTCCTCGCCAACACTTCTACAGCATTCAGTTATTTCTTCAACAAAACTAGAGAGGAATGGGTTTCTGGCTCAAACAGCAACTGACTCTTTGCTACCAATCATTATAAACTAGAATATTGCCCGTCAAAAAATGACGGCAATGAAATTGAAAGGTAGCTAATGCTGTTTGGTGTATAATAATGAAAGATGTAATACATTAATAAATGAATATGTAATGCTGTTTGGTGTGTAATAATGAAATATATAATACATAAAAAAATGAATATACTTTACCTATTTTGAAGGATTGTGTTGAAGAGCTGTCAATGTGTTTTGAGGTTGCTGCAGCATTAGTGGTGTGGAGCTGCTGTGTAAGCGTGGTAAATGTGTGCAGTGTAATACAGTGCGTGCGCGAGACGAAACCGTTAGCGTAGTGGTGTACTTCCGCATTGGCGTAAAATGCCGGCTTATGTGTGGTATGCGTCTTTGCGGATTATCCGTCGGTGCTTCGTGTTGGTTTTCGAGTTTGGGTGTTGTTTTGCGAGTGTGTTGTGGTGTTTTACGTGTTGAGAGTGCTGTAGCCTTGTTTTCGTTTTTTTCAGTGGCCATTTTTTCTGTCGCTTAGTGATTTTATTAGTGTCTAAAGTGTTTCATTTTTATTTAAATGAAGGTGTAACTTTGTTTTTTGAGGTGCTGGATGGTTCCTCTTGCTGTAGGTAAGCTTTCTATGTGTGTGTTGTGTGTATTTATTGTGTTTCAAACGTTTGTATGTCGGCGTGTTGCGTCCGATGTTTGCGAGGTCATAATGTCTGGTAACGTGTCTCGTAAGGTGTTTGCGTGTGTAGCCTCGTTTTCGTTTTGTTCGGCGGACATTTTTTCTCTCGCTTAGCAAATTTTTTAGTGTCTAAACTCTTTTATTTTGAGTGAAATGAAGGTGTAAGTTGCCTTTTTTTTTTTTTTTTTTTTTTTTTTTTGTGGAAATCTTTCCTTTTTTTTCTTTCCTTTTTATTATTTTGAAAAAAAATTTTTTTAAACATACAAACAAATTAAATACATATTGACATACTTTTACAAAAGGGACATTACATTAAGTAATTTACCATTCATACTCATTCATTCCGCATTTGTACTAAAGGAAAGGAACTTTACAACAGGAAAAGAAAAATCAATTAGTTATTTCTTGACTTTCGTCCCATAATTTCCATTTTAAAGGATCCATTTTAGATAAACTCTTCTGAATATAGCTCCTTTCCAATTCTCGAGTGTTTTATTTTCCAAATAATGTCAGCAAAGAGAGGGGCAGCCTCCTTTTTCCAATTACTAATTATTAATTTCTTAGCTATCGAAAAAGTCAGAATAGCAAATGCTTTTTTTTCCGTGCTGACATCACTTGGAAAAAATGTAGCAAACTGCACTCTCCTGTCATTGGGAAATGAATTCCCACTGTCCTAAATATCAATTCATAACATTTTTCCCAAAAAGACCTTAGTTTAGGGCATTCCCATAGGATATGTGACAAATTAGCAGAGTTACCACATTCCCTCCAGCATGATCTGTCCGAAGGAAAGTGTGAAATCTGCGAGATTTTCATCGGAGAAATATACCAGTTATTAATTATTTTAAAATGCATTTCTCTAAGAGAAGGTTGTTTAATAAATCTGTTGGTCAGTTTAAAGGCTCCTTCCCAGACCCTCATATCTACAGCCAGATTTAAATTTAATTCCCATTGCTTCATATTGCTCGTTTTAGTTTGTTCTCCCAAGGATCTTATGATATTAAAACATCTTGATATCAAGTGTTTTCCCCCTAGATTAAGGAGGATTTTTTCCATTGGTTTTAACACCATCTCATTTTGTGGACCAAATTTAAAATCGCCACAGGTTGCTCTATAGGCTTCGTATATTAGCCATCCTTCTGCTGCGATATCAAATTTGTTTCTAATTTGATTGAAGGACGCTATTGACCCTTCAATTAACGTGTCTTTAACACGTTTTAATCCTTTGTTATTCCACACTTTGAGCTCACCTCCCATATTTGGATGTAACAAAGCTTCCATTGGCGTGACTACACTGCCTTTGGGAAGTAAATTTTTACTTTTGTTAATTTGTCTCCAATTTTTTAGGATTTCTTTTATCACAGATGATCCAATCGCAAGATCCTTGTAGAGGGGTTTCTCCCCAAATACCAGAGCTGATAGATGGAAATCTGGGATTAAGGCCCTTTCTATAGTCATCCAAGGTAGCTTATCCGCTGGTTCCAACCATTTCAAAGAGTGTGCTATACTATTCGCTTCTTGGTAAAGTTGCAGCGATGGGTAGGAAACTCCTCCTTTTAGGAAGCTCCTACCCATCACCGCTTTTTTCACCCTCATATATTTCGAGTGATGTATAAAATAATCAATTGTTTGTTGTAATTTTTTTTAACCAATATCTAGGAATGCTGTAAGGAATGCATCTCAAAACATAATTCATTCTTGGGAGTAAAATAATTTTAACTATAGCAATTCTACCATAAAATGAAAAATTTTCTCCTCTCCATTTCTCTATAATATTTTGAAACTTAGCATATAACTCCTTGTAATTTTTATCTACCATTCCCTGAGAGTCACCCAAGATCGTAATGCCCAAATGTTTTAATGATTTAGAGTTCCAGTCAAAGGGATAGATAGTTTTCAGCTTAGCTAACAAGTTTACTGAAAGATTAAAAAACAATGTTTCTGATTTCTTATAGTTCAGTTTATAATAGGAAATTTTACTGTAGTTCTGTATTAGTCTTGACAGATATTGAAGTGAGACTTCAGGTCTAGTAAGAGATAAAACAACATCATCTGCATATAAGCTAATTTTGTGTTCCCTCTCTCCCAACCCGATCCCATGGATTTGTGGGCATGATCTTATGGCTTCCGCCAATGGTTCTATCATTAATGCGAACAAGGTGGGAGAGGGGGCAGCCCTGTCTAGTACCGTTTGATATTTCAAAGGGGGTTGTTCTACATCCCAAACCCGTTACTTCTGCCAGGGGGATTTTGTACAAAGCTCCTATCGCTCGAACCCCAAATTCCCCAAAACCAAACTTGGACAGTGTTAATTGCATATAATCCCACCCTATTCTGTCGAATGCTTTTTCGGCGTCTAAAGACAAGAATGGGGTGGGGATACCCTTTGCCCTTGCTATCTCACCCAAGTTCATGATTTTCCTGATATTCTCTGTTCCTTGCCTTCCGGCCACAAAACCCATTTGTTCTATTGCGATTAATTTCTCTACATTTTTTTGAATTCTAAGTGCCAAAATGTTTGCATACAATTTGATATCTGCATTTAATAGTGAAATGGGTCTATAGTTGGCACACAGTTGTGGGTCTAAGTTGGGCTTAGGTATCATTATTAATGCTACTTTTGTCATTTCCCCTGGCATAGTACCTTTTATTTTGATTTCATTGAACATTTCTGTCAACCAAGGGCTTAAAATTTGGCAAAAGGTTTTGTAAAAAAAATTAGTATATCCATCTGGGCCTGGAGTCGTGTAAGCTTTCAATTCTTTAATCACTTGTTGAACTTCCTGAACTGTGATGGGGTTGTTCAGTTCCTTTAAGTCATCCTCCGATAGCATCGGTAATTGAATACCGCCCAAAAATGTTTGTATTTCCTCAGCTGTTGGTTTATTAAAGGAGGGTTTTTTTTCTAGATTATACAGGCTCTGGTAATAATTTGAAAATGCTTGTCCTATCTCTTGAGGGACAGAGAGGGATTTGCCATTTACTTTGATAACTGCTATTCTTTTTTTTCTTTTTTCTTTTTTGCTTGGATGGCAAGTAATTTACTGTTTCTATTATTTTGAAAATGGTATCTGTTGAAAATGCCAAAGGGCACTATCTGATCTATATTGATTAATCTTATTTATTTTATTTTGTATTAGTTTAATTTCAATCATAATTTGTGGTTGTGGGTCGATCAAAAATCTAGATTCCAACTTACTCAAATCTATATGTAATTTTTTAGTGAGTCTCCTCTTTGTTTTATCAGCTGAGCTTTTAATTTGATAATCAAACCTCTTGTGAAAGCTTTTTGTGCGTTCCAAATCGTGCAATATGAAGAAACTGAGTGATTATTCAGATCAAAAAATTCAGAAATTTCTTTATTTAATATTTCTTTATTTTTTTCTATTTTTAATATAGTGTCATCTAATTTCCACTGTGGTCTATCTAATTTTACTTATTTCCACCATTAGTGTAGTGTAAGCATGATCTGAAATTACAATATTACCAATTCCAGAGTGTGTTATTTTATTAATTATTTGGGAGTTTACTAATATTAAATCAATTCGTGAATACGTGTTATGGGGATTTGAATAAAATGAGAATTCTTTTTGATTTGGGTGTTGAACTCGCCAGGCATCGTATAAGTTATTATTTATAATCCATTCTGTAAATACTTGGGCATTTTTATTCGCTCTTTTTAAATTTTTATCCACCAATATTTTCGACCTGTCCAGATTTATGTTTGAAACTAAATTGAAATCTCCTGCTATAATAAGCGGACCCTGTGCATATTTATTAATTAGTTTTCCTATTTTTTTTATAAATTTCATTTGTTTCTCATTAGGAGCATAAATATTAATCAACGTTATTTTTTGATTATTAATTTGGCCGTTCCATAATATGTAACGTCCATTTGGGTCTATAATTGAAATTACTTCCACTATTTCTAAATTGTTGGAGAAAAATATTGATACTCTCTTTTTTTTTTCCCCTTTTGAGTGATATCTATAATCAAAATATCCTTCCACAAACCCTGGAGTTTTTTCTTTCCCCCAGTGGGTTTCCTGGAGGAAAATCAGATCTGCTTTTTCCTTTTTACAGTATCTATAGATTGTTTTCCTTTTACTGGGTGAATTTAAACCCCTAACATTCCAACTTAGTAGTTTCAGGGCCATTTTTGTTGGAGTACTTCTCTAGATATACTATTATTTACCAAACGATTATTTGAGTGAGCTTCCTTTGCTGTAATTTTATAAATCAACAAACACAAGTCTTTCTCATTGTCATTCATACATGCATTCATACTATTGGAACAGATTAGGTTATATTGCATTCTTTTCCCAATTATGCTCCGCAGGGGTTCAGCCGTTGTTCAAAAATGGTTAGCGGAGTAATGTGGAGATGGCAGTACCGTTTCCTTAAATTGTTATTTCTTTTTTTCTTCCCTTCGTTCCCCTTCCCTTCCCCTAACTATATTACTATATCTCCTTCTTTATGACTATAAATTGCTAAGCCGCATCATTATTAATCCTCCTCTAACCGTTTACTTCTATCCTATTTCTAGGTGATTTAGATAATTCCTCCACATTCGTAAACCATTAATACTGCCATTTCCTGGTCAAAACGAGGGAGGAAGAAGAGAGAAAAAAAAAAGAAAAAAAAAAGGGTATAATCCTCTAAATTGTATAATAATAATCCAGGTAAGAATGACTAGATCATTGTTTCTTTTCTCTTTTCCTTGGAAGTTATTTTTCCTGCCATTCTGGGTTTGTGATTTCCAATTCAGAGGATAAATCTTTTGGGTCTCGTAAGTTAGTCTTCAATTTTTTCACGAAAATTTCTCCTTCTGTAATGGAACAAATCATATGCCACGTAGATCCTTGTAAGATTAATAAACCTGCTGGAAACGTCCATTTATAAATAAGATTGTGCTTCCTTAATTCTTGAGTTATGGGCCTAAATTCCTTTCTTCTATTAATTGTCGCTTTTGACAAGTCTGAAAAAACTTGTATTTTTTCATACGGAACTTCAAATATCTTCTTTATATAACTTACTCTAGAGATTGCTTCCTTTGTTGGAAAGTGATGGATTTTGACTATCACATCTCTAGGGTTTTGTTTTGTAGGTGCTTTGGTAGGGGGATTCTATGAACTGCATCAAATTTCTGATCCAGTTGTGAAAAGGATGGCATAATATTAGAAAATAGATCTTTTACATAGGATGAGATTTCTTCTTTTTTTATAGTTTCTGGGATTCCTCTTATTCGGAGATTATTTTTCCGATCTTTATCTTCCATTTTATTTATTTGGTCGTTCAGAGTTATAATTTGAGTAGACATTTTTAAGGATTGCTCCAATAGCATATTATGGTCCATAACTAATTTGTCAAATTTGACTTCCAAGACTGCTGATCTTTCATTCACCTCCTTTATTGATTTAGCATTCTCCACAATTTGGGTCTTAATCTCTGCCAAAAATTCTGTCTGGAAGTTCTTTAAAATTTCTTTCATTTTATCAATAGTGAGTAAATTGCTTTCTTGTGACTCCACTTCGCTAGTTAGCGAACTAGGCGAAGGAAGGGATGTACTTTGATTTGATCCTTCTTTCTGCAATTGTTTTTGCGTCAAGTTAGTTGAATTCTTTGGGGTAAAAAAGGTAGATGTTTCTGCTGTCAAACTCTTTCTTACTTTAGCTTTGCTTTTCGTAGCCATTTTATCACCTTTTTTCCTCCCCAGTTTCACTTATCCTTCTATCGTTTATTTATCTCTCAATATCTCTTTCACTTTAAGCTACTTGATATTTAGTTAATACCGTGAGATAATCCCCCTACTTTTTTACTATTTTTGTTTATATACTTGTAGTTGTGTTTAAAGTTTAAAGTTCCATATTAATTTAATATTGTCCGGTTCCCGCTGTTTTTCACCTCTCTAGAATCAGTATAACTTTAATGAGTTTCTTTAAGTTACCCAGATATCTGCAAAAACCAACAAAAAAAAATTGTCCAAGGGTATACTTCCCCCCCAAACACTAGGACTTATATCCTTCCAGGGATTTGAAGGGAATTAATATGATCTTATCCCTTAATCTTTATAGGTATTTCACTGTGAACCTGATGGTTTCCTTGACCGTGTGGATGGTCTTTTAATATTTTTATTCAGTCTTTTTAAGCAAGTTTTACTTCCTTATAGAGTAATCTATTTGAAGAGTGGCGTTCTGCACCCTGTTACTCTTTATTACTGTGTGTGTGCTCTCTGCAGGGGGCTAACCCAGTTACTGAGTCCAATGACGTATATTCCAGCCGTTGCTTACATATGTTCCTCTAATACAACAAAAAGCAACTGTTTACTTAGCTTTTGAAGCTTGTCTCCAGATTTCTGTCTGCTTTGCAGCTGGTTCAACGTCCATCACCGTCTCTGCACTCCCAACCTCTCCCGCTTGTGCTGCTGAGGTCCGTTGTCACGGCACTGTAAACTTGCCTGTGAGCCCACTGCTTCCTTCGGGACAAAATCTCCACTCTGGTCAGTACTGGAGTCTCCCCCTGCGTATAACGCTGTTTGCTGCGTAGATTTACCCCTTCTCTGGGTCCCCGGATCCTTGCTGCACATCGCTCCAAGTAGCTACAGCTCCATGAAGCCGTGTAGCCACAGAGACCCTCCTTCCTGCTTCTTTCTCCTTTTAGAGATCTTTGTCCTGGGGGGGTATACCCTCACTCGATAAGCACACGGCTACCATCGGTCCATTAGTCCTCTGCCACACGGACGCCTCTCCACCTGCTAGCGCCGAACTTCGCGGCTACAATACCATTTCCGGTCACGCCCCCATTCACGGCACTGTAAGTTGCCTTTTTGAGGTCCTGGATGCTACCTCTTGCTGTAGGTAAGTTTTTTATGTATGTGCTGTGTGTATGTGTTGTGTTTTTAATTTTGTAATGTTCACGAGTTGCGTCCTAGTGTTGCGAGGCCGTAATGTGTGTCGTATGTTTGCGTTGGTCGTAAAATTTAGCGAGTGTCGTAATTTGTGTGTCGTGTTATTTGCGTTGCGACGAGAAGTTTGCAAGGGTCGCAGTTGCTGGCATGGAGCGCCTTCGGCCAGCAACTGAGGCCCTTGCCCAGTGCCCTCGCTGCGCGAGCCCGCGAGCGTTAGCAACAACTCGCACGCTCACAACTATATATGTGATCTTGTCCTGACTTTGTGTCATTTGAGCTTGTTGGGATCTTTTCCTCAGCTCATTTTTCAGGTTTTCCACCTTTTCTAGGCTCTGCTCTTCAATCACTTCAACCATTTCATGCTGCTGTTCCAGCTCCTTCTCTTCACGTCCACCACCATCAACTTCATTATTATCTCCTTCACTTTGGGACAACAACTGGGGCGGTTTCTCTTCCCACTCCCCTTCACAGTTGACTTCATTACTCTTTAATCTTTCCTGAGTCTGTGGTTTGTAAGTGTAGATAACCTGTCTCTCTCTCTCTTCCAGGTGCTCCAATTGTCTGGCTGATAATTCTCACCAAGTTGTATCAGCTTTGTATGGCCATCTTGCTTTTGTTCTGGTACAGGGTTCTTTGTAAACTCCACAAGAATGTTTTCTCTAAGGGTTGCTTCTAGGTCTTGGACTTGCACCTCATTTTTCTCAATGATCACAGATCACAGCAGGTATCCTCTGTTCCACTGTGCTTTCAATTCTGCAAGGTCTGCAACTCTCTATCTCTGTCAGGAAGGAGCTCTCAGACCTTTGGTTTTACTGGAATGTCTCCAGCTGTTCAGCAACTTCAAGCTGACTCTCAACAGATAGGCTAGGAAACATCTTAGTAGCCTCTTGAACTTTGGATTCCTAAAAAACACTTTTGATTTCAGCAGCCTCCACTTTCACCCGTGTTACTTCCTCTTTTAACGGCTTCACTTTCTCTTTTGTCTGCTTTTCTACTTGCTTTGCCTCCAAGGATTCCAGCTTTATATCTTTCTTGGCTTCCTTCAGCCGTAGTTTCTCCTCATTCGCTTGTTGGGAATCCAGTTCACTCTGCTTGTACTGGATATCTTGCTACATACTCGTCCAAGGAATCTCCTCTGACTTCCCACAATACCTCTCACTACACCCCCATATTTTCTTCACCCTTCTGTCTTTTTTGTACAGCTTCCTGCTCTATGCTCTGTATATGAGCGTGCTCTAAATTCTTTGCAGCATCTTGTGTACACTGTGTCTGAAGGGCAGTGTTAGTCTCTTCTGGACATGCATCACTCTGAGTCAACTGCATCTCCATATCAGATGGATTGGTCATCCTCTGCTCCTAGCTGTTCGTCTCGCATTTTCTTGGTTTGCTCCGCGAACATCTCTTGCGTCTCCATATAAGAGAGGACGCTCATCTGCTGTTTTTACTGGAATGTGTAACAGCAGTCCCTTTCCTTTTATAACTGCTTCCCTCTGAAATACACGACTAGCGAGGAAATCTCACTTCATCTGATTGCCACTTTGAAGCAGCTTCTGCATACATTTCTCATTCATCTTGTACTTGGGAGGACTCTTTCTCTGCTCCCAAACAGACATCTGTGCCTTCTTCCTACAGGACACTCTGTTGTCATCTAGCGCAGGCTTCCTTCTTCATTCAGGAAGATAACCTGGCACCATCCTGGTACCATTCATTTCAGTAGCATCTTGCCTGTCTTCCATTTTGTTCTTTTTCAGTCCCACTGGGACAAAACCCATCTGCATGTCTTGCTTGTCTTATCTCCCGTCTTACCTCTCTTTGTCCATAGCACTTTGTTTCACCACTGTCTGAGACAGAGCGTGCTCGGTATACTTCACACATTTTTTTTAGGACATATCGGCTTCTCATATCCTGTCAGGGATGATGTTTCGCCCTTCACCATCGCAATCTGCATATTCTTTTCTTCCTTCTCTTTTACTTTAGTAGGGATTCCAGTTTCTTTATCACATACGGGACCTTCTTCCTTTGTAAGAACACTGGCTATATTCTTACATTTGATATCTCCTTTCAATTGGCCAGAGATATGGGTCAGGCACTTTTTTTCTCATGTATACTCCACCTCAGGAGTATTCACAAAGGACATGTGGCTGGGTCTGTCCAAGTTACTTATGGAGGCCTCATCGTTGCTCTTCTCAATAAGGTTTCTGCATCGGTTTGGGGTCAAATCTTCCCCAATTACTTGCTCAGCATGCGTCTTACTGAGGATGGTTTTGCACTCAGTCTGTGACAACACTTTGTCCTTCCCTCCTTGACCTTTGCTCACATCTTTAGTTGCTTTTAAATCTTCTTGCTCCAAAGTCAAAGGTTCTTTAGCTGCACCAGCACTTCTTTTCGCCATCTTAGCAGCCTCTTTAGTTTGCTCCTTCTATCTCTGTAGTGACTCCTGTCATCTCTCTAGCGGCTCCTCTGTCAGCAGGCCCGTCCCTTGCTTGTCTATCTTTGACGACATCATCAAATGACTTCTCAAAGCAGAGCTCCAATGGCGCTTCCGAAATATCTACTTGCAGCTCGGTTACCTCTCTCCTTGGTTTGGTCAGTCACACTATTTTCATGTGTTTGGTATTTAGGAGCACTTCTTTGGTTAACTTGTTGTACCCCTGGGACCTTTAAGCTAGCTGTAAATTAAGCCTTCTGGTCTCTTTGAGAGTCATTCCTCAATCTCTCGAGAGGGAACCTGTATCCTGACCTGGGGTAGAGATGAGCATGCTGTTCCTCAGGATTCCATGTTCCATCATGGTCATATTTTCCCCACAGACATCAAGGTGGTTGTCCAAACTGTGAGACTTCCCCTCTGTACAGTAGCTTCTTCTTGGTACAGCGCATGCTCTCTTTGTTCATAAATTTCGGTGTGCAGTATCTCTGTGCTCTGTCATCCCTGGTAAGTCCAACTCTGGCAAGGATCTCAGCTTTTTTAGGTCATCATAATTCTTTGCCTTTTCTTTATCCATGGTCGTATAAGCTTTCTGAGCCTCCCCAGACAAGTAAGGAACAATTATACTGACCCAGTGCCTTTTAGGCCACACCTCTCTAGTGGTAATTCTTTAAAAAATCTAGACGTATGCTTCCACATCATCGACTTTAGTCATTTTTAGAAGAACATTACTGCCATTAAATATTGCCTCATCTTCTATTTGTTTCTCCAATGTAGCTAGATTCTTAGCTACCTGGATAATTTTCTGTTGCTCTCTTGCTAAACAGTACCGAGATATGTGATTGTCAAGATCCATCAGTTGGCAGCAAAAGATAAAACTATGAAATTGGCTTTTGAAAAAAAAAACTTCCAGACCCCCTATGAAAAATTGTACACTTGTATTCGGGAGAAAATGTTATTAAAAGAAAAGAGGTTAAAGAAATCACAAGGATTTTAAGAGAGAGGAATATTTCATATATGTGGACGTTTTTAGCTAAACGGGTGATTTCCTATAACAACCCAAAATTCCCTATTTCGTCTAGGGAAGAGAGAGAAGTGTTTATTTTAATATGTCAGATTAAAACTGGAAGTGGGAACTTAATATAGTAATAGGAGAGTTTTTGACTTTAGATGAAATTATAACCAACAGATTTAGGGATTATTTTCTATTTTTTTTTTTTAGGGAATAATGAAATATATTAATATAAAGGGGAAAGTGCAATTGTACTAGATAATAGGTGTCACGATCTGCTTCTTCTTAGGGGCCTGATATGAACCTAGTTCAAACCTACCACAGCAGAATCATGTAGTTCCTGTTCTCTGTGGCACAAAAGATGGCTTCTGAAGAGGGCAAGGCCCAAAAGCTAAAGGCAGAGAATACTGAATCCAGGTTACTTAGTGGCCCATAGCAAGACCACTCCCCAAGTCAGGATACAACACACAGAAATAGACTCACACCTAGTTTATGTGAAAACTATCTCTCAACAACCTTTATTTTGGAAAACACCATCTTTTAAACATGCATACAAAATTACCAGGAGGGGCTACTTTTAGCCAGCCCCTAACTGCCTCTGGCCAATCAGGCAGGGTCCCTACGTGGGAACCATGAGACTCCTCCCAGGTCCGCCCACTAGGTGTGGCTACCTAATTTATTTGGTCTCTGGCTTTCAAGGGAGAAACATCTCCCTGCCCTCTGGACTTTGCCCTGATTCTCTGAGTGAGAATCCCTGTAGACCCCCTGGGGTTATGGTGCCTCAATGTCTGTACAGACCCCTTTGTTCTGGCCTTGCTATCACTTCAAGTGTTTACTTTAGGTGATAGCTGGAAGGCAGATGGGTGATCAACTCAGGTTACATATGCAGTCAATATGGATGACTGCACACAACATGGCTCCAACATTCCAATACAATATATTTACAGATATTACCACTACAACATTTTATAACCCACATGTTATGAGGCAGTACTTCCCATGTCAGTCCACTTAATGCTTTATGACGACTTTATTAGTTGTGACGTGGTAAACTGCCTCTTCTCTCAATGCATAACAATAACAGTGGGACTCTGCCCTGAATATATTACTGTATAACAGTGGCTCTGGGAGCCCAAAACCCCCCGTTCAACAACATGTGGCAGACAACAGTTTCAAATCCAAGATGGCCCCTGGCCGATTCATGACAATAGGTTTCTTTAAGTTTATTTATATCACAAGAGGTGTTTTATAAAGACACTGATACATTATAGATTTTTACATGATTTAAGGAAGTCTCTCATTAAAAAGTATAATGAGATATTTTGTAAAATGTTATGGGGGTAATACTTTTTTTTGTTTCAGAATATTTGTTTTGACACAATTGTATGATTTTAAGAATTGACTTCATGTTTTTCAGTGATGGACCACTCCGAGGAAGGAGTTAGCAGCTGCAGCTAACAGGGCAATGGCGGCAGCTTCCAAGAGGAGTAACCACACCGAGCACACCATATGGTTCTCCTGCTCAGATCCCTGAGAGATACAAATAGAGTTTCCACCTAAAGAACCCTTATTACCCCTAATGACCTGAACCACAAGAGACATAAATACCTTCCTGCCATGAGGCAGTATACTGCATTCCTGATATCGAGGACGAGAGAGCCATCAAAGCAGCCGCTGAATCCTTCTTTTGCACTGATTTAAGCCTAGAAAAATATAGACATTTGTCAGACACTGAAACTATCCTTTAAAAAAACTTCCTAAATTGAGCTAATGGGCTGATATAAATATGTACAAGTATAGGAAATGAATCATTGCAGGTGTATGTCAACTACTGTAATGTACAAATATTACACATGACTTGTACATAACTTTTGGACTCTACTTTTCCTGAAGAAATGTTATTAAGAGAGCATAATGGTGTCAAGCTCATTTCTTTGGAAAGCAGAAAGGAAGTTATATAAAGAACAAGCTGTCGTGAAGCTTTATTTCCTCTTGATTTGACAAGCTGGCAGTCAATAGACTCATGTTATAATAAGTTATATATGTTTGGATTTGGAGGCACAATGTGCTGAAGCTGGTATATCCAAAGATGGCCTATATGATACTTAAATCTCTGAGACTTAACTCTAAAAGAAGTTCTGGAACCATTCGGAATTGTGAAAAACAGTCAACAATGGTCATAGCCTAGGAGAAGATATGTCCTCTTTTAACATTCTCTTTGGAAATTTCAGCTCCTGTAGTTTTGGACTAAATTTTTGACTTACTGGGTACTAGACCCTAGAGATTATAAAAAAAAGAAATAATACTTTTATGATATTGTCGATAAAAAATGTTAGTGTTATAACCTGTGTAAAGGGTTGTATATTCCAAGGGAGGGTCTGACGATATTTAGTCAGAAGATGAAAAAAAAACAGAGACGAGCAGGGAAGAGCAAAATAAAAGATGAGAAAAGCCAACAAACTCCTAGAATGTCTGGATTTTTTTTTCTTACCTAGTAATAGAATTAAACAACAGAAAAAAACTTTACTGAAGTGACTTCTGAAGTGAATCTAGATCTGTCAATGGCACTACTCTCAGCTAATGAGAACTTTAGATCTAATGATTTCACTAGGGAATCAGAAGCAGAAGAAGAGAAAGTGACTATGCTAGTTCTTCAAAATCTTTTTCAAGAATTTAAGGATTCCATAAATGCTGAACTAACAACTAAAATTGCTCAAAATGCAGTGGCAATCAGGGTAGCTCTGTCTAAAACAGAAGAATTTGAATTAAAGTTAAACAAAAATAGTGAAGACTATCAGTCATTAAGAATTAGGAATGAAAGAGTAGATACAGAATTGCAGATAATAAAAAAATGTACTACAAAACTTGAAGATTATTCTAGATGGAATAACATCTGCATTAGAGGGATTTCAGAAAAAAATGTTTTTTCTGACGACTAAATTTGTAACTGTATTCTTAACTTCCCTGGTTACCCTGATTTTGATCCAGAAATAATGATCGACAGAATACACAGGTTGCCTCTATCAAAAAACACACAAAACAATTTTCCTTGTGATGTAATCAATAAATTACACATTGCAGCATTCAAAGACGCAATTACGAGGAAATCCTTTTGAAAAAAATAGTCTTTGAAAGTCCTTATGGCCAAATTCAGATCTGTCCAGATCTTTCAATTGAAACCGTTAATAAAAGTGATCTCAAAGGTATTGTCAAAACTCTGAGAGAACATAATTATTCTAACAAATGGGGTTTCCCTACTAGATTAATAACCATAGTGGGTAATAAGAGATTTTCAGTAAACAACGTAAAAGAGGGAGAAAAGATCTTTGAAGAAATCAAAATTCAAATAGTAAATAAATATTAAAATACTAATGGATATGTATATATCACTTTCAGAGTTGAAGTGGAATAAACAAGGGAATGTTTGTATATTATTTATTTACTAGCGTCAAAAAATGTTGGCAATAGAATTAAAAGGCAGGTAATGCTGTTTGGTACACAAAATAAGTATTTTGGTTGTGTGAGTAACGTCGGTGCTCATTACAAAACCTCTTGGTTGGTGTATGTTTGGTTATGAGAGCTCCTTTGGTGCTGATTGTAAGGTTTGCGCTGATGGCCTTTTGGCTGGCATTGTTAGCCTCTCCCGTGGTGTAGGTGTGGTTATGTAAACACCATTGGCGCTGATTGTGAGGCTTGCGCTGATCGCCTTTATCATTTATTGTGATTCTGTAATTTTTGTATTTGGTTTTCTCTGTGTATGTATTTTTTTATGTAAATTAATTAATTATTAATGTTATAAATTAATATACTTTACCTATTTGTAATTAATATATGCAGGAAGCAATATGCTGAAGAGCTAACAATCTGTTTTGATGTTCCTGCAGCATACAATGTAGGTTTGCACTGTTGGTTAGCTGAGGTGTAAGTGTCAGCAATGTCTGCAGTGTGTAGTGTAAATAGGCTGCGTGCGCGAGGGGAAAACGTTTGTTTAGCTGTGTAGTTGCGCATTTTGTAATGTTAATGTTATTAGTTTGCAGTTAGTGTCGTAAAATGTGTTAGGCGGGTGTGGAGCATTTAGCTTGCTTCCTAATAGTGTATTTAGTAAATCGTACGGTTCTGTGTAAAAGTCGTATGTGGTTGACAGTGTTTTGCATGCCTAGGGGTCGTTTATCCTCGTTTTTGTTTTTTTCGGCGGACATTTTTGCTCTCGCTTAGGGGATTTTCGAGTGGCGAAAATCTTTAAATTCTATCAAAATTGGCATGTAACCACATTCCCAGAAATCCTGGCTGTCCCCGCTTGCTGTATGTGTATTTTGTTTTTTATTTTGTATTTAGTGTGTTTTTCGTGTTTTTCGCTGTGCGTGTTGGGGCCGTTAGGTTCGTATTTTTTGCGGCTCGTATTTTTTTTTTCCTAATTTTTTTCCCCTTTTCTTTTATAAGTGCTACGGGCCGTAATTTTTATTTGAGATTTTTTCAAAGTGCTACAGGTCTCGCACTTTGAATTGTGTTTTTGAGTTGTGTGTTGATGTGTAGTCCTGCGGGTTGTAGGTATGATGCGCAAGGCGTGTGGGGTCATAGGGATGAGCACCTATGGCGCTATCTCCACCAGCACAGTGAGCGCCTTTGGCGCTTCCTGCATAAGTCCTACAGTCGTAGAGGGTACAGGGTTTTAGGGATGGGCGCCTGTGGCGCTAATCTCCACAAGCACAAGGAGCGCCTTTGGCGCTCATTGCCTGGCCGCAACCGATTTTGGCAAGCCCGCGCTGCTGAGAACAATATATTGACAAGCAACTTGCCCGTCAAAAAATGACGGCAATGAGATGTATATGTTTGTAAATTTCTTTAGTTAGTAATATACGTATTTGACACTTCTAAGGTTTTAATAATGTCGAACTAAGTCCAATTGTTATATTAAACATGTTATTTTTTGAAAATGTTCTTATTGAGTAACTGTTAAAGAGTTTTGTAGTAAAAGTGGTAACATTTGAATGAAAGAACAGTTGAACTTTATATTAATCAGTATTGTAAACTTGAGGTAATGGTTTTTTAACATGCAACTTGTAGCTTAAGAATTGTTAACTGAAATATACATTGAATCCAAAGGAAGGCAAACAGTAAAAACCCTCTTTGAAACGTAGGCAATTGTATCAAAGCGGGGAAAAAATGAATTCCTTACTGAGCCCATTCACTGGCGATCTGATTACTCCCTTGATTAATGTTTTATATGAAATCGAACATTTACATTGTGCCTGAAAACGTGCTTGTGCTGTTAACATGAACTTTGTAATATGTCAAAGTAAGGAACTGGAAAGTATATTTTGGTAAACTTGAACTTTCTTATCTATCTAAGTAAGGAACTTTAAAGGATTGTTTTTGAAACTTGTAACGTTCTAAACAGTAACATAGGTAATTAACATTTGAACAGAATTTTGTAAAATAATGCAAGGCAAGTGTTTTGTGTGGCTAATCATGCATAAACAGTACTTCCGTGAATTATGACTGAAATCTTTATTTATTGGTAGTTTTTTAATGGTTGACCTTGTTTGTTGGTGTAGAAATTGTTTGAAATGGCACATAGAGTTTCCTCTGTGTAAAAGTGGTTCTCTAAAAAGAGAAGGTGAGACCTTAAAGTTGGTCCGCGATGTGTAACCACTGTTCTGTATGTGTTTTACAATTGTACGTAGTTTAATATTGAAATGTTGTTGGTGTAAACTTAATTTCTGTGGCGTAATAATGATCTTTTAAAGGAAACGGACGGTTGTCTGTAATTTTTAAGATTATTTTGTGGTTATATTGTGGTTTAATCGATTTTTGATTTTGTTTTTAAAATGGTTTGGCATGCCTTTTGTTTCTTTGATGGAAAGTTACAGTACTTCATAGTAGACAGTGTTTTTAGAAAAAATGCATCCATCCTCTAATAAATCGCGCTGACTTTCATTGTTTTCAATGTAAACTTTAATAGCCTGTGGATTTTTGCACTGTGATAAGGCAACGTACAATTGGCCATGTGCAAATACTGGTTGTTCTAAGATTATACCCACAGATTTGAAAGTTTGTTCTTGTGATTTATTAATGGTTATGGCAAATGCCATAATGATGGGAAATTGTCTTCTTTGAAATATAAAAGGGAGGCTACTTTCACTTGGTGCTAAATCTATCCTTTGAATGAAAACTCTCTCTCCTTTATGGGTACCAGTTAAAATTTCAGCATCAATGAAATGGTCCTTTAATTGTTGAACAATTAATCTTGTGCCATTGCATAGGCCTTTTTTTGGGTTCATATTTCTCAGTAACATGACAATTGCACCTTTCTTTAGCTGCAAAATATGTGGTGGCATTCCAGAAGCAGTTAGTGAGTTTATGAATTCAGTTGAAAAGTTTGCCTGACTTTCTTTGTCATCAGCAAGTACAGAATAAGCACCGTGATAATTTATTTGCGGTGCATCAATTGTTTTTAAGATTTCATTATTGAGGATTAATGCATCCTTATTTTTGCATGTGAGTATGACTTGGTTGGCAAGTTCAGAATAGTCCTGGTTATTTATTGTACTTCCGAATATAGCAGATATAAGATCTTGGTGACAAATCATATGAGGTGGGATGTGCACACTGTCATCAGGTAAATTTTGTATTTTTTCTGTTTTTCCTTCTCCAATTTTAATAAGCCAATCATTGAAATAATTGTGTCCTTCTGATCTCATATTTTGTTGTAATTTAAGATGGGTAAAATGTTTCCATAGTGTACTTGACTTTATACAGGTTTCGATAATGTCCGTTCGATTTCCATGTACAACAACAGGTAATGTTTGTCTGAAATCGCCACCTAAAAACATTAACTTTCCACCAAATGGAAAAGTATTATCAATGACTTCACAAAGCAAACGGTCAATACATTGGAGAGCATAGCCTGACATCATTGTAGCCTCATCTATTATAATTAATTTACTTTTTTCAGTTTTTTTGCTTGTGATGTGGTCATCCGAATACCTGACACTGATGTTTTTAAAATAGGCACTGGCAGTTTAAATCCACTATGGACAGTCCTTCCACCTTCGAACAAAAGTGCAGCAATTCCAGTGGTGGCAAATGCAAGTGCTATTTGACCATGTGCTCGTACAAAACTCATTAAAAAATTATATAGATATGTTTTTCCTGATCCGCCAGGTCCATCAAGATAGAAATAATGCTCTTTGACCATGTTATCATCTAATGCATTTTGTATAGCATTAAATGCTTGCAATTGTAAAGTATTTAAAGTTGCAAGTCTTTCTTCTGTCCTTTGTACTTGCAGTTGAATGTCATAGTCTTCAAAGTTTATGTCATCTATAAGACCGGGATCAGGCAGATTAAAACTTGCACAACTTAATCCATGAGTTAAAAATACTTCTTGGATTTCTATTAATGCTTTTAAGTGTGCAATGGGTTCATTGTATCGTTGCATAAAGTCTTCCGCCATATTACTTTTAAATGTGTCCCACAAAGCTATTGCAGTTGGAGCATTTGAGAAGATACAAATGAATGCAAATTGTTCCCTCGTCTGGCGTGGCATTTGACATAGTGCTGCTTCTTCTAGATATCTTTTCCATTCTGTATCATCAGCTAGTAAGTTTCTTTGTCTGGCAGCTAAATGAAAGGATTTATATACTATGTTATTAACAGTTCTTAAGTGTTCAAAACTTTGTGCACCAGGAACATTTAAAAGTAGTAGTTATAAGCAGAAACGTTCAAGGTCTCTTGGACTGACCGTGTAAATTCTTGGTATTATTTTATTTTCTCTGGTTTTTCTTGGTCTCCATAATCCATTAACGAAAACACAGTGATATGGAATTTCAATATATAAGAATTGTGTTGCTTGTGAATCTGTGGAATTTAATTGAAACCATGCAGTTAGTATAGTGTGACGATGCTCACTTTGGGCCAATGCATTAGTTTCATTTCCAGCATGGAAATAGACTAAATGTCTTTGGGGCAAATGTACTGCTAATCTATATACTGCATGTGATCTATCATGCATTTAAAATTTTAAAAGCCGCCACAAAGCTTCCGGCGCACTTACATAGCGAGCATCTACATGAGATGCAAGTTCATCATGTACTAACTCACTGCTTTCGGTATTGTCTGCACTTTTGACGACTACAGTAGCTGCATCATAGTCTTTGTAAATGTATTTGTAGACATCTTTAATGGATTTGATGGAAGTACAGGCTTCTACATTAATGTGTACATTATATTTTATAAGTAAATGTGCATTTTATGGTACCAAATATCTATTGTAAACCTTTTTTCCATGAATAATTGCACTTTGTCCCTCTCTTCTTCTATATAACGGATAGCCATCACAATTGACATAAGTTTTGTCTCTATAATCTTTGTGAAATTCTTTAATACATTTATTATTTTCCATACATGGTGATTGTGGGTTAACATCTCCACACGGTCCGTGAATCATCCTATGAGTTACAATCTCATATAGTCTACCATAAAGTTCTGTATCTGGTAGTTCAGCAATAATGATTGAATCGACTTTGGCACCACTATCTAACTTATCTTTTTCTTGAAGGATTATAAGAAGATGTGCATGTGGAAGCCCTCTTTTTTGAAATTCAATTGTATAAACATAAGCAACACATTTTCCAAATAAGTGAGTTAGAGTGATGTCACTGATTAATTAATTTAATTTAATTTTGAAAACTCTGGCTACTAATCTGGTCTATCAGAAGCACTTTGTCCAAGAAGTAAATGTTGTGTAATCTCTGGCCATTGGGGGATTACATGTAAATATAAAAAGTAAATTGGGTTTCCCAAATTTGGTGACAATAGCCATGGCATCATTGTATCTTTCTTGCATATTGCGAGGAGATCCCTGGAAAGAAGATGGTAAAATTATGGCTTTACCAGCTGTCATGTCTCTGCTCATAGCAACCTCAGCAACATAATCCTTTAATCCACAATACTGTTCTACACGTAGTTTATCTTGTTGATATTTGATGAAGTTAAAATTATTGGCCTCAACTTGCAAATAGGAATCAATAATCCATTGTTGTGTTAGTTTTCGACCACATAAAATTGGATTGAATGTATTTCGAATGGCAATTTGAGCTACTTTAAATTCCAGCATGGAAATATTATTTCTTATTCTTACTTTGAGTAAAGTTAAGTTTGACCTTGCCTTTTTGACAGCAACTAATGAACTCTCCATCTCTGGGTCTTTCCTTTTTAAAATGATAAGCCTCACAAAACTGACAGAGAATATTCATGTCACCACAATTATGAACCTCTACTGCTAAAGACTTAAGTAAAGGACAATTTGAAGAGCATATAGCATTTTCATTTTTGGAATCATCATTTGAAATGTTATGTGATGGTTCAGGAACAGGTTCAGGTTTTTGTAGCTTTTTTTGGTGTATATATAAGTTTTTCAGGCAATAGTCTTTTGCTTGCAAGTGTTTTCAGTTCTTTTTCTGGTAGAATTTCCTTCAGAATGTTATGTGATGGTTCACATTCTAAATGCTTGTCTTTTGTGTGGCTTTTTTGGTGTATCTTTAATTTTTTCCGGTGATAGTCTTTTGCTTGATAGTCTTTTCCGTTCTTTTTCTCATCGAATTTCCTTCTGCTCCGGCGTCTGTTGGTTTGCCCATCTTTGTTGTCGTTCTCTAGCTTAACGTCTTATCTTTTCTTGTTTGGTCTCGTTATTAGGCATCTTAATCTGTAAAAGAAAATAATGTATTATTAGTTTAGTTAGTGATGTGCAATTGATTTTAAAGTACATATATTTTTTTGTTTTTACTGTAATGTTTTTGTTGCAACACTGTTGTGCTTCAAAATGTAGTTTATTTGTATGTGATTATAGGTCATTGTAGATTAAGTTGTTTTCTGGAGTTACATTAGTATGTGTTATTTTGTAGTTGTTGTTTTTGATATTGTGGTTTTTCATTTTTGGGTTAGAGGCATAACAGAGCGAAGGTATTAGCATTCTAGGTTATTTTAGAGGAAATATTTTTATAGTGTTAAAGGAGTATGTGTTTTTTTTTTGTCTTGTTAGCTATTTTTAATGATGTAGGTTTGTAGGGTTGGCTTATAGGCATATTAGAGGGCCAAAATTGTTAGTAATAAATTGATGTTTGCAATTTTTCCTGTAGGTGATTGTTGTAATAGTAGCCTTATATTTTCATTAGAGGCTTATAGGGTGTTGGTGTGAAAAGCAGGTTTGTATTGTTGTTTAGTAGGTTGTAGTAGTATTTGTTGTTGTATTTTATTTTCTGTGTGTGTTTGGGTTTGGTGGTTAATGTTGTAGGTTAGGGAGCTGAAGACAGAATTTAGAGTAGAATTTTGGATATGTTTTCACTATTTGTTGTACTATGCTGTTTTATCTTGTGCACATTTAGTTTGATAAATTGAAGTCAGGGTTTACTGTTAAAGGTTGTTGTAGGTAAAAGGTAATTATTAGATAAATTAGAAAAGTGTCACTAATATTTATTGAAGGATGGTGATTTGTGGGGCTTATTGTTGTTGGTGTGTTGTTGTTTTATTTTATATTTGCTCTTGACATGGCTGCACAGCAAACATGTTCATTTTGTTTTCTCTTTTTTTACTTGTTATACTGTACCTTGTTGGAAGTGTGATTTGAAGATGAATATCCCTGGATCCGCTGATAGAAATCTTCGTCCGAGAGTCTTCACGCAGTGTCTGTTGTAAAAGAAAAAGATAAATGTTATTTGATTGTAATTTATTTTTCATGAATAGCATGGTTTATTTATTTTGAAAGCAATGTGTTGTGCTATTAGTTTTGTTTGTTAGGTGTAAAATAGTATTCATTTGAGAGTGTGTGAGAGCGTACAGCACTGGCTGTAATTCATAAGTATGGTGTTTTGTCTAGACTACTGTTGTAATTGTATTATTCTTTTACTGTAGTAGTTTGTTGGGCATGAAACAGGATTTAGTATTTTTTTAGATTGTATCTGTTATCCTGATTTGTTATGCTATGCTGTTTTTTGTGCGCCACTTGAAAATGGTTTGATTTGAGTTCTCAGTTATAGTTCTATTTTTTAGTACAGTAATCATTAATGTTAATTGTATTTTGTATATCTTAGCAATGTTTGTTGGACTATCCTATTTTGTGTGCAGCACTTTTGGGATGCTGTATTTGGCTTGTGGCTGAGGGTTTAAGTTGTTGTAGAGTAAACATGACTGTGAATTGTATTTTCTGTATATTGGAAGTATTTGCAGTACTATCCTGTTTAGCGTCCGTCACTTTTGGTATGCTTAATTTGGCTTGTTTGTGAAGGTTAGAGGTTGTTGGAGAGTAAACATGAATGTGAAGTTATTTTTCTATATGTTGTGGGGCTTTTTTGTACAATCCTGTTTTGTGTACACCACTTTTAGTATGCCTTATTTCGGTTCTTTGTGAGGGTTAGAGGTTGTTGGAGAGTAAACAGGAATGTGGTTTTTTTTTTCTATATGTTGTGGGGATTTTTTTGACTATCCTGTTTTGTGCCCACCACTTGTGGGATGCTGCATTCGGCTTCTGGGTGATGGTTAGAGGTTCTTGTAGAGTAAAGAGAAAGAATATCTATTTTTTTTGTATGTTGCTAATGTTTGGTATGCTATCCTGTTTTGTGTCTGCCACCTATATTTTAGTAAAGCATTGTGTTAACAATTATTTTTGGTATGGAAGTGTGTTTATTAGTGAATTCTATATGTGTTTGCCAAGTTTTTTGAACTGTGGTGTTCTTGTTTTGCTGTAATTTGTATAGAGGCTTTAAGAAGCTTTAATTTTTTTGTTTGACTTGTGATATTGGCGGGCAGTAAACATGGGATTGTGTCTATTTTTTTATTTGTTATACTATACCTTGATTGAAGTCATTTTGTTGTATCAATGACAGAGGGTCCCCTACGGCCAATGTAAATCCGGTAGTCTTCTTGTAGTGTCTGTTTGAAAGAGAAAGGGAAATGGTAATTGTATATAAAAACATTTTTTTGGGAAACTCATGCTCTTTTTCTGTCTCTTCTTCTTTCTTTCTGTTATTGAAAAGTAATTCCCTTTCACAGTCCATGCTACAAATTCTTGAGTGACGCTATTGATGCAGAGTCTGTTTGAATAGTGAAAAAAAGGGAAAGATTGAGCTGCGGGTTAAATATGTATGGGTGTCCTTTTTTTTTTCCGGGTATTATTTACTGTAAATTACTGTCACTTGAATATAACTGTTTCATTGGTTTCAGTTAAGATGAGCTTGTTGTAGGGCCTATACACATAAATGTGCATTTGACATGTCACTATACATGAATGACATCTTGGTTGGGAATGTTGGAAGTGTTTTATTTTTTTGTTGTAATTTTTTTTGGGGTGTTTCTTAATAAATGAAACATATTATAGCTTACCTCTCAGTTTGAATTTGCAGACTGTGAAGTTGTAAATTCGGAAATAATTCTCTTCTCAAGTAACGGCAGCAGTGAACTATCCAGTTGTCTGCCAGCACTAATGTGACCTCCATCCTGGCTATAATTCAACACTGCTTTTCCCTGACTAGGAATTGAACCCAAGGACACAGCAGAAAGTGCTCTAGACCATAACCACTAGGCCACAAAGTGATGCTTATGATGTCTGATCATCCATTGACCAGCAGTATAACAGGACAAAGAGGCTTTGCCTGGCCCTGTCAATGACTCTGATGTCATAGTAGCAGTCTGCCCCAGGTTTCAGTCTATGTACCTGTGCTTATGGCAGCCAGAAAGACATCCACTACAACCAAAGTGGGGCATCTAGGCACATAGGCCTGGGGAGAAGTGGGTTCTAGTTGAAATAGAACTTTCTCCTTGGAATTTAGTAGCACATGACATACCAACTGCCATATTCATGCTAATACTAGGAGAACAGCAAATAGTTATCTGTCATCAACATGTTTTTACTGCTATTATGCTTTTTGTAGTAAAGCATTTAACCCTTTGTCTGCCAAAATGGCAAGCCACGTATTGCAGTATAGTGCATTTTGAGAGCTTTTGGCAGTGAGAGTGTTAGTTGCTGTGTTGATTTTTCTTTGACCTCTTGTGTGTCATTTCAACACAGTTATCTAGTTAGTTTCTTGCAGGTTTTCTTATATATTTAAATGTCTCTCTATAAACCTATCTATAATAAGAGCTAAGTGAGCGAGAGGCTGGTGTTTTTATGCTTCCCCCATCTTGTATTTGGTATCAAGCGATGAGATGCTTGAAAGGCTCTGCTTTATTATCACTGGTGGGGGCCAGTAGTTCTCTTTGATTCCACTTGCTCCACCCTCACATTTCAAATCAAGTAAAGCCAGCTGCCTGGCATTACTCCATGGCATTTCTTCTTGACTTCTAAACTAGAGTGTCATAGCCAACTTCCATGCTCCCCCATTTACACTAAGGGAGAGCTCCAGAGAGCATAGGAAGGTAGGAGAGGTAGTGAAAGGGACATCCTGAGGACAACTTGGGCACAGGCTCAATACCATCTCTCAGCCATGGCTTATAAAGCAACCAGAGACTGTCCAGGTGCAGCAACTTGTACCTAAACTCTTTTCTGAGTCTTCATTTGAATAATGGGCAGGACTAAGTGCCGTAGCAGCTCCTTGCATTGGGTTTGCCATCTCTAGTCCCACAAGTAAAAACAGATTCATGTCTGTACTTATGTTTAAGAAGAAGCGTAGGATCTGGTACTAACATGGCTGCTTGCTCTTATGTGCATATCAGGGCCTGCACTAAAATAATCCAAATGTGAGAGGCCTCAGAACACCTACAAGGTTCCTTTCTGACAGCACTAACTGTACCTTCATCCTGGCTATAATTCTACACTGCTTTTCCCTGACCGGGAATCAATGCCAATGCTGCAGTAGAAAGCACTCCAGACCATAACCACTAGGCCACCAAGAGATGCTTGTGAAATGTGATCATCCATTGACCAGCAGTATGGCAGGCAAAAGAGGCTTTGCCTGGCCCTGTCAATGACTATGATGTCATGGTAGCAGTCCGCCCCAGGTTTCAGTCTATGTACCTGTGCTTATGGTAGCCAGAAAGACATCCACTACAACCAAAATGGGGCATCAAGGCACATAGTCCTGGTGAGAAGTGGGTTCTAGTTAAAAGTAGAACTTTCTCCTTGGAATTTAATAGCGCAGAACATGACATACAAACTGCCATATTTATGTTAATACTAGGAGAACAGCAAATAGTTATCTGTCATCAACATTTTTTTACTGCTACTATGCTTCTTGTAATGAAGCATGTGACTCTTTGTCTGTCAAAATGGAAAGCCACGCATTGCAGAGTAGGGCATTTTGAAAGCTTTTGGCAGTAAGGTATTCTTACTGTATATTTTTGAATGTCTCTGTCACGGTAGCCCTGGACTTGGGACTTTTGTCTGGACTCTTTTTGGGCTCACCATGACCTGACATGTACATCTGGACTCTTTTTGTTCTGGACAAGGGGGCATTTTTAGGCCGAGGGGACAGTTTCTGATGCACCCACATAGGAATTGGGTCAGTAGGATGTTCATTTTTACATTTAGGCTTTCGTTTAATTTTTGTGTGATGTGTATTGTACCACCTGAGGTTTACTAATGCTTAATATCACTTTAAAGACTGATCTCAAGTACCTCTTTCTTGTCCACATAACCTGATTAGTGTTAATCAGAAGGGATACCACCTATAACGTCCCCTAGGTAGCTGTCTAATTGGATTAACATGTCTAATGGCTAATCCCATCAAGAAGAGAGGAGGTCAGACATCAGACTGAGAAATACCTCCATTGTCTTTGTAAACCTGCTGTGTTCCATTGTTTTGCCAGATTTAGTTAATCCCATCTGATATGTGCTAGAGATTGCAGGATGTGTATTAGAAATTAAGCCAATTACACTCTGGAATCTACTGTTAGACCCATGTGGAGTTAATCTCTTGTGATAGACTACCACCTCAGCTCATTTATTACATTGTGCACACCCCCTCTGTATCTATCCCCTATAAATAGTGCTGTCATTTTAACAAATAAATCAGTTCACTGAGAGACATATATAAATTGTATGGTCTCTTTATTTTGTCCCTTATGGCTGCGATACTGAACATATCTCCACCCTACAAGTAGCCTGTCCTGGTCACTACCATAGGAAGGTTACTGTGACTCCTGGAAGTGCTGATTCCTGATGGAGAGACTCTGACTGATACAGAAGCCAGATATTAGGGTTCTGATGCAAAGATTTCAAAGAACCCAAAGGTCCTTGTGGGTAGATAACTTGTAGTGTACAGCAGGTTGCTCTGGGCTGGTATAGCCCATACTCATGGATCGTCAAAACTTGTCGGCAGCTGTGGAATCTCAATGCAAGAACCAACAGAAAGGATGGGATATGGTGATCTATACAGTTTTCAAGTCCAGTACTTTCTGTGGCTTGCCTTTGAAACATAAAACACTAATTTTTACATGAACTGCAACCAAAATGGGGCATCTAGGCACATACACCTTGGGAGAAGTGGGGTCTAGTTAAAAGTAGAACTTTCTCTTTGAAATTTAATAGCGCAGAACATGACGTACCAACTGCCATATTCATGCTAATACTAGGAGAACAGCAAATAGTTATCTGTCATGAATAGTTTTTTACTGCTACCATGCTTCTTGTATTGAAGCATTTAACCCTTGGTCTGCCAAAATGGCAAGCCACACATTGCAGTGTAGTTCATTTTGAAAGCTTTTGGCATGGAAAGTGTTAATTTTTGTGTTGATTTTTCTTTGACCTCTTGTGTTTTATTTCATCACAGTTATCTATGTATTATCTTGCAGGGATTCTTGCATATTTTAATGTCTTTCTATAGACCTATCTATGGTAAGAGCTAAGAGAGCGCGAGGGGATTTTTTCTATTTGAAAGCCACACAGATTCAGAACAGTGGGGCTGAGCTCTGTACCACAGCACCACCTGATGGTGTAAAAAATGTACTGCAGGCAAAAAACTATTCCATCTTCCAACGTGGAGCAACTTGAACGGCGCTGAGTCGACAGCGAGGCCATCGCTATGTTTGGCTTGGGCACTCGGCCCCTCAAGACCTCTTTTGTCAGCATGCCTTATTAGCCAGATTGGAAGATGGAATAGTTATTTGCCTACAGTCACTTTTTTACAACACCAGCTGATGCTGTGGCACAGAGCTCAACCCCACTGTTCTGAATCTGTGCGGCTTCCAAATAGAAAATGACAGAGAGAGACTGGTGTTTTTATACTTCCCCTATGCAAATATCTTGTATTTGGTATCAAGCGATTAGATGCTCGAAAGGCTCTGCTTTTGTATCACTGGTGGGGGCCAGTAGTTCTTTTTGATTCCAGTTGCTCCACCCTCACATCCCAAATCGAGAAACAAAAACTGCCTTCTGTTATACCATGGTATTACTTCTTGGCTTCTAAATTAGAGTGTCATAGCCAACTTCCACGCTCCATTTAACTGGGGGAGAGCACCAGAGAGGATAGGAAGGTAGGAGAGGGAGTGAAAGGGACATCCTGAGGACAACTTGGGCACAGCCCCAATACCACCTCTCTCTGCAATGGCTTATAAAGCAACCAGAAACTGTCCAGATGCAGCAACTTGTACTTAAACTCTCTTCTGAGTCTTCATTTGAATAATGGGCAGGACTCAGTACTATAGCTGCTCCCTGCATTGGTTTCTCAAACTCTAGTCACACAAGTAATAAAAGATTCATATCTGTACTTACGTTTAAGAAGAAACATAGGATTATGTACTAACATGGCTGCTTGCTCTTATGTGCACCTGCACTAAAATGGTCTGCATGTCGCTCTTTCAGCCGCTCTGCTTAACCAGTCTGTTGCTCCTCTCACTATCGGCCGCCCTGCTCCATCATCCCATCTTCGCTCTGCTTGATGCACTTTCAACCAGTCTGCCGTCACTCCATCAGCAGCTCTGCCTATCCCTGCGTCCACTACGCTCTATCTTTTCGCTCCTCAGACGCTCAGCCCATCTCTATTTCTGCTCCTCCGTCACTCTTTCACTCTGCCTGTCACTCCACAGGCCGCATTGCTCATCGGTCTACCAATCACTCTTTCAGTTACTCTGCCAAACGCTTTTTCAGTCTCGTTACTAGTCGCTTTCTCTTTTCCCACTACCGTTCATCTCAAGCTTCTCCCAAGGACCCCACCGAACTAACAGAATTTTGTCATCCAAACGCCCCCTCCTCCACAAGCCCTGCCGCACCTCTGGAACACTCACTGTTCTGAGCACATCTAGACTCTGGAAAGACTTACGCCTGCATATGGGCCTACTCACTTTAATTACTGGCTTGTCTGTTCCGCATTCATTGCCCATTTGGTCTTTAACACCACTACAACAAACTTCATCACCATCCCTATACCATAAACTTACCTTTCAGGAGCTCAATTTCTTCTCGGACAATCTCATTTTTTTAATTAAATTCTCCTATTCTATAGATATATAGCTTTGGCCACACCCCAGCTACCAGGGGGGAGGGTCCTAACCACAAATGCGTATATATGTTTGGTCTGGGCCTGCATGAGTGCTGCCGGCACTGGGGAGCTACAGTTCATTGAGGGAACAATGAATGCCAATATGTACTGTGACATAATGAAGCAGAGCATGATCTGTTCCTTCAGAGACTTGGTCGCAGGGCAGTATTCCAACATGATAACGATTCCAAACACACCTCCAAGACGACCACTACCTTGCTAAAGAAGCTGAAGCTAAAGGTGATGGACTGGCCAAGCCTGTCACAAGACCTAAACCCTATTGAGCAACTGTGGGGCATCCTCAAACAGAAGATGGGGGAGTTTGAAGTCTCTAACATCCACCAGCTCTGTGATGTCATCATGGAGGAGTGGAAGAGGACTCTAGTGGCAACCTGTGAAGCTCTTGAGAACTCCATGCCCATGAGGGTTAAGGCAGTGCTGGAAAATAATGGTGGCCACACAAAATATTGACCCTTTGGGCCCAATTTGAAGATTTCCACTTAGGGGTGTACTCACTTTTGTTGCCAACGGTTTAGACATTATAGCTGTGTGTTGAGTGATTTTGCGGGGACAGCAAATTTACACTGTTATACAGGCTGTACACTTACTCCTTTACATTGTAGCAGAGGGTCATTTCTTCAGTGCTGTCACATGAAAAGATATATTAAAATATTTACAAAAATGTGAGGGATGTAGTCACTTTTATGAGATACTGTAGGTATGTTATATACCTAGTAAAACCAAGAAACTCTTCATGCCCCTTTAAGATGGGTATAAAAGTAATTAAAGTACCCTCCACTGTACAAACAATAAGTAAAAAAAACAACCATTCTGAGCAAATTCTCAAGAACTTCTCAGTAAACAGTATTTCCACTGCTGCTAAGGATTCTGGGAGGTGTCATACAAATGACTGTGCAACTTAGGTAAAAGCCTAAGAAGAATAGCAGGCTCTGAGAATGTTATGAAAATCACATCCCAAAGGTAAATTGTGTCTGTTAATAAATCTCCAAGTGATGAAAAGTAGATCTGTTTGCACATAATGTTCAATCCTAGTTTTAATCTCACTGTGCCAAAAGAACGGGATTCCCATCAGCTGGAGCTGTTAGTGCAGGCGTGGGAGAGAAAGGGGTGAAAATTAATATATTACATAGTTAAATAGGTCCTCATTCAATTGCAATTTGGCCAATTGAATAGGGCTCTATATAAGCACATAACATATTTTTTGACAGAAGTTTTTAGTTAGTGAAGACCTTGATTTAGGATAGAAGTTCAGTAACTAAAAAGTTCTGTTAAAAAAATATGTTATGTGCTTTTATAGAGCCCTATTCAATTGACCAACTCGCATTTAAATGAGGCTCATAGAATTTAAGGTTGAAAAAAGACTTTCAGTCCATCAAGTTCAACCTTTTAAGATCTCCTCTGATCTGCAATATGCGGATTAACTATGAATTAATTAGTTAGCTGTATAAAAAAAATATATAAAAAAATATCAATTCCCTCCTGATCCCAGACACCAGCGACCGGACTTCTCCCTGGATTAATACTGCCTCTCTATTTATCCATGATAACCCTGAATTCCCTTTTTAATTAGAAATAAATCCAGTCCCCTTTTAAAGTTATTTAACGAATCTACTGTCACCACCTCCTCTGGTAGAGAATTCCACAGATTAACCACCCTTACTGTGAAGAACCCTTTTCTTTCTTTAAGGTGGAATCTTTTTACTTCTAACCTCAAGGGATGTCCTCTTGTCAGTTGAAAACCTCTTGGCACAAAAAGCTCCCTTGACAAATCTTTATACTGACCCAGGATGTATTTATATAAGGTAATCATATCTCCTCTTAGACGCCTTTTTTCTAGAAAAAATAAGTTTAATTTGGTTAGTCTTTCTTCATAACTTAGCCCCTCCATTCCCCGTATTAGTTTTGTTGCCCTCCTCTGTACCTTTTCCAGCTCTAAAATGTCCTTTTTATGAAGTGGTGCCCAAAATTGTACTCCATATTCCAAATGAGGGTATCACGACCCACTCTCTGGCTGGGGTCTGCTGACTTGATTTGGGTTACTCTGGACCTTGGAGCCTTTTTGATTACAGGAGCATCATGTCTCAGCCCTTGGGTTAGACTGAGCAATATTGACAGTAAGTCTGATGAATCTTACTGCAAGCATATGTCCCCGGGTAAATAATACATCTACACACCACGTCTTGATGAAAATTATGAACCAAGTTTTATTTTAGAACAGCATATTTAAAACCTTGCACAACACATTATAGGGAGTGGCTACCTTTAGTCAAACCCTCATCCCCCTCTCTCTGGCCAATAGGATAACCTCTACAGTAACCTAATTACCTCTGTCCAATGTAGTAGAGGGAGGCTATGGGAACCACCAGACCCCTCCCCTGGGCCAACCCCAGGCGTGGCAACCAAGCTCATTCTGACCCAGGCGGTCCCAGGGGAAACTTCCTGTTTGCTCCTAGGCCCCCCCATTGTTATCTAGGTGCCTGGCTGTCTGGCAAATCTCTTTGTTTAGGTTCTGGCGACACCCTGTGAGGTTTATCTTGTTTAGGATAAACCCATTTGGCTCAGCTCCTGCCTCAGTGTTTATACAATGGGGGAGGGTTGACTAATTAAAACATAACTATCACTCCCCAATACAATATACAATATAACACTAACATATTATCCCCCATAACACAATATACAGATGGTGGCGATTGGTATATAACAGTCCAGTCCCAATATAGGCCACTGCTGCCAGTCTCAAGATGGCCCCAGCATAGTTCACGCCAAATCCAATATGGCCCCTGGGTGATTCATGACAGAGGGCATACTAGAGATTTGTATAGTGGCAGAATTATATTTGCTTCCCTGGCTTTTATACCCTTCTTAATACATGCTAATATTTTATTTGCCTTTGCAGCTGCTGCTTGGTGTATGCTATATGTTGTATGATATTTGAATGTGACAGTGAGGAACATTTATTTGACATCCTGTTTGTGAAAAAGTGGGCCTCTGGGCTAGCTTTTAATTAGAAAACACTTAATTGTACTACATGCCCTAGACTCTGGAGGCATGCATGATAATTTGGTGGAGGTTGTGTGTGTAAAGGAGGTTTTTACATTTCTGGAGTGTTGTGGTTGCACCTTTTAATGCAAGCTGCCTGCTTATGGCCTTTAAGGAGAAAGTAGTGTGGTATCAATTTGAACCAAATGAAATTAAAGCCTACAAACCTCCCCCTATAATATCTTCCCCACTCCTCCTTTTACCTACATAACAGTGCTCAATGCCAAGCAGCTGCTACAAAGGAAAATACAAATATATTAGCATGTATTAAGCATAGTTTAGTAGCAAATATAATTCTGCCACTATACGGATCCCTAGTACGCCCTCATTTGGAATATGGAGTACAAATTAAGTCACCACTTCATAAAAAGGACATTTTAGAGCTGGAAAAAGAACAGAGAAGGGCTACAAAAGTAATCAGGGGGATGGAGGGGCTAAGTTATGAAGAAAGACTAAAAAAATTAAGCTTATTTTCTGTAGAAAAAGGCATCTAAGAGGGGATATGATTACCCTATATTATTATTATCTTTATTTATAACGCTCCAACATATTTCGTAGCGCTGATATAAATAGTATATATATTATATAATATATATATTATTTATAAATACATCCAGGGTCAGTATAAAGATTTGTCAAGTGAATTTTTTGTGCCAAGAGGTTTTCAATAGACAAGAGGACCTCCTTTGCGCTTAGAAGTAAAAAGATTCCACCTTAAAGAAAGAAAAGGGTTATTCACAGTAAGGGTGGTTAATCTGTGGAATTCTCTACCAAAGGAGGTGGTGACAGCGGATTCCATAGATAACTTTAAAAGTTGACTGGATTTATTGCTAATTAAGAAGGGCATTCAGGGTTATCATGGATAATTAGAGAATGAGTATTGATTGAGGGAGATATCTGATCTCCAGTATCTGGGGTCAGGAAGGAATCATTTTTAGTTTTATTTTTCCTTTGAGATAATTGCCTAAGTTTCACTTGGGTTTTGCTACAATTTCTCAAGCCCGCCAATGTTGTCACACCTGTAAATGAAAGATGTAAAAGAAAATCCTATGAGTACCAGATAGGACTCACAAGGGGATTAAACACCTGCTTGTAGCACTGCAAATGCAAATATACACTGTACTAATAACTAAAGGGAAAGTAATATTAGGTATTAAAATTAATAGCACAACATTCTCAAGCTCACAAATCTGCAATATAAAATATTTTTATTTCTGTTTAATTTCCCTGTTATATCGATCCCGGCAATCAGTGTGTTAATAAATATAATGGAACTCGCATGGACTAGAATATCATATTTACTGATTTCTTAATATTGTACTATTTCTGGATGCAGGTCCGATCAAAACTCATAATTCAAACCCGTAAGGCTTTGAAATCTAACCTCCATTTTTCAATGACGTAATGATGACGATCTCTTTTTCCATTGGCTCCCTCTAAACCCATAACTATGGGTTGGACTAATTGATCATGTTCGTGGTCTCACATCCAATGTGAGACAAATGGTTTATAGGCTTGCGTCTCTGGCCTGTAACTCGTGGGATGATGGAATTTAAGACCTCTGTAACGCAGCCGAATTTCAAGCACAGCCTTTGCCGGTGTGGAAACGGGCTTTGAATTTAATAGGGCTGTAAGTCTACTGTTTTTATAATGTCGGGATGGGTGGCCATTACGCTGATACTGAACCTCAACTGGCACCACATATCCAAAGGGAGACATATATGAACAATGTAAGGCTGGCACCAAGAAGCTGTGCTTGAAAGGACTGTTCATTCTCTAAGGCTGAAGTAAACATTAATAACACAGAAAGCAAATCCTGATGATTTACCTCACTATTATCACTGGCGGCAAGTCACTGCTGCTTCTTGGTTTGTTCTTTCAGTTCAAATACTTAGTCAGGGTGGTGCTTCAGTTGTATAAACATGCTGAGGAGGTACATACAAAAAATGATGAAGCTTGTTGGCCCATAAAATGCTCCCAACCTAGGTTTTCATGCCATCCAGAAACTGGAAAAGAAAAGAAAGACAGGTAGCTAACACTGGAAGACTTCAATGAATTGTATAACTAAACCAAATAAATGGTCAGATACTTAATATGGTGCATGGGTTGACTTTCATAATGTTTAATATTGGCAGCTGCTGTTATACCGCATACAGTAACAGGGATTCCACCACCAATTAGATAAAATCTAAAACAAAAGAGAAGGAATATATAATATTAAAAATCACATTACATACAGGGTCACTGTAGCCCTAAACTTTCTATTGTGCATTTAAAGGAGCAGGTTTTACAGATTTACAAGATATTTTTTCCTGTTTTTGTTTTTTTGCATGGGATTAAAATTGTATTAATTGAAGAAAATGAACACTAAAGCAACACAGTAATACTAATAGTTACTGAAAAATGTTGAGAGGACTCATGAAATTACTTACAGAAGAATCGGTTGAACTTTAATGTAATTTCCTACACTACGGGGGGGGGGGGTGGGGGGGGAGTGTATTTGATCCCCTGCTGATTTTGAACGTTTGTCCTCTGTCAAAGGAAGGACCAATCTATAATTTTAACGGTATTTGTATTTTCAAAGTGAGAGACAGAATAACAAAGAAAACATCAAGAAAAACGCATGTCAAAAAAGTTATAAATTGATTTGCTGGTCAGTGAGGGAAATAAGTATTTGATCCCCTATCAATCAGCAAGATTTATGGCTCCCGGGTGTCTTTTATACAGGTAACGAGCTGAGATTAGGAGCATAATTTCAGCAGGTTACCTGTATAAAAGACACCTATCCACAAAAGCGGTCAATCAGATTCCAAACTCTCCACCATGGCCAAGACCAAAGAGCTGTCAAAGGATGTCAGGGACAAGATTGTAGACCTACACAAAGCTGGAATGGGCTACAAGACCATCGCCAAGCAGCTTGGTGAGGTGACAACAGTCGGTGCGATTATTCGCAAATGGAAGAAACCCAAAATAGCAGTCAGTCTCCCTTGGTCTGGTGTTCCGTGCAAGATCTCAACCAATGGAGTTTCAATGATCATGAGAATGGTGAGGAATCAGCCCAGAACTACACAGTCGGATCTTGTTAATGATCTCAATGCAGCTGGGACCATCGTCACCAAGAAAAAAAATTGGTAACACACTATGACGTGAAGGACTGAAATTCTGCAGCGCCAGCAAGGTCCCCCTGCTCAAGAAAGCACATTTACAGGGCCGTCTGAGGTTTGCCAATGAACATCTGAATGATTCAGAGGAGAACTGGGTGAAAGTGTTGTGGTCAGATGAGACCAAAATTGATCTCTTTGGCATCAACTTAACTCGCTGTGTTTGTAAGAGAAGAAATGCAGCCTATAACCGCAAGAATACCATCCCCACCGTCCAACATGGAGATGGAAACATTATGCTTGGGGGTGTTTTTCTGCTAAGGGAACAGGACAACTGCACCACATGAAAGGGACAATAGACTGGGCCATGTACCATCAAATCTTGGGTGAAAACCTCCTTCCATCAGCCAGGGCATTGAAAATGGGTCGTGGATGGGTATTCCAGCATGACAATGACCCAAAACACACAGCCAAGGCAACAAAGGAGTGGCTCAAGAAGAAGCACATTAAGGTCCTGGAATGGCATAGTCAGTCTCCAGACCTTAATCGCATAGAAAATGTGTGGAGGGAACTGAAGGTTTGAGTTGCCAAACATCAGCCTCGAAACTTTAATGACTTGTAGAGTATCTACAAAGAGGAGTGGGACAAAATCCCTCCTGAGATGTGTGCAAACCTGGTGACCAAATACAAGAAACGTCTGTCCTCTGTGATTGCCAACAGGGGTTTTGCCACCAAGTACTGAGATAATGGGGTCAAATACGTATTTCCCTCATTGACCTGCAAATCAATTTATAACTTTTTGACATGCGTTTTTTTTTTTTTATTATTCTGTCTTTCACTGTTAAAAATACACCTACCATTAAAATTATAGACTGATGATTTCTTTTTCAGTGGACAAACGTTTAAAATCAGCAGGGGATCAAATACTTCCCCCCCCCCCCCCACTGTATATACCACTTATTTTTCATACAAAAAATGTAATTACCAAATATTGTTTTAACTTGTATTTTTATTTATTTTAAGGCTTTGTGCCATATTTTTGCCATTTACAGTATTTGTTCTAATGTGATTCTACTACTTGTTATATGCCCAACCAAACTTGGTAAATTTGGAAGACACGATTACCCACAAACTGACTGTTATTTACAAAAAGGTGTGTTTAAAAAAAGTAGCACTCAGAAACATAAAAGCATAATAGTCTAGCACATACATGGATCAACGTTAAAAATAAATGATGAATAACACAACAGTTCTAACATAAATATAAGGATTTCTTAATTGTCTAGTAAAGTCAATGCGGATGGGATAAAAGGTGAATCAGCATTTATCTAAGCATTGGTCTTGGAGGAGGAGGCAGTTAATCTGGATCCTGCCAACGCTTTGCTTTTTTGTGACTTGCTTATATATGTCATGAACTGTAGCTCTCACAGTATCAAGTCTAGAGAATATATGTAATGCTGATGCGGTGTGCCAACTGCAGTTTATTAAGACACGTGTTCATCTGAATCTGTTGGCCAGTGTGTAAGACAGACCAATCTCATAAATTTACACATCAGTCAAGAAATCAATCGGCATCCTATGTTTCCCATCAGACTACTATGCTGTAGTTCAATCAGATCTTGCAGCAGATATTGGATCAGCAGTAAGTCTAGATTCCCCTTTGCGTGATGAGCTGTAGATGTTTTGGCCTTTACGGCTTGTGTTCAAGTCTCTGGGGGGTCTAGGACACATTGGATACTCCTTCTGAGATTGTTACATAGTTACATAGTTACATAGTATTTAAGGTTGAAAAAAGACTTTCAGTCCATCAATTTCAACCTTTTAAGATCTCCTCTGATCTGCAATATGCGGATTAACTATTAATTAATTAGCTGTTAATTAATTATTAATCAATTATTTATTAATTAATTTATTTTTATTTTTTTTCTTTTCTTTTTAATTATTAATTAATCCAGAGGAAGACTTAGCCAATTGTCTCAAAAGGGAAATAAAAAAATAAAAAAATTCCTTCCTGACCCCAGATACTGGCGATCAGATTTCTCCCTGGATCAATACTGTCTCTCTAATTATCCATGATAACCCTGAATTACCTTTTTAATTAGAAATAAGTCCAGTCCCCTTTTAAAGTTATCTATCGAATCAGCTGTCACCACCTCCTCTAGTAGAGAATTCCACAGATTAACCAGTCTTACTGTGAAGAACCCTTTTCTTTCTTTAAGGTAGAATCTTTTTACTTCTAACCTCAAGGGATGTCCTCTTGTCAGTTGAAAACCTCTTGACACAAAAGGCTCCCTTGACAAATCTTTAAACTGACCCAGGATGTATTTATATAAGGTAATCATATCTCCTCTTAGACGCCTTTTTTCTAGAGAAAATAAGTTTAATTTGGTTAGTCTTTCTTCATAACTTAGCCCCTCCATTCCCCTTATTAGCTTTGTTGCCCTCCTCTTTACCTTTTCCAGCTCTAAAATGTCCTTTTTATGAAGTGGTGCCCAAAATTGTACTCCATATTCCAAACGAAGGCATACTAGAGATTTGTATAGTTGCGGAATTACTGTATATTTGCTTCCCTTGCTTCTATACCCTTCTTAATACATGCTAATATTTTATTTGCCTTTGCAGCTGCTGCTTCGCTTTGAGCACTGTTACCTAGGTTGTTGTCCACAAGAGCTCCCAAATCCCTTTCAATATCTGATACACCTATTTGCTCCATTAAGATTATACATTGCATGGCTATTTTTCCTTCCCAGATGCATAACTTTACATTTATTTTATTAAATCTCATCTGCCATTTAGATGCCCATTACTCAAGTTTATGTTAATCCCTTTGGAGGGAAAGCACATCATTATCTGATTTAATTACCTTGCACAACTTTGTGTCATCAGCGAAAATGGAGACACCACACTCCAATCCTACTTCTAAGTCATTAATAAATATGTTAAAAAGGAGAGGACCTAATACTGAACCCTGAGGAACCCCACTTACCACATCAGTCCAATCAGAGTATGTTCCATTTACAACAACCCTTTGCTTCCTGTCTTTTAGCCAGCTCTCAATCCATGAGCAGATATTTACTGCAATTCCTGTATCTCTTAGTTTGCACAATAGTCTCCCATGTGGCACTGTATCAAAAGTCTTTGCAAAATCCAAAAAGACTACATCCACTGAGTTGCCTTGATCCAGGTTCCTACTAACCTCCTCATTTAAACTAATTAGATTTGCTTGACATGACCTATCCCTCATAAATGCATGTTGACTACTACTTATAATCCTGTACAAATAGATATATTCTTGTATATTATCCCTTATTAACCCTTCTAAAAGCTTCCCCACTACAGAGGTGAGGCTCACTGGTCTATAATTCCCCAGATTTGCTCTTGCTCCCTTTTTAAATATAGGTATCACATCAACTTTTCTCCAGTCATCTGGTAGAGACCCTGTGTTGAGTGAATCTTGAAAAATTAAATATAATGGTTTGGCTATTACAGAACCCAGTTCCCTCAGTACCAGTGAATGTATTCCATCAGGACCCTGGGCTTTATTACCATTTATTTTTTCCAACCCCTTTTGTATTACTTCCTGTGTTAACCAATTATTTGGCAAAGGTAGTGTCACCTGTCCTATTCATTGTAGGCCCTCAGGGGAATGATCCTACTCCACAGTATTGCTAATCAGACTTGTCATGGTTATTAACCCTATAATAGTAGTAGATCTGATATTTTGGATCATATGATATCTAAAGCTATTCTGACTCAACAGTTTTATATGTATTGATCTATTGCATGTTAACTAGGGCTCATCAGTTTACATCTATAGGAATGTGACACTAATGTAATGCATGTGGATGTCACAGAACCCAAAATATTCATAACACATGGACACACTCAGAACGGTCTAACAAAGCTTTATTTTTTTACACAGAATACAATCAGCAGTGGTCAAGTTAGGCCATTCACATAACGGTATAACAAAGCTTTATTTTTTTACACATACCACAATCAGCAGTGGTCAAGATTGTGCATTCACATAACGGTATAACAAATCTTTATTTTTTTACACAGACCACAATCAGCAGTGGTCAAGTTAGGCCATTCACATAACGGTATAACAAAGCTTTATTTTTTTACACATACCACAATCAGCAGTGGTCAAGATTGTGCATTCACATAACGGTATAACAAAGCTTTATGTGATAGAAAGACCACAATCAGCAGTGGTCAAGATTGGGCATTCACATAACAGTATAACAAAGCTTTATTTGCTAGACAGACCACAATCAGCAGTGGTCAAAACTGCATTAATATCATGGGTGTGGTGCGGGTGTGTCCTCGGAGAGCAAGAGGCTGGAAAAAAGGGGAAACCTACAGGGGCCAATCTAATAGTCTAGAATAAGCATGATGCATAGCACCTACCAGGGTCACATGCGGTCACTACACCGATGCAAGCGGAATCTGATGAAAAAAAAGATCAGCACTAATCTCTCCATTTAACTGAAGAAACCATTTATGTGCATAGCACTTACAACTTGTAATTAGATCTGCTCAATGAAACACATGATTCAACCTCTGGACTGTGTAATCTAATCCAGTTTCACACATACAGTGTGTTGACCAAAAAAAAATCTGAAATAAGTGGTCAAATAAAAAAAGGCGGAGGAGGATCAAAAAAAATAAAAATAATCGCAATGTATGTACAGTACAGTTCTAAATACTGTACCAATATACCAACTCACATGATTCCCATCTGCAAGCATTTCTAACTATTAGCTAGGTCTGTGGATAATCAGTAATATGGGCAAATAGCCATTAATACGGAGAGGACACAAAGGTCAGCAGCCAGATTCATTGTTACTTACATCAGACCCAAGGATCTGTTCCCAGACTGATATTGAGGTCAGGATCACATGCTTCACTAGTGCATATATTAATGCTGGCTGTCATTAACATGCCATTGTGAGACTTTGCAAGGCCAACGCCATAGCGGTATTTGTCTACATTTAAGCTAACAACAATCATGTCTGAGATAACTTACCTTTGAGATGTCCCTTCAGATCACCAACCTAGGGGTAAAACCCCCAAACAAATGAGTACAACACATTAACATAAAATAAATAAACATTATAAACATTACAAATATTCTACTAACCTTTCCAGCATGTCCCGTCCTTCTTCTTTTCTTCTCTCGCGCGGCCCTGTTAAAAAAACACATTACATTACTACAACATATACACACAAAATAAAATAAAATAAAAATATAAACATATAAATATACATTCAACTTACCTCCCCGCGATGTCCCCGGCCTCCTCCTCTTCAGCCCCGGCTGAGCCCTGGAACCATCTGCGCTTTTTTATTTTCTGTAATGTAGGTTTTTTTTTTTTTGGTGACTTAGGTTTTTTTATTTTCTGTAAGGTAGTTTTTTTAAATTGTTGTAATTAGAGGGGTGGGGGGGTTTATTAGAGGGTAGGTAGGTAGTGTAGGTAAGTAGTGTAAGTGTAATTAGATTAGTGTAGAGGGGGGTTAGTTTATATTTAAGGGTTTATTGGGGTTATATTGTAGTGTTTGTACTTAGTGTCATGATGGTCTTTGAGGACCGTCATGGCACTTATGTGGTTAATTTTAGGTTTTAACAGCCCCATAAGGGTCATAATATACCCCTATGGGACTGATAGGGTTAAATATAGGCTTATGTGGGTCTGTATTGACCCCCATGAGTTATAGAGTTAATTATTGGCTTATGGGGGTCTGTATTGACCCCCATGAGTTATAGGGTTAATTAAGGCCTTATGGGGGTCTGTATTGACCCCCATGAGTTATGGGGTTAATTAAGTGCTTATGGGGTCTGTATTGACCCCAATGAGTTATAGGGTTAATTATTGGCTTATGGGGGTCCTTTATTGACCCCCATGAGTTATGGGGTTAATTTTAGTTGCCTGGGGTTAATATTTTTTAGTGCAAGTCCTTTCAGGACCTTTACGGTTCTTTAAGGACCCGCTAGGCGGGAAATAAAAAAAATTAAATGCAGCGGGGTCACGATCGGTGCCGATCGGGGACCACCACTGCAAGGGGTTAATGTGGGGGCGCTGCGGCTGTCCCTATGGACCACTGCAGCAAGGGGTTAATGTGGGTACACTTCGGGAGTCCCGCGGCCGGGATTAATAATAGAGTGCTGCAAGCCCTTTAAGGAGCTGCGGAGGGGAATTTTTAATTTTTAAATGCAGCGGGGGCCTGATCTATGCAGATCGGGGAACCTCCCTGAAAGGGTTTAATGTGGAGACACTTCGTAGGTCCCGATGGGAACCACCAGCATAAAGGGGGTTTCATTTTAGGTGCCGCGGTCAGGATAGTTAATAGTGTGCCGTAGGCCCTTAAAAAGCAGCATTGGGATGTGTATAGGGAGCAGGGGGGAGCCTCCGAGGCAGCACGTAGAGGCTTTAGGATCCCTTGCTGGCACTTTTTGTGCCCATAGGGATTCTTCAGAGGTGCGAGAATCACTCATATATTTATGGCTGCGTGTGACTCCGTAGCTCTCTTGGGGGTCTATTCTCGGCCATTTCTCGGAGTCATCTCGCAAAGCAGGCTGCAAGGGATTCGGTCCTCGCAAACAGCAAAAAAACTGCCTTTTGCAAGGACCGAGATAACTACGAGGGAGAATTTAATGAGGCCCTAAGTCCAAGGCAAGCCATGTGGTCTCTCTTATAACTTCCACTTAACTTATCATTCAAGAATAGAAAGACAGATGCCTTGTTATTATTTTGTACAGTTCTCACTCTAGACCTCTCCTTTATTTTAAATAAATCACATACAGTAACTGGTGATACTTATGTTAAATATAATAACCCCCCCCCCCCCCCCCCTGTCCTATATTTGGCTTGTTGTAGTATATTGATAATCTTGAATAACTCTTGGAAATTTCATAAGAGATCTCTTGTGGCAGAATTAAATCCAACATCTCCAGGAGTCCTTTATATATAAGATTTATATCTGAAAATAAACAATTAAATATTACTACTTTTAAAGCAGTATATATTAAAGGTGCATAGACATATTTATATAACTACATACAAAAAGATCATATTATTCATACATTTCAACTGTTTTATACTATTTTATTGAATAGGCATAAACAAAAAAATGCTTTGTAAAACCGCAGTTATTTACGTGCCAAGGATAAGTTTAATAATTTGTGTGTGATACACAGTGTATTATGTGCAGAGCTAGATTAGTGGACTGGAAGGGGCCCATATATATATATGTGATCTCACACCTGCTGATAGCCTGATGTTCTGGCCATTGGTCCAGTGATGTCATAATAGGCATTGTGACATTGTGTGTCAGTGATTGGCTGCTGAGAGCATCACCTTGTTCCAGGTTCATTGCCTCTGTGATCATTCTAGGAATAGGTGAGTAATGTGTCTTCCTCTCTTATATATCATTAATTAAAACAAATTGTGGAAATCTTAGAGATAAATGGAATGATATGATAAAGTGTAGATGAAAGGCTATATTAAAGGTTATTTTCAACAGTTCATCTGTCCAAAAAAGTAGAATATACATTGAACATCCATCTTGTAGATGTGGCACGGACACAACAATGCTAGTCTATGCATACATTTTCACCCAATTAACTTGTTACTAGTTGTTATTTAGAAGAATGATGATTCATTGCCCTCTGCATTATTGTCACATTTTTGTTAATTGTACATTTTGTGTATTTAACCATCCCACTATTAAAGATGAGATAACTTGTCACTGCCACTGGATAGTGGATGCAATATGACGAGTTCTCAACTCATCTCAATAACACTTTACCTTCCCTTGGTTGAAGCTTGGGGATAAGAATACTATTAAATTATACCCACCCACACACATATATGTATATATATATATATATATATATCCCCCTGTCCCTCCTCAGCATCGGCTCTGACCCCCGCTTGCTATAGTGAAGGGTCTCCACATTGGGCACTGCCTCGTTCCCCTGTGGCCTGCCCAGAAGGAGCTGCCTCCCCCCCTCTTGAGCCAGACCTTGGCAGACATGTTTGGACATCTTTATTTGATATCACTCTCCTTTATTTGATGAGATTTGATAATGCTCATGTCATGTTGGTGTGAAGCACCATTTTCATGCGTTGAGGACACTGGCTTCTTTTATATATACAGTATGTCCGTGAATGTCCTGTGAATGTCCTGTAAGAAAGATATCACTGTGGACTACAGTGCTCTGTTTTTTCATGTATACATTGATGTATATGTGTATATAGTATGTATATATGTTTTCTTTACTATGTTGTGTTTATTCCCCATATATGTATTTACCTAATGATGTCAGATGCTTTCTCCACTCTATCTGTATCTGCTGTTATTATTCAAACTGAGGGTTCCATCTCGTGTTAGTATTGCTTGAGACTTGATAAAGAGAGGTTGAACCGCTAGAAAGCTCGTCATTATAAATAAGACGGTTGTCCAATACAAAAAGTATCAAATTATTTTGCAATACTCATTTTTGATCTATATCTATATCTATATATATATAATTATAAAATTACTATATATATATATATATATAAGTTGATAAAAACTTATTTCCTGCTCAAAATTCTCAGAAACACAGTATATGCACTGCAATCTGGGAAAACTGGGCGGGACATGCAAATGAGGCCACATAATGCACCATCACTCTGTCAATCCAAACCATTGACAGAGTGATGGTGCATTATGTGGCCTCATTTGCATGTCCCGCCCAGTTTTCCCAGATTGCAGTGCATATACTGTGTTTCTGAGAATTTTGAGCAGGAAATAAGTTTTTATCAACTTATTTTTAGACATTCAAGTGGAATCACTAATGTACTATTCCTTATTTGTACTACTGTACTTTGTACGGTGGAGGGCTTCTATCACTCTTAGCCCACCATATGTGAAATAATTGCTGTATATATATGTGTGTGTGTGTGTGTGTGTGTGTGTGTGTGTGTGTGTGTGTGTGTGTGTGTGTGTGTGTGTGTGTGTGTGTGTGTGTGTGTGTGTGTGTGTGTGTGTGTGTGTGTGTGTGTGTGTGTGTGTGTGTGTGTGTGTGTGTGTGTGTGTGTGTGTGTGTGTGTGTGTGTGTGTGTGTGTGTGTGTGTGTGTGTGTGTGTGTGTGTGTGTGTGTGTGTGTGTGTGTGTGTGTGTGGTGTGTGTGTGTGTGTGTGTGTGTGAGAGAATTATATACACACAGTTGTGGTGGAAAGCTACTTTATACTTTAAAAAATTGTCTGTAAATAATTTTCTAATGCATGTCATGTACCCTATTTATTATTCTCTCTGATTTATACTGGGTTGAATTGTTCTTTGTGTTATTTTCAGAATTATCTTGAGAATGACTCTTTCAAAATGTATGCGTGATCTGGTAAGTAGTGTGACATACGCATTGCTATATATACATAATACACAGATCTGGTAAGTAGTGTGACATACCCATTGCTATATATACATAATACACAGATCTGGTAAGTAGTGTGACATACGCATTGCTGTATATACATAATACACAGATCTGGTAAGTAGTGTGACATACGCATTGCTGTATATACATAATACACAGATCTGGTAAGTAGTGTGACATACGCATTGCTATATATACATAATACACAGATCTGTAAGTAGTTCCCATCTGTCCTATGTCTTTATTTTAATCACTTTGTGTATAATTTTGTGTGATGTAGTCATTGCTGTATATACATAATGCAGTGTAACACTTGTGTTTACTATAATAAATAATATTTTGCATGCCTTCTTTCTCACTTTCAGCTGAACAACCATCTGATCCTTGATAAGGAGGTACAAGTCTTGTTTATGTGTTAAAATAATCACAAATACTAATGTTCCACCATAAATATCATGAAGAGGTTCTTATTATAAATCTTATTCTGAAAAGGTCCTACCCCTCTGTCGCTTCTTTATCTAGGGTGATTCATTAACTTTCATGGAGGGAGTGATAAAAATTAGCAGACCTTATAGTTTTATATCAGCATAATCACAGATACGTATGCATTTTTAATATTATAACCTTATTGTTATTCATAAACTGGGCATGCTCTTCCTGCTTTTTAGCTTTATTTCCCTAGATAAGGGTAGTAGCAGAGGAGGAGGGAGTTTTCAGAAAATGTAAGTGCCTAACTTTACAGCTCAAATACTTGACACTAACACTGAATATTTGTAATAACTATATGTAATTATTTATTTGCATACTTTTCTTTGTTGTGACCCTTTAAATAGACGTATTCTCAATGTCAGTTACTGTCTCTTTCTGTATTCCACTAATTATTGGAATTGTTTTTATTTTTCCAGATGGGTAAATTGCAGCACAATTTAGACAGTAAGTGACTCTGGGTTAGCTGGTGCTGGGTCTGTCCTTCTTATATTCAGTAGTTCATGTATATATTGGTTATTCAGTCACTTACTCACATTGGGGCAATTAATAGGTTAATAGGACATGTTGCCATAACATAAGCATAAATCAATTAGCATGTGATGATCAATTAAGCAAATCCATAAGTTATAGCTTAGACAGAGCCAATAGAAAATGAGCCTGTCATTATGACGTCAGTAAAACATGGAGGTTAAGCATAAATCAATTAGCATTTAGAAGCCCGATATGCAATGTACAAAATAATAAAAATGCATGACGATACTGTTCTAGTTCATGTGGTTGGCCTGATATGTATTAACTCCTTGATTCCTGAGATCGATATAACACAAAAATGATACGTTAAAAAAAAAAAAAAATATTGCAGATTTGCGGGCTTGAGACTGTTGTGCAATTAATTATATCTGGTACTCATAGGATTTTTGGCTACATTTGCCATTTTTTACATTTTGGGGGGTTTTAAGGCAATTGCGGGCTTGAGGAATTTAATTGCAACACTTACAGGCTTGAAAGATCAAAGTCGTCCAGGTCGGCGTTGCGATTTTAACTCCGCCAACTGAATAGCAACTTATTTTGCGGCTGCATTACTGGCTCCAGTAACTACAATTTGCTCAGTTGAAGAGGGGCCCTAGAGTATTTGGGGCTTGCAGGTGGGTGGAAGGCTGATATCGAGACTCATTTTAACAATATTTCTTTTTTATTATGTAGACTTTAAAGATAATGCATGGTGAGTCATTTTAAAATGTATTTAAGTTATAATTAAAAGCCCAAGTCAATGTAATATTTTCATCTCATGAAAATAAATGTCCTTCCCCCTGAAATCAATAAATTGTACACTAAATTGTAACTAGCGTTGCCCCTCTACCCCACTATAACACACACAGCATGTCACTAACTCACTATATAACACAAGAGGATATACATATGACGGGGGTATTTGGGGCTAAAACATAAAATTGAAGTCTGTTTTTATAAACACGAAATAAGAATATTTAAGTCAACAATTTTTAATCCAACTTATTTCCAGAAATTAATTTACCCCAATGACTCTATAAAGCCTCCTATAATTCACTAGCTATACATGTGTGTCCTATATGGATGAGCTGTATAAGTGTATCCTCTATGGTTCAGCTGTATCCTCTCTGGATCAGTTACATATCTGTACCCTCTATGGATCATGTAAATAACTATCTTGACATCCCATAGGGTCTCTCTGAAGCACACTGCTCCTTCTCTACTTTTATACCCTATCTCTTTGGAGCCCTATTACTACAATACATACTATCTAGTGCCGCCTGTGCTTTTAATACAACACACAGTATAATCTCAAACCATGCCCTGAGGAGCTTCCCATCCTCTAAACAAACATATTATCATTAATAAACTTTACTATATATCTGTGCCAAGCTCTCTAAATTGTTTTGTGTGTTTATTTATAGCTCCTTGGAGAGTACAGAAAAAGTCCCCCTTGAGATACAATGCTTAGAGATGGTAAGAAGGATCCTGAGCCATCAGACCACTTCCTAGAAGTAAATGGGATGTTCTCTTGAGGACAGGAGGAGAGGAGCTGAAACCCCTTATGGGATCTACAAGGGACATTGGTATAGTCTATAGACCTCAATACTCAATAATGCAGTAATAGCACCTCAGAAGCATATGAGTAGCATGGAGGAAGATATAAGGAGATGGGTAATTGGAGGAAGGAAATGAAAATAGAGATAAGGTAGAAAAAGATATTGATGAGAAAAGGTAAAAAAGGAATAAAAGATAGGAAAGGAGATTGCTGCAAGGGAATAGTAGGCATAGATTGTGGAGAAAAAAGGAACGTGAGAGAGAAACAAGGAGAAAGGAACATTGGGAAGGGAAAAAGATGAGAGTAAGGAAGAGGTTGATGGATTAAGGAAAGAGAGCAACTGAGAACGTAGAAGTAAGGAATAAGGGATGAGGAAATCTGAGGAAGAGAATAAAGGGAAAGTGAGTCGAGAGCGTGCAAGGGAGAGAGAGAATTGCTGAAATAGATCAGTAATGGAGAAAAGAAAGAATAGTGAGAGGGAAACACAACGGCTATAGGGTGAGGTATAAATCCCCTGAGATTGTGCCTCATTGAACATGTGATGGACATTTTCTATAATGACTGCTTATGACTCATTAAAGTTTAACTATTTCTGTTTTCTTTATTTTTTAGGAGTTGTGGATGCAGAAGGCTCGTTTATGTTGTAAGTATCTAGACTGCAACTAAGATTTTTTTGTCAGAAAGTTATATGGTAGAGTTATATGGACAGTTTAAGGACTTGGAGGAGTTTTAAAAAGTAATTGAGAGGTGTATATGGAGAGTATATGTCAAGAAATAATATGAGTTATATGTGAAACTGTATAGAGCAGTAAACATTAGGTAAGTGATTATATGGAACTATAAGGGGACAGTTTATATGGAGATATGATATGGATTTATTACATGGAAATATCGTTTTTACAGTCAATAAGAGCAGCTATTAAATGTTATATGGAGTAATCTAGTTTCATTAATATATACATGAAGTAATACTGGGAGAGGATATATGATTTGTAGTATAGAGTAGGATGATGTATCCTATAAAATAATTGTGAGTTATGGGAAAAGTTTTAAAAAGCGGTAATAAAAATATTACATACATTTATAGGCACAGCTTGACAAAAACAGAAAAAAATATATACAGAGTTGAACTAAAATAAGGTATATGAAATGGTTATTTAATCTGTAGGAGGAGTAAACTTACTATTTCAATGATGAAATAAAGACAGTAGAGCAGCAATATGATTATATCAGTAATCTAAGTAATCTCGTATTTGTGAAATGTATTTAATACAATTCTTGTTTTATTAAATTCAGTTAAGACCCATATTCAGGAGGCATGGTGAGTTGGAAGAAAGACACCCACCTCAAATATATAAAGATCAGAACCAACTGTACATACACTGACGTGTAAACTCTCCATCCCTCATCTGACAGAAGATAAAACCTTTCCACCACAGTAATTATCGTAAAGGCTCCTCAATCTATACATAGGTTCCTCCTCATCTTCTCTATCACAGACCTATCATCGTGGTCGCCTATACACAGCCAATGATAGTGATGGCTGCTTTCTCTCTCTATATATATATATTTACAGATGCTCCTTTCTCACTACATAGCCACTCTGAGACTGCTCCATCACTGAAGAGCAAACCTTCATTGGTGTATACCCATACAGAGATCAATGTATTTATACATAACTGCACATAGACTGCTTTCTCAGTGACACTCTATAGAAGACCTACAGTCTCTATATCAGACTCACATTGATGGTCCACCTGCCCCTCCATCCACCATATTTACTCAGCTCTAAGAGATATGCTTAGCTGTCTCTTTTGACATAGGAGTCACAAGTCACTCTCTTCAATCTTATCTTGTTTCTATTATAGAGCAAACACTGACACTTCACCAGCCAGCCTCAGACGACCACCAGGCTATGGACCACCACCAGTCTACAGACCACCACCAGGCTATGGACCATCACCTTGCTATGGACCACCAACAGGCTACAGACCACCACCAGGCTATGGACCCTCTCCTTGCTATGGACCACCAACAGGCTACAGACCACCACCAGGCTATGGACCATCACCTTGCTATGGACCACCAACAGGCTACAGACCACCACCAGGCTGTGGACCATCACCTGGCTATGGACCACCAACAGGCTACAGACCACCACCAGGCTATGGACCATCACCTAGCTACAGAACACCACCAGGCTATGGACCATCACCAAGCTACAGACCATCACCCTGGAAAAAAATGACTGGCCCTGAAGAGTGAGTATCTTCTCAATGAAGCCTCTTCTTTCCTTAAGGTTTTCTCTTTAACCTTTTCCATATATGCAAAAACCTTTTTTTCATTATCTTTCTAAATTTGTCTGCCTTTTTCTGTACTTTTCTGATTTTCAGCTTTTCTAGCTTCACTTCCTCTCTATTACATTTATCAGTTGCCTTTATTTGAATTTTTTTGGTTCAAGTTTTATATCGTAGGCAGCTAATAAATACATTATAGATTAAATAAATAGCTATCAACCAAAATTTTCCAAAACGGGCTTGTATCATGGTAAAACCTGATAATTTCTCATCATGCAAACAATTACACCCTATAATATTTCACACTTAAATAATAATAATAATAATTAAGTATCATTACTATTATTCTCTTTGTATTATTTTTAGAAGTAACAACAATATTACTACAAACAAGGTAAGTATTTTGTGATCATTTGACCAATGTACTTATTATCGTTATTTCTAATGTAGGAGCTGTGTGTGTGTAGAGTTATGTGTCAAACACATTCATTGCTGTATAGATATAGCATAGTGTATTTGTACTGGTATCTGTTGTGTTTGTTATAATTAATATTTCATGTCTCTTCTTTCTTGCAGACAACAAATTGGATAGTTGAAAAGGTATGGTTCTTGTCTATATCTTAAACTTTAGTAACTTTCTAATTGTATTTATAACTTCTCCATAATTCTCCATTACATACATGAATAGAGAATTGTTTCTGGAATAATATTCCCTAAAGTGCTTAACACTAAATATACAATAACAATTGCTTGTTTAGTGACAACATTTACTAAACCGTTTATTCATTAATTCATCCAAACAATAATGATATTAAAACAAATTAAAGTATTATGAAAACCAATAGAATTTAATAAGTCATTTTTTTCTGGATTAGACTATAGATCAGATAATATGAATCCCAACTGGATTCTTCCTTAATTTCTCTGTGCTAGATTTTTGCACTCTCACTCTGATCTGAGCTTCTTTAAAAATTATTTCCATAGGGAACACAGAAGCTGCATATATTATAAGATAAACAGATGACATTCACTGATACATTATCTTGTCTCTCTTTATCTATGGCATCTGTTTATCTTATTCCATATGCAGCTTCTGTGTCAATAATTGTAAAAGAAGATTAGACCAGACTGAGGGCCTCATTCAATTAATGGCTGTAGGAGCTGCGTGGCAGTAAGGGGTGGCCGCAAGCTACTTAGCTATTCTATTCTCTTGCGGCCAACGCCCTGCTTTCCCTTGTGGCCACCTCCCCCCCACCCACACCCAGCAGCTTTCTGCAGGGAAAGCCTTTTGTTCCCACACGGTCGCAAGAGCTGCATGGAACCACCTGACCCTATTCAAATGCTTCAGCCACTCCTCTGCCAACCCCCGCAAAAAGGCCAAAAATGGCCGCAGGTTACTTTCACCATGGACCAATCGCAAGGGCTGTGAAGCCCTTGTGGCTGCACCAATTAAGCCCCCCCGCTGGCTGCAGGGGACCCGATCGGGACCCCTGCAGTGTCCCCACAGTGTCTCTACATCACCCCTATAATGCAGGGGTCCAAACGGGACCTGCATGCTGCACACATTAAACCTTTAATGCAGCGGTCAATTGAGACGCCTGTAGTGTCCTACAATTAGCCATATACTACAGGGGTCCGAACAGGACCCCTGCCGGGTGCACACCTAAACCCTATAATGCAGCTGTCGCCAGTGGGACCCCTGCAATGTGCACACATTAACCCTTGCTACAGGGGTCTGCATTACATGTCACCCTGACTACAAAATATTACCCCTATCTATTAAACATTAACCCCATCTACATAACATTGCCCCATCTATAAAACATTAACCCTATCTACATAACATTACCCCCTATCTATAACACATTTCCCCCTATCTATAAAATATTACCCCTATCTATTAAACATTACGCCTATCTATTAACATTGCCCCTATCTACATAACATTACCCTCTATCTATTAAACATTACCCCTATCTACATAACATAACCCCTATCTATAACACATAACCCACTATCTATAAAACATTACCTCTATCTATTAAACATTACCCCTATCTACATACCATAACCCCCTATCTATAATACATTTCTATAATGCATTCAACCCTAAATCTTACCTAAAGTAGAATATATAAGACCATTTACCTTTGCAAATGTCCCTACTTGGATGCTTCTCGGAAGGGCTTGGATATCTTTTGGGGTTAATAGATATTCAATGCAGAACTGTTCAGTGCTGTAATTGATACGGGACACATTGGGGGACATGAGGATTACATGTAGTCGCTGCTAGCCAATACTGTTATTTGTGGCGGCAGTCCGCTGGGCTTAGACATTGAGTTGCTGCCTTGGAGGTCATCCAAGCCCAGGACTATCGCAAGTTGCAAGTCTTGCGATTGGCCATAGGAAGGGGTGTGCTGCGTCCCATTTCATTTGAATAGCAACGTAGAAGTAGGGCTACGAGGGGCCGTAGCACCCTCGCAAGGAATCACAGCTTTGCAGCCATTTTACGCCCATTGAATGAGGCCCTGAGAGTGCAAAAATATAGCACAGAGAAATTAAGGAAGAATCTAGTTGGGATTCATAATATCTGATCTATAGCCTAATCAAAAAATGAAAGAGGGGTTTTAAAAGTTTTAATATTATTTTAATTTGTTTTAATATTACGTTGTTTGGATAAATCAATGAATACACTGATTTATAAAATGTGTCCCTAACAAGCAATTATATACATGAAATCAAACTAATGTGGACCTGAGGTATCTCGGATATTACCTGAGCAGCCACACATATGAGCCAGGGTTTATATTTCATGGACATTGGATAGATAGTCTGAGCTGTAATGAGAATTAATCTAAATATGTTGATAACCATAAAATATACATTTTGCTACTTAATTAATTGTTGTTCATTTTTAGATGGATCCATTAACTGGAGATCAAAAGAGTAAGTGTGTGAGAGGAGTGGGATATGTACTTGTTATAGCCAAAATTGACAGTAAAATACTAAATATATCAAAATAATATCATATTGTCATTTATGAACTCAGCTTAGAAAACTAGTGCTTATCAATATATTGGTATTAAAAGGCAGCTCTTTTGTGAGAATCCTAGCACTGAAAATAGTTGGGTTACCAAATGTCTTTAGGCTAGAATTCTTTGCATTGTTTATAAATGGTGGCAGAGTATGGAGCCAATTTCATCTCAGTTTTCTAAGTGCTGCAGATGTTTTGTGGCAGAGTGTAGGGAAACATGCTTACATATATTTTCAGTTTAAGGTATCTTACAAAAGACAGTGACGTCTAATGAGATTATTGGTAGATCACATGTAGGAGCAAAAGGCACCTAATGTATTTTTAGTTTACATGTGGGTGGGATTTGGCCAAAATAAAACTTAAGGTGGCTCAAGGTGTGACAAGGATCTGGGATTAATAGGGGTGCTACTTAGGATAAAAATATGAGATAATAAGTAAAAAGAGAAAGAACTGGTATCCTTTTGTATATTAGTGCACACCCACTGCCCAAATTACAATATAGAAATAAGTCAAACTTAAAAACTTAACATTTATTATGAAATTTAAAATGGCTGGTATAAAATCCTAATACTCTGACAAAATAAAGAAATTAAAGGCATAGGTGAAAATTGCCATATTAATATGTCTTCATATTATAGATCCTATATGTCCAGTTAACAGACCCAAGATGTCCACACATTTATTTATATAGGTGATTACAGTGGTATCTTGTATTGATAAGATACCTACTAATCTTGTGGCCTTATATACTCCCAAATAAATAAAGTGCTAAGTGCTAGTAGTGAACATACAATATTCCCGAAGGTAAAATTGTATTAAAGTGCAAAATTATTACCAGGGAAGGAAAAAAGCTCCCCTTAGTGAAATATAAACCAAAGTGCTTGATGTGATATATCGAAGTAATCAGTGTACCTCAATATAAGTCGGTATAAATTTTGAGGGCTTAAGGGTCTGCACTCAGATAAATAAGTCATTAAATAGATGAAGACTTAATATTAAATATTATTAAATATCACCATTATACTTCATAAACTGTAGGAGCTAAAGTGCATATTATCGTATCACCTATAAGTATTGGAAATTCTGAATTACTAAATAGTTTCTTGAATATTGCCGACGTGGAGGCTGCACAGACTCCCTGGGTCAGCCCGTAGCGTCTCGTGACCCAGAGGAGCCTGTAAGGCGCACCAGCCAATCAGAAGCGGCGGGGGCGAGACTTCGGCTGCATTCCCGGGCCGGGAGTCAGTTGGTCGCGGTCTCCGTGGAAAATCCCTCCCTCCCTAATTTACTGTATGATAAAAAAGGATTATGTATGTTTTAAAAAAAAATCTATATATATATAAAGTATCAAATGAAAAAAAAAAAAAAATTATTGGAGAAGTGGCAATTTTCTCAGATGTTGTTTGTATTATTGGTTTGGCGGGAGGTGAGTTGCCCGGCCCACTGGCCTAAGTGGGCGTGGCCCTACCTCACAAGGCGTGCTTAAGATAAGCATTGGGGGCTTTGGGCAGGGCCCAAGGCGTTAGGTCACTATCCGTGGCCGGGCTCCTCCCCCTATAGTTTAATATGTTAATATGCATAATATATGCAAGTTTTTAAGTTATGTTAATCGGTATTTATAATAAAGCTGTGGCCCGTGTTTTCTCCCAACCAATCGGTGTGTTGGCAGTTATTTTAAGATAAGCCTAAATAGATCATGCTTGGGTCAAGGGAATAGTGTATATGTTGTGGCCAGGATAGGTGGTAGGCCTATATCATTAAATGCCACAGCTCCTAGCTATTCGCACGCTTCCTAAGTGTCTACGTCTGACGTCATAGGTCAGCGTCTCGTAATAGCGTAGCATGGAATCCAACGCACGTTTCCGAGAATTTCATCAGGGGTTACCGGGTACATGGACTAGTTAAGCTACTTCAGTTGCCATAGCAACTAATAGGAGTGAGCAGCTTGTATATCGGTGCAACCTATATTTAAAAACAAGTGTTATCAAAAGGCTAAAATATATTATGGGATCAACATAGAGAAAATAATAGTACACACTCCAAAGTAAACTTATATAACTAGAGATATTACTTGGCATAATGTACATTGGATATAGAGAGCTGGTAACCATAAATAAAACATATATAGCATCCTATGTTAAGTGATTGTCCTTGGTAATATAAACCAAGTCAAATTGTAGAATATACTATTATGTGAGTATGATATAAAGATATACCAGTTATATTATGTGTCACAAATAATACACTGGACAATACTAAATAAGCCTATATTTATACAATATAAGGCATGATTATTATTGTATTATATTTACCCATTTATTAAAGGGATTGTATAAATAAAATAATTGTATATCACATAGTGTCCACCAGATATATTAGTCAATACTTCTAGAAATTGACCAGGGACATTGTGACAAAAGTCTTGTTATCTTATATGATATAACTAAAAATATTATATTAGGCCTTTTGTATACCAAGTGTACTATATACCCATTGAATAGCTAATATGTATAACTCCATATAAAAATGAGAGTAATACAATACAAGGGATAAGTACAGCATTCTTAGATAAAAGTTGTAAAAGTGAAGCCCTCATTCAGGCCCCAGGGTTTTTTGGTCTTAAGTGTGTAAATCCATTGAGCTTCCTTTTTAAGAAGTTCCCTATCGATATTACCTCTTCTAATATTATGCTTTATTCCATCAATAGCTATAAAAGATATATTATTGAGATCACCATTGTGTTTTAAATTCACATGATAGGCTACCGGTGTATCATACTCTCTTGTTATGCTATATATGTGTTCCAATATTCTGCGTCTGAATTCTCTACAGGTTTTACCTACATACCTCATGCCACATTTGCAAAGCATAAGATAAATAACCGCTACTGATTTGCATGTCAGTAATTGTTGAATTTTGAAATTACTAGTACCATCTTTTGAGGGGAATGTTTTGGTAGTTTTTACATATTTACAAGCTATGCAGGATAGGCATTTTAAACAGCCCTTAGTTTGATTAAGCCAAGTTTTACTTTTTTTCAATTTCAAATGACATTTGGAAAGCATATCTCTTAAGTTAGTGGATCATCTACTGGTTTTTTGGGCTTGGCTACCTAGAAAAGGCCTAAGATCATCATCATCTAGGAGAATTTGCCAGTGATCATTAAATATTTTTTTAATGTCATGCCATTTACCATTGTATGTGCCAATGCATCTTACCATATCATCTGATTGTTTGTTTTTATCAATCAGAGGTGAATCTCTATCCACTATTTTTGCTTTATTATATGCTCTTTTGAGAATTTTGTTCTTATACCCCCTTTCTTTAAAGCGGTGTTGAAGCTCTTTTGCTTCTATCTCAAAGTCATTTGGACTAGAGCAATTTATTTTTACTCTTAGATATTGCCCTACCGGTATCCCAGAAATCTGGGCTTTAGGGTGACTACTATTAGCTTGTAGTAAACTATTGGTAGCTGTAGGTTTCCTGTATGTTCTAGTTTGGAGTTTACCATTATCTTGTTTAGTGATTTTTAGGTCCAGAAAAGTAATCTCATTTTCATTAATTTCTGATGTTAAATAAAGTCCCATATCGTTGGTGTTAAGTATACCAATGAAATCTTGTAGATCTTTTTGGTTGCCATTCCATACTAACAGGATATCATCAATGAAACGAACCCATAGTTCAATGTGTTTGGTATATTTGTCCAGGTAGTCAGTAAAAACAATTTGTTCTTCCCACCAGCCCAAATATAAGTTTGCATATGTGGGTGCACAAGCTGTGCCCATGGCTATGCCACATATTTGTTGGTAGAATTTGTTAAGAAAAACAAAATTATTGTTAGTTAGCACAAATTCCAATAGTATTAGTATAAACTCATTATGATTGGAATATTGTCCACCTCTTTTTGACAAAAAAAAAATTAACAGCTTCTATTCCTCTAGTGTGTTGATTGTTGGTATATAAAAATTCAACGTCCAAAGACACCAGCAATGCCTCATTGCTGATTGAAATGTCATTAAGTTTTAATAAAACATCTTTAGTGTCTTTGATATATGAAGCTAGAGTGGTTTCAAATGCATATAGCATAGAATCAACATATTTACTAGGGTTTTCTGTGAGGCTTTCAATACCTGACACAATTGGTCTACCAGCTGGTTTCTTAGGATTTTTGTGTATTTTAGGAATGGTATAAAATGTGGTAATTTTTGGATTTGCATTCATAGGAAACTCAGATTCTACTTTATTTATAAACTTAGTTTCCAATCCACTTTTTAAGATATCTTGAAGTTCTTTGATAAAAGCCTCAGTTGGATCTTTATCAATTTTTTTATAACTTTTTTTGTCTTTGGGCAGTGGGTGTGCACTAATATACAAAAGGATACCAGTTCTTTCTCTTTTTACTTATTATTATTACATGTGGGTGGGAGGCTGATATTGTGGCTTTTCTGTAATTGTACCTAATTTATTCTTCAGCAAACAGTCCTAATAGAAAAAAGAGATTTGCTGGGTAAGTAAAACAGAATTATTTAAATGTGTGAATAAAACATCAAGTTAAATGCAGATATCATGTCATGTATTTACTACCCCTCTCATCACATAGCAATAAATACTATACCAAAGTGTTAAAAATATAGACCCTAAACAGTATAATATGACACACTGCCTGAGTATTCACACATAGTTATTATATACACACAGCACTTATTTCTCCATCATTTAAACACAGTGCCTTCTTGCAGTCACATACTCAGTTACTATGATCGCGCACTCTCTTGAGGTCACTACTACATAGACATGTACATGTTTTGAGTCTCCAGTCACTTACTCGCTAACTTGTACATTCTCTGAAATCCCTTACTACCTCGCTTTATAGACATACTGCTTCACTGAAGCTCTCTTCTGTTACTTATACTGAGACCATTGTTGTAGGAAACAACATAAGCACAAACCACATTTTACTCCAAAACCCAGTCATGTTACCAAAAAATGGAGTCCTCAGGTAATTTTTTGATTATCAGATTTTCTTAAAACAAAATGTGAATCAGTAACAAAAAAACATCCAAACTGGCTGATGCTAACTGATCTGACTGGACTGACTTGTCAAAAATATAAACAAAACACAGCTTTTATAGTATTTACATACAAAGAATGGTACATTCCATTCACCTTCAAGAACATTTGTATATCCTATCCACACCCTATTGCTTAGGCCAATAAAAACTTATTTATATTAGTGAACCAATAAAAATGAATACATGCAGTGTGCACGTATTAGCCAGACCGGGTGCGTCACACTAGATGCGCAAAAACACTTTTATTTATTATCTCTGCGCATAGGTTAAGTTCTAATCTTATATTTTCCCTTGTATATGACCGAAGTACATATTGTTTAGGCTAAATAATAGCTACTTGTCTCCTGAACAAGTTTTTATTATGGTAAGTAGGACTTGTATACAGTTATAGAAGAAATAATAAGGAATTTAAGCTAAATGTATAATTAACTGTTTCATACCTCACATCCTATACTGGAAAAATACTGGTTCAGAGCTAAAAAAAATATATATATACACTAAAAATGTAAGGATATTTGTATTTTTCCACAACACCATTTCTTTCCTACACATAAAGGTTCATCCACTTCGGTATAACCATAGAGGCTCCTCCCTTTATACTTACCTATACATAGGCTCCTCCCTCTCTATAAAATCTATAGACTGCATACATCATCTGTGCACACTCACACAAAGAGAAACCTGCTCTCCATACACCATGTAAAAACAGAGGCTGCTCTTCTCTAGTTTTTGAATCTTATTAATTTTGTCTTTGCACAGATTTTGGTCAAAAAAATCAAAGTGAGTACCATTATTAGCTTTTTTTATTTGTTGGGACTGTTACACCGCTGTGAATGCTCCTGAAATGAGGTTCTCGTTTGTCTAATATGACATAGGATCAACCAGTCTACATCTGAGACTCTCTTTCTTTTGTTATAGAAAAAAACAAGTGTGACCCTATAAAGGCATTAAAGGGGACAATGCAGTTTGAAGTAGAGACTGAGTATATTCTCATTGATGCCTTCTTTCCTTTCAGACTTTGGGGCAGTCTTGGTGCTCAAACTTTAGATTTCGATCATAAATCGTAAATTCGCCATGAGAAATACCAAATAGAAAGTGTCATGTCCTCCTAATATAAAGATGGCAGCCACATAAAAATATGGAAGGATGTCCTTTAAGAAATACCAAATAGAAAGGGTCATGCCCTCCTAATACAAAGATGGCAGCCACATAAAAATATGGATGTCACTTTTAACTAGTAATTGTAAATCAATCACTATCACATAAAACATTCTGAACACAAACAAATATCTCAAATATTACACAATGACCACAGGGCCTGTTTGACGCAAATAACCATTACTAAATCAAGCTACTGTTATAAACATTATGTTACATTACTAGATAAGTCACTATTATCCAGTCCTTAAGAGTAATTGATTTCTATACAGTTATGCCAAGCAGGGTAATACCATTGCAGTGAATAGGTTGGTACTATTAAAAGAGACTTGGCATAGCAGTGTCATATACTGGTATGTTCTGACCACTGTCTATTGTAATAGCCTCTTGAGTTGGTAACCACATGGGCTATGGTCCAAAAAACAGAGTTAATTATTTCAGGGGCTATAACAGTATAATTTAGGGCCATAAAGGGCCTTTGCTTGTGGGGTTCAGGGCAGTCCAACCCAGGACCAAAAAATAGTGTTGTGAGATCTTATATCTTTGTCTTTTTTTTTCTCTTTCTACATGTTATACTTCTGTTCTCTTGATCTTCAGCTTCTTTTTACCCTCACCTTCACTCTCTTCAATTTATCAACTAGCGACTTGCCCGTCAAAGAATGATGGCAATAAGATTGTAAGGCAGGTAATGCTGTTTGGTTTAGACATTAATTTTGTTTGTGTTCCGAGATGCTTCGGCACTCATTGCGAGACTGTTGGTTGTTTGTGTCTTTTTTTTTGGTATGCTAACGAAAGAATTAATAAAATAATAAATTAATATACTTTACCTATTTTTAAGTAATATATGCAGGAAGCATTGTGTTGAAGAGCTGGCAATCTGTTTTCATGTTGCTGTAGCATACAATGTGTGTTTTCAGTGCTGTGGAGCTGCTGTGTAAGTGTCAGCAATGTGTGCAGTGTGTATTGTAAACAGTGTGTGTGCGCAAGGAAAATCCGTTAGGGTAGCCGTGTACTTCCGGATTGTGTAAGTTAGTGTTGTAAAATGGCGCCTAATGTGTGGTACGCGGCTGTGGCTGATTTGGCGTCCTTGTTTTTGGATCGCGTCCGTCTTTTACGGAAATCCGTATGTGTTTGGTGGTATTTTCGGCGCCCATTTTTTCTCTTGCTTAGGGAATTTTCGGGTGTCTACACTCTTGTATTTCGACTTAAATTGAGGTGTAACTTCAGTTTCCGAGGTCCTGGATGCCCCCCCCCCCCCCTGCTGTGGGTATGGTTTTTATGGATTTCTTGCATGTATTTCTTATGTTTTCAATGTTTTAATGTGCGCAGTTTTCGGGCGGTAAGGTCGTATTTTTGGAAGGTCATAATGTTTTTTTTCTAAGTCCCGCGTCTCGTATTTGTTTCTCGTACGTCCGTAAATTTTGCGAGGTCCGCAGTTGATGGCAAGGAGCGCCTTCGGCGAGCATGCAACAACCCGCATGCTCACAACTATATATGTGATTCCACCCTCTGACCTGTGTTTGAATTTTTTTGGATCAAGTTGGATATCGTAGGCAACTAATACATTCATCATAGATAGATCCTATAGCTTTACAAACCCCAAATTGACTTGCAAATTGAAAATCTGATAATTTATCATCCTCCAAAAAATTACACATTATAGATATATCACACTTAAATAATTGTAGCTCTCACAGGAAGCAACCTGTTTGCCTTTTATTGATATTTAGATGGGGTATAAAATATTCTATTTATATTATTTTCAGAAAAAACTATGATGAAAGTGAAACATTGGTAAGTATTCATAATTTATCACAAATCTTACTTGTCTCTCTTACTGTGTGGTAAAGGTTTTAAGATCCAAAATCCTAATTTCACAGTAATTAATTAGGAAAGTTGTAACAGAGTTCACCAATTAATACGTATTACACTAGTTATATTAAGTTGTATCAAAGTGCTCCAGTGAATAGTTATTGGACTAGTTATAAATTCATGCATATATTATTAGTAACAATTATGTGTTTAAAAATTGCTCTTCTCTCAAACATTTTAGATGTTAAAGGCATATTTAAGTTTCATGGATTATGAAAGCATCAGATTCAGAGTAGAATCTGTAGTTACTATAATGCAAATTTTACATACAAAATCCCCAAAGAAAAATTAATAAACTTACCCTGATTTTTACAAATGTCTTCAGCTTTCTGAGACTTGATATTGAGAAGGAATGCCCCTAAAAATCCTTAGCGAAATTAGCATAAAATTCATAATGTTATTTGGGCAATCAAAGGCAGCTATAACATTGTTTCAATATCTGAAAACTGAGTTTGTGCAGCAAAGCATCATGGGATGTGTCATCTTTATTACCTTACACAAGGAACAAGAAGGAGCTCAGACATATTGTAAGTGGATTTCTGCAATGTGCTGTTGGCTTAAAAGTTAAAGCTAAAAAATGCACAAGCTGCCTATGTAGATACATCTGGGTGGGGGTGAAAACCGATTTTGTTAAATAAAATAAACCTGTATGTATATAGAATGTGTCAATGCAATGTGTGTTTCTGATATAAGCGGGATGTATTAGATCAGAAAAAGTTAAAAGCAAAGAAACGTCCATATTCATTTTAGTATAACGTCAGAGGTCTAATGTCCGACTCTCGGGACACAGAGATATGTTACTAAAAGTTTGGCAGCGAATTGTCTGAAGACAATAGCTATTGATGCTGAACATCTAAAATGTTTGGGAGAAGAGTGATTTTTAAACATATTTGTTACTGTGAATGTATGCATGAATGTATAACTAGTGTAATAAGTATTTACTTCTGTGAGATTACTTATAAATCCTGAACTATATGTGAAATATGAAAATATGAGAATCATGAGACTTATTTATGTCTTCATTTCATATATAAGACTAGCGAATTGCCCGTCAGAAAATGACAGTCATAAAAGTGTATGGCAGATAATGCTGTTTCCCACACAATGTAAGGCTTTTGATCCTCTGATTACCTTCGGCGCTCATTGCAATGCTTTCCCTTGGTGTACTTTTGTTCGTCTGAGCACCTTCTGCACTCATTGCAAGGCCCGCGCTGAGCGCCTTTTTTTCCTGCAGAATACAATGTACATTTGGACTTTTGCTGATCTGAAGAGAAAGTGTCAGCAATGTGGCAAGTGTGCAGTATAAATAGGCTACGTGCGCGAGGCCAAACCGTTTGTTTAGATGGGTAAAGTGGCATTTTAGAATGGTAATGTTATTAGTTGCAAGTTAGTGTCTTAAAATGGTGGCGATTGTCTATGTGTTGCGCGGCTCTCAAGCATTTTCCGTCCTTCCTAATAGTGTATTTTGTACCTCGTACGTTCCTGGGTAAAAGTCTTATGTGCCTGGCGATATTTTGTGTGGTTATGGGTCATGTAGCCTTGTTTATGTTTTTCAGCCGACATTTTTTTTGTCCCATAGGACAAAATTTGATTTAAATGTGTGTGCAACCTCACTCCCAGATGTCCTGGCTGTCCCCCCGTGCTGTGTGTGATGTTTTTTAATGTTTGTTGTTTTATTTAGTTTGTGTTTTTGGATGTCCGCGGTTTTCTGACGTAATTTTTTTTTTAATAAGTCCCTATTTCCTTTGCAAAGTGTTATGGGCCGTAATTTTCCACGCTATTTTTTCAAACTGCTACGGGTCTCGCATTGTGAATCGTATAATTGAGATTTTTTTTGACCTGTAGTCCAGCGGGTCGTAGTGATAAGCGCCTATGGCGTTCATTTTCATCAGTGCAATGAGCGCCTTTGGCGCCCGCTGCCTAAGTTGGGCGAGGTCGTAGGGATGAGCGCCTACGGTGCTAATCTCCACCAGCGCAATAAAAGCCTTTGACGCTCCTTGCCTGCAACTGCAGCCCTTCCTTCTCAAGGGCAGCGGGCGCGACGGGCTCGCTGTGCGAGCATGCAAGTGTTAGCAACAACCCGCTTTGCTCACAAATATATATGTGATATTAACAGCCTTATTAAATTGCGATTTGGCCAATTGAATAGGGCTCTATATAAGCACAGAGCATATTCTTTTTACAGAAGTTTTTAGTTAGTGAACTTCTATCCAAAAGCGAGGTCTTCACTAACTAAAAACTTCTGTAAAAACATATGCTCTGTGCTTATTTAGAGGCCTAATCAATTGGCCAAATCGCAATTTAATAAGGCTGTAAGTCTCTAACAGTATGTCCAGTTGGGATTCCTAATATCTGATCAATAATACAGAAATGAAAGAGGGGTTTTAAAAGTTTTATTAGTTGTAATATTATTTTAATTTGTTTTAATATTGCGTTGTTTTGGATAAATGAATTAATAAACTGTTTTATAAAATATGTCCCTAAACAAACAATTACTGTATATAGAAGAGAGTAAACTAATCTGGCCCTGAGGCATCTGGGAAATTACTTGAGCCGCCACTGTTATGAGCCAGGCTTTGGACTTCATGGACATTGGATAAATAGTCTGAGCTTTCATGAGAATTAATCTGAATATGTTGGAGAACCATGAAATATAAATTTTGCTAATTAATTCATTGTTTTTCATTTTTAGATGGATTCATTAATCATAGATCAAAAGAGTAAGTGTGTGAGAGGAGTGGGATATGTACTTGTTTTATCCAAATGTGACAGTAAAATACTAAATATATCATAATAACATCATACTGTCATTTATGAACTCAGCTTAGAAAACTATTGCTTATCAATATATTGGTATGAAAAGCTTTTCTGTGAGAACCTTACACTGAAAATAGCTGTGTTACCCAATGTCTTTAGGCTAGAAATTCTCGCATTGTTTATAAATGGTGGCAGAGTATGGAGCCAATTTCATCTCAGTTTTCTAAGTGCCGCAGATGTTTTGTGGCAGAGTGTAGGGAAACATGCTTACATATATTTTCAGTGTAAGGTATCTTACAAAAGACAGTGACGTCTAATGAGATTATTGGTAGGTCACATGTAGGAGCAAAAGGCACCTAATGTATTTTTAGTTTACATGTGGGTGGGAGGCTGATATTGTGGCTTTTCTGTAATTGTACCTAATTTATTCTTCAGCAAACAGTTCTAATAGAAAAAAGAGACTTGCTGGGTAAGTAAAACAGAATTATTTAAATGTGTGAATAAAACATCGAGTTAAATGCAGATATCATGTCATGTAGTTACTGCCCCTCTCATCACATAGCAATAAATACTATACCAAAGTGTTAAAAATATTGACCCTAAACAGCATCATATCACACACTGCCTGAGTATTCACACATAGTTATTATACTGAACAAGCGACTTGCCCGTCAAAAAAGTACGGTCAATAAAATTTGAAGCCATGGCAATGCTGTTTGCCACACAATGTGAAGGTTTTTGTACTGTGAGGACCTTTGGCGATCATTGCAAGCCTCGCTCTGAGCGCCTTTGGCGCTCATTGTGAGCCTCTCCTCAGGTCTACTCTTGCTCCTCTGCGCTCATCACTAAGACAGATACATATGTGTCTATTTTTATAAATAATAATCAATGAATTAGTTAGTGAATTTAATATACTTTACCTATTTGTAATTAATATATCCATCAATCAAGAGGCCGAAGAGCTAACAATCTTTTTTCATTTTCCCGCAGCATATAATGTCCAGTTGGACTGTTGCTGGCCTGTGGAGATAGTTTGATGAATTTCCCAACTGTGCATTAGAAGTAGGCTGCGTGCGCAAGGGCAAACCGTTGGTTTATTTGTGTAAAGCGCTGCTGTAGATGCGTAATGTTGTGATTTGCAAGTTCGGAGTGTAAAGTAGCGTTGTTTGTGTATGTGCTACGCGGTTCGCGAGTATTTGGCGTCCTTTGTAGTAGTGTATTTTGTACCTTGTACGTTTCTGTGTGAAAGTGGTACGCGGTAGGCAATGTGTTGCGGAGTTCAGGGTCGTTTTTTTTGCCCGACATTTTTTTTCTCGCTTAGCTGATTTTTGAGTGCCGAAACTCTTAAAAATCAACACAAATTCGCGTTCCACCTCGCTCCCAGGCATCCTGGCTGTTTCCCCATGCTGTGTGTGATGTTTTGTGTGTATATTTGTGTTCTTCATGTTTTTTGTTTTTCACGCTTCGGATTTTTCCTACATCGTATTTTTTTTTCCAAGTCCCGCATCTCGTAATGTTTTTTATTTATAAGTCGCGCGTTTGTCAACTGCTTGCAGCCTAACAAACCAGCCTTATTAAATTGCAAATTGGGCAATTGAATAGGGCTCTATATAAGCACATAGCATATTATAGCACATACATTTTTTACAGAAGTGTTTAGTTATTGAACTTCTATGCAAAAGCAAGGTCTTCAGTAACTAAAAACTTATTTCAAAAAAAGATGCTATGTGCTTATGCAGAGCCCTATTCTATTGGGCGAATGGCAATTTAATAATTCTGTAAGGCGATTCTGCGTTTCCTAAGTGTTTGTAGGCTGTAAAGTCCTGTGTGTTTCATTGCCTCCAGGCAAGGCTCGCAAGCAATAAGCTCCTTCGGTGCTCATTTGGCAAGTGCTGGGAGTTGTAGTGCCTTAATGGCTTGCCTCGCTACGCGGGGCTCGCAGGCGATGAGCGCCTTTGCTGCTTATCCGCCAAATGCTGTGAGTTGTAGTTCCTTAATTGCTCCCCTCGCTATGCGAGGCTTGAAGGCGATGAGCTATGTGAGGCTCGATGGCGATGAGCCCATTCGGAGCAAATCGCCTAAGTGCTGCACGTTAATGGCTCGCAAGCTATAAGTGCCTTCGGCGCTAATCGCCTTCGTGCTCCGAGATAATGGCTCGCCTTGCTTCAAGAGGCTCGCAAGCGATAAGCGCCTTTGGCGCTCATAGCCTAAATTGTATGCACCATGCAAAGTATGATGACGTCTCGTAGTTCGACAATTATAATATGTGGTACACACAGCACTTATTTCTCCATCATTTAAACACAGTGCCTTCTTGGAGTCACATACTACCTCACTATGATCGCACACTCTCTTGAGCCAGTCACTTACTCGCTCACTTGTACATTCTCTGAAATCCCTTACTACCTGCTTTATAGACATACTGCTTCACTGAAGCGCTCTTCTGTTATTTATACTGAGACCATTGTTGTAGAAAAAACATACCCACAAACCACATTTTACTTCGAAACCCAGTCATGATACCAAAAAATAGAGTCCTCAGGTAATTTTCTTATGATCAGATTTTATTTAAACAAAATGTGAATCAGTAATGAAAAACATTCAAACTGGCTGCTGCTAACTGATCTGACAGTACTGACTAGACAAAAATATAAACAAAACACAGCTTTTATAGTATTTACATAAAGAGAATGATACATTCCATTATCACCTTAAAGGAAATTAGTATATCCTATCCACACCCCATTGCTTAGGCCAATCAAAACTTATTTATATTAGTAAACAAATAAAAATGAATACATGCAGTGTGCACTTGTTAGCCATACCTGGTACACCACACTAGATGCGCAAAAACACTTTTATTTATTATCTCTGTGCATAGGTTAAGTTGTAATCTTTTATTTTCCCTTGTATATGACCGAAGTACATATTGTTTAGGCTAAATAATAGCTACTTGTCTCCTGAACAAGTTTTTATTATGGTAAGAAGGACTTGTTTACAGTTATCGAAGAAATAACAAGAAATGTAAGCTAAATGTATAATTAATTGTTTCATACCTCACATCCTATACTGGGAAAATACTGGCTCAGAGCTAAAATTCACAAGTGCTACAAAAACTGATAAAAGCGATATATATATATATATATATATATATATATATATATATATATATATATAATGTACAAACTCAAAATGTAAGGATATTTGTATTTTTCCACAACACCATTTATTTCATACACATAAAGGTTCATCCACTTCGGTATAACCTTAGAGACTCCTCCCTTTATATACATACCTATACATAGGCTCCTCCCTCTCTATAACATCTATAGACTGCATACACCATGTGTGCACACTCACACAAAGGGAAACCTGCTCTCCATACACCATGTTAAAACAAAGGCTGCTCTTCTCTAGTTTTTAATTCTTATTAATTTTGTCTTTGCACAGATTTTGGTCAAAAAAATCCAAGTGAGTACCATTATTAGCTTTCATTTGTTGGGACTGTTACACCGCTGTGAATGCTCCTGTAATGAGGTTCTTGTTTGTCTACTATGACATAGGAGCAACCACTCTACATCTGAGACTCTTTCTTTGGTTATAGAAAAAAACATGTGTTACCCTATAAAGGCATTAAAGGGGACAATGCAGTTTGAAGTAGAGACTGAGTATATTCTCATTGATGCCTTCTTTCCTTTAAGACTTTGGGGCACTCTCAGTGCTCAAACTTTAGATTTCGGTCATAAATAGTAAATTGGCCATGAGAAATACCAAATAGAAAGTGTCATGTCCTCCTAATAGAAAGATGGCAGCCACAGGAAAATATGGATTCCCCTTCAACTAACAATTTTAAATAAATCACTATCACATAACACATTCTGAACACAAACAAATATCTCAAATATTACACAATGAGCACAGGGCCTCAAGTAACCATAAACCACTAAATCAAGCCACTATTATAAACATTATGTTACATTACTACATAAGTCACTATTATCCAGTCCTTAAGAGTAATTGATTTCTATACAGTTATTTCCAGCAGAGTAATACCAATGCACTGAATAGGTTGGTACTATTAAAAGAGACTTGGCATAGCAGTGTCATATACTGGTATGTTCTGACAACTGTCTATTGTTATAGCCCCTTGAGTTGGTAACCACATGGGCTAGGGTCTTAAAAACATAGTTAATGATTTCAGGGGCTGTAACAGTATAATTTAGGGCCATAAAGGGCCCTTACTTGTGGGGTTCAGGGGAGTCCCAACCGGACCAAAGAAGAGTGTCTCTTTCTACATTTTATACTGATGTACCTTTCTGATGTTCAGCATCCTTTTACCGTCACCTTCACTCTCTTCCACTCTCAGTTTTACTCTCTTTTGTTTATCAGTGACCTGTGTTTGAACTTTTTTGGGTCAAGTTGGATATCGTAGGCTACTAAAAAAATTCATCATAGATAAATCCTATAGCTTTCCAAACCCCAAATTGACTTGCAAATTGTAAATCTGATAATTTATCATCCTCCAAAAACTTACACAGTATAAATATATCACACTTAAATAATTGCAGCTCTCACAGGAAGCAACCTGTTTGGCTTTTAATGAGATTTAATGAGATTTAGATGAGGTATAAAATATTTTATTTATCTTATTTTCAGAAAAAATAATGATGAAAGTGAAATAGTGGTAAGTATTCATAATTTATCGCAAGTCTGACTTGTCTTTCTTACTGTGTGGTAAAGGTTTTAAAATCCAAAGTCGTAATTTCACAGTAATTAATTAGTAAAGTAAAAAGTATGTGTTTAAAAATCGCTCTTCTCTCAAATATTTTATATGTTAAAGGCATATTTAAGTTTTATGTATTATGAAAGCATCAGAGTAGAATCAGTAGTTAATAAAAACATTTTTACAAACAAAATCCCCAAGTAAACATTATTAAATTACCCAGATTTTTATAAATGTCATCAGTTTTCTGAGACTTGATTTTGAGAAGGAATGCCCCTAAAGAATCTTAGCTAAATTAGCATAACATTCATAATTTGATTTGGGCAATCAAAGTCAGCTATAACATTGTTTCAAAGTCTGAAAAGTGAGTTTATGAAGCAAAGCATCATGGGATGTGTCATCTTTATTAATCTTCACAAGAAAAAAGAAGGACCTCAGACATTGCTATGTGGATTTCTGCATTGTGCAGAGGCAGAGCTTCTATTGGTAGGCACAAGCTGCCTGGGTGGGGGTGAGAACCAATTTTGTTAAATAAAATAAAACTGTATGTATATAGAATGAATCAATGTAATGTATGTTTCTGATATAAACAAGATGTATTAGATTAGATAAAATTCAAAACAGAAAAACTTCCATATACATTTTATTATCATATGTGGCAAAGTGCCCTGCTTTTCTCTAGGTTCTGTTATGTATTGTATAACATCGACTCACAGGAGGCTTCAATCTGTTTTCAACTTTTTATTGCTCCTTCGCCAGTGCCATAAAGTATAACAAAATAAACAAAACAAGAAATAAATAGGCCCAGCTCTTTATGAGCACTACCTAACTATAATATGGTTTTCCTTGCTATCCAGGTGTACACTCAGCTACTGGATTCCAGTCTCAGTTTATCTCTGTCAGCGGCTGGCTATAAGCTTCTACTCTGTAACACTCTCTCCGAGATTTGGGCTGCAACACTCCCTCTGGGTTAAAGCACTCTCTCTGGCCCAGCTCCAATGCACTCGCTGTCCCAGCGGCTTCTCTTTCTCTGGGCTCCAACTCTCTCGCTGGCCCAGCTGACACTCTGCCTCCCTGAGCTCTGGCTGCAACTGCCCATTCAACAGACAGTCCCAGCCTGTTTACTGCTGGGGGGAGCGTTTGTGACACCTGCAGTGCTGGATTGGGCAAATGCCTCCATCCAGAATCAGGCCCACACATCTGCCCTCCAGGACTCCCCCATACATCTGCACGGCTTTGTCACATAAGCTCTTTTATCATGGTCAACATTCCCCTCAGGAAATAGTTTTGATTTCCAACACCCTTATGGTACAGTATTTACTGTAAGTAGAATAAGTTGGGAAGCCTCTCAAAATATGCTTATGGTCCTCTAGTTTTATGACCATTCCAGGGAAGACCCCAGCACTAATTCCTTTGAAAATGTCTGTGAAGGTTTGGAGTAGAGAATTTTGGTCAGAGGTTTCTTCTTCAGTCCCTGATTTATCCTAGTGATCATGGCCTCTCAATTCACTAGGACACTGTGTTTCTGCTTCTGCACTTCACCTTGTATTTTTGTATCTTGCACTCCCTCTCTACTTTAAACCCTGTTATCTCTTTACTTACTCTGCTGAGGACACCTTCTGTCGTATGAAGTTTGGCTTCTTTCTTCCTCGCCAACACTTCTACAGCATTCAGTTATTTCTTCAACAAAACTAGAGAGGAATGGGTTTCTGGCTCAAACAGCAACTGACTCTTTGCTACCAATCATTATAAACTAGAATATTGCCCGTCAAAAAATGACGGCAATGAAATTGTAAGGTAGCTAATGCTGTTTGGTGTGTAATAATGAAATATATAATACATTAAAAAATGAATATACTTTACCTATTTTGAAGGATTGTGTTGAAGAGCTGTCAATGTGTTTTGAGGTTGCTGCAGCATTAGTGGTGTGGAGCTGCTGTGTAAGCGTGGTAAATGTGTGCAGTGTAATACAGTGTGTGCGCGAGACGAAACCGTTAGCGTAGTGGTGTACTTCCGCATTGGCGTAAAATGCCGGCTTATGTGTGGTATGCGTCTTTGCGGATTATCCGTCGGTGCTTCGTGTTGGTTTTCGAGTTTCGGGTGTTGTTTTGCGAGTGTGTTGTGGTGTTTTACGTGTTGAGAGTGCTGTAGCCTTGTTTTCGTTTTTTTCGGCGGCCATTTTTTCTGTCGCTTAGCGATTTTATTAGTGTCTTAAGTGTTTTATTTTTATTTAAATGAAGGTGTAACTTTGTTTTTTGAGGTGCTGGATGGTTCCTCTTGCTGTAGGTAAGCTTTTTATGTGTGTGTTGTGTGTATTTATTGTGTTTCAAACGTTTGTATGTCGGCGTGTTGCGTCCGATGTTTGCGAGGTCGTAATGTCTGGTAACGTGTCTCGTAAGGTGTTTGCGTGTGTAGCCTCGTTTTCGTTTTGTTCGGCGCCCATTTTTTCTCTTGCTTAGCAAATTTTTTAGTGTCTAAACTCTTTTATTTTGAGTGAAATGAAGGTGTAAGTTGCATTTTTGAGGTCCTGGATGCTACCTCTTGCTGTAGGTAAGTTTTTTATGTATGTGCTGTGTGTATGTATTGTGTTTTTAATTTTGTAATGTTCGCGAGTTGCGTCCTAGTGTTGCGAGGCCGTAATGTGTGTGAACGTGTGTCGTATGTTGTTTGCGTTGCTCGTAAAATTTAGCGAGTGTCGTAATTTGTGTGTCGTGTTATTTGCGTTGCGACGTGAAGTTTGCAAGGGTCGCAGTTGCTGCATGGAGTGCCTTCGGCCAGCAACTGAGGCCCTTGCCCAGTGCCCTCGCTATGCGAGGGCCGCGGCTCGCTGCGCGAGCCCGCGAGCGTTAGCAACAACTTGCACGCTCACAACTATATATGTGATCTTGTCCTGACTTTGTGTCATTTGAGCTTGTTGGGATCTTTTCCTCAGCTCATTTTTCAGGTTTTCCACCTTTTCTAGGCTCTGCTCTTCAATCACTTCAACCACTTCATGCTGCTGTTTCAGCTTCTTCTCTTCACGTCCACCACCATCAACTTCATTATTATCTCCTTCACTTTGGGACAACAACTGGGGCGGTTTCTCTTCCCACTCCCCTTCACAGTTGACTTCATTACTCTTTAATCTTTCCTGAGTCTGTGGTTTGTAAGTGTAGATAACCTGTCTCTCTCTCTCTCTTCCAGGTGCTCCAATTGTCTGGCTGATAATTCTCACCAAGTTGTATCAGCTTTGTATGGCCATCTTGCTTTTGTTCTGGTACAGGGTCCTTTGTAAACTCCACAAGAATGTTTTCTCTCAGGGTTGCTTCTAGGTCTTGGACTTGCACCTCATTTTTCTCAATGATCACAGATCACAGCAGGTATCCTCTGTTCCACTGTGCTTTCAATTCTGCAAGGTCTGCAACTCTCTATCTCTGTCAGGAAGGAGCTCTCAGACCTTTGGTTTTACTGGAATGTCTCCAGCTGTTCAGCAACTTCAAGCTGACTCTCAACAGATAGGCTAGGATACATCTTAGTAGCCTCTTGAACTTTGGATTCCTAAAAAACACTTTTGATTTCAGCAGCCTCCACTTTCACCCGTGTTACTTCCTCTTTTAACGGCTTCACTTTCTCTTTTGTCTGCTTTTCTACTTGCTTTGCCTCCAAGGATTCCAGCTTTATATCTTTCTTGGCTTCCTTCAGCCGTAGTTTCTCCTCATTCGCTTGTTGGGAATCCAGTTCACTCTGCTTGTACTGGATATCTTGCTACATACTCGTCCAAGGAATCTCCTCTGACTTTTTTTTATCAGATCCTCCCACAATACCTCTCACTACACCCCCATATTTTCTTCACCCTTCTGTCTTTCTTGTACAGCTTCCTGCTCTATGCTCTGTATATGAGCTTGCTGCAGACATTGCTCTAAATTCTTTGCAGCATCTTGCGTACACTGTGTCTGAAGGGCAGTGTTAGTCTCTTCTGGACATGCATCACTCTGAGTCAACTGCATCTCCATATCAGATGGATTGGTCATCCTCTGCTCCTAGCTGTTCGTCTCGCATTTTCTTGGTTTGCTCCGCGAACATCTCTTGCGTCTCCATATAAGAGAGGACGCTCATCTGCTGTTTTTTCTGGAATGTGTAACAGCAGTCCCTTTCCTTTTATAACTGCTTCCCTCTGAAATACATGACTAGTGAGGAGATCTCACTTCATCTGATTGCCACTTTGAAGCAGCTTCTGCATACATTTCTCATTCATCTTGTACTTGGGAGGACTCTTCCTCTGTGCCTTCTTCCTACAGGACACTCTGTTGTCATCAAGCGCAGGCTTCCTTCTTCATTCAGGAAGATAACCTGGCACCATCCTGGTACCATTCATTTCAGTAGCATCTTGCCTGTCTTCCATTTTGTTCTTTTTCAGTCCCATTGGGACAAAACCCATCTGCATGTCTTGCTTTTCTTGTCTCCCGTCTTACCTCTCTTTGTCCATAGCACTTTGTTTCACCACTGTCTGAGACAGAGCGTGCTCGGGATACTTCACACTTTTATTAGGACATATCGGCTTCTCATATCCTCTCAGGGATGATGTTTCGCCCTTCACCATCGCAATCTTCATATTCTTTTCTTCCTTCTCTTTTACTTTAGTAGGGATTCCAGTTTCTTTATCACATACGGGACCTTCTTCCTTTGTAAGAACACTGGCTATATTCTTACATTTGATATCTCCTTTCAATTGGCCAGAGATATGGGTCAGGCACTTTCTTTCTCCGGTATACTCCACCTTAAGGAGTATTCACAAAGGACATGTGACTGGGTCTGTCCAAGTTACTTATGGAGGCCTCATCGTTGCTCTTCTCAATAAGGTTTCTGCATCGGTTTGGGGTCAAATCTTCCCCAATTACTTGCTCAGCATGCGTCTTACTGAGGATGGTTTTGCACTCAGTCTGTGACAACACTTTGTCCTTCCCTCCTTGACCTTTGCTCACATCTTTAGTTGCTTTTAAATCTTCTTGCTCCAAAGTCAAAGGTTCTTTAGCTGCACCAGCACTTCTTTTCGCCATCTTAGCAGCCTCTTTAGTTTGCTCCTTCTATCTCTGTAGTGACTCCTGTCATCTCTCTAGCGGCTCCTCTGTCAGCAGGCCTGTTCCTTGCTTGTCTATCTTTGACGACATTATCAAATGACTTCTCAAAGCAGAGCTCCAATGGCGCTTCCGAAATATTTGGATGAAAATATCTACTTGCAGCTCGGTTACCTCTCTCCTTGGTTTGGTCAGTCACACTATTTTCATGTGTTTGGAATTTAAGAGCACTTCTTTGGTTAACTTGTTGTACCCCTGGGACCTTTAAGCTAGCTGTAAATTAAGCCTTCTGGTCTCTTTGAGAGTCATTCCTCAATCTCTCGACAGGGAACCTGTATCCTGACCTGGGGTAGAGATGAGCATGCTGTTCCTCAGGATTCCATGTTCCATCATAGTCATATTTTCCCCACAGACATCAAGGTGGTTGTCCAAACTGTGAGACTTCCCCTCTGTACAGTAGCTTCTACTTGGTACAGCGCAGGCTCTCTTTGTTCATAAATTTCGGTGTGCAGTATCTCTGTGCTCTGTCATCCCTGGTAAGTCCAACTCTGGCAAGGATCTCAGCTTTTTTAGGTCATCATAATTCTTTGCCTTTTCTTTATCCATGGTCGTATAAGCTTTCTGAGCCTCCCCAGACAAGTAAGGAACAATTATACTGACCCAGTGCCTTTTAGGCCACACCTCTCTAGTGGTAATTCTTTAAAAAATCCAGACGTATGCTTCCACATCATCGACTTAAGTCATTTTTAGAAGAACATTACTGCCATTAAATATTGCCTCATCTTCTATTTGTTTCTCCAATGTAGCTTGATTCTGAGCTACCTGGATAATTTTCTGTTGCTCTCTTGCTAAACAGTACCGAGATATGTGATTGTCAAGATCCATCAGTTGGCAGCAAAAGATTAAACTATGAAATTGGCTTTTGAAAAAAAAAAACTTCCAGACCCCCTATGAAAAATTGTACAGTTGTATTAGGGAGAAAATGTTATTAAAAGAAAAGAGGTTAAAGAAATCACAAGGATTTTAAGAGAGAGGAATATTTCATATATGTGGACGTTTTTAGCTAAACGGGTGATTTCCTATAACAACCCCAAATTCCCTATTTCGTCTAGGGAAGAGAGAGAAGTGTTTATTTTAATATGTCAGATTAAAACTGGAAGTGGGAACTTAATATAGTAATAGGAGAGTTTTTGACTTTAGATGAAATTATAACCAACAGATTTAGGGATTATTTTCTATTCCTTTTTTTAGGGAATAATGAAATATATTAATATAAAGGGGAAAGTGCAATTGTACTAGATAATATGTTTCTTTAAGTTTATATATATCACAAGAGGTGTTTTATAAAGACACTGATACATTATAGATTTTTACATGATTTAAGGAAGTCTCTCATTAAAAAGTATAATGAGATATTTTGTAAAATTTTATGGGGGTAATAATTTTTTTTGTTTCAGAATATTTGTTTTGACACAATTGTATGATTTTAAGAATTGACTCATGTTTTTCAGTGATGGACCACTCCGAGGAAGGAGTTAGCAGCTGCAGCTAACAGGGCAATGGCGGCAGCTTCCAAGAGGAGTAACCACGCCGAGCACACCATATGGTTCTCCTGCTCAGATCCCTGAGAGATACAAATAGAGTTTCCACCTAAAGAACCCTTATTACCCCTAATGACCTGAACCACAAGAGACATAAATACCTTCCTGCCATGAGCAGTATACTGCATTCCTGATATCGAGGACGAGAGAGCCATCAAAGCAGCCGCTGAATCCTTCTTTTGCACTGATTTAAGCCCAGAAAAATATAGACATTTGTCAGACACTGAAACTATCCTTTAAAAAACTTCCTAAATCGAGCTAATAGGCTGATATAAATATGTACAAGTATAGGAAATGAATCATTGCAGGTGTATGTCAACTACTGTAATGTACAAATATTACACATGACTTGTACATAACTTTTGGACTCTACTTTTCCTGAAGAAATGTTATTAAGAGAGCATAATGGTGTCAAGCTCATTTCTTTGGAAAGCAGAAAGGAAGTTATATAAAGAACAAGCTGTCGTGAAGCTTTATTTCCTCTTGATTTGACAAGCTGGCAGTCAATAGACTCATGTTATAATAAGTTATATATGTTTGGATTTGGAGGCACAATGTGCTGAAGCTGGTATATCCAAAGATGGCCTATATGATACTTAAATCTCTGAGACTTAACTCTAAAAGAAGTTCTGGAACCATTCGGAATTGTGAAAAACAGTCAACAATGGTCATAGCCTAGGAGAAGATATGTCCTCTTTTAACATTCTCTGTGGAAATTTCAGCTCCTGTAGTTTTGGACTAAATTTTTGACTTACTGGGTACTAGACCCTAGAGATTATAAAAAAAAGAAATAATACTTTTATGGTATTGTCGATAAAAAATGTTAGTGTTATAACCTGTGTAAAGGGTTGTATATTCCAAGGGAGGGTCTGACGATATTTAGTCAGAAGATGAAAAAAAAACAGAGACGAGCAGGGAAGAGTAAAATAAAAGATGAGAAAAGCCAACAAACTCCTAGAATGTCTGGATTTTTTTTCTTACCTAGTAATAGAATTAAACAACAGAAAAAAACTTTACTGAAGTGACTTCTGAAGTGAATCTAGATCTGTCAATGGCCCTACTCTCAGCTAATGAGAACTTTAGATCTAATGATTTCACTAGGGAATCAGAAGCAGAAGAAGAGAAAGTGACTATGCTAGTTCTTCAAAATCTTTTTCAAGAATTTAAGGATTCCATAATTGCTGAACTAACAACTAAAATTGCTCAAAATGCAGTGGCAATCAGGGTAGCTCTGTCTAAAACAGAAGAATTTGAATTAAAGTTAAACAAAAATAGTGAAGACTATCAGTCATTAAGAATTAGGAATGAAAGAGTAGATACAGAATTGCAGATAATAAAAAAATGTACTACAAAACTTGAAGATTATTCTAGATGGAATAACATCTGCATTAGAGGGATTTCAGAAAAAAATGTTTTTTCTGACGACTAAATTTGTAACTGTATTCTTAACTTCCCTGGTTACCCCTGATTTTGATCCAGAAATAATGATCGACAGAATACACAGGTTGCCTCTATCAAAAAACACACAAAACAATTTTCCTTGTGATGTAATCAATAAATTACACATTGCAGCATTCAAAGACGCAATTACGAGGAAATCCTTTTGAAAAAAATAGTCTTTGAAAGTCCTTATGGCCAAATTCAGATCTGTCCAGATCTTTCAATTGAAACCGTTAATAAAAGTGATCTCAAAGGTATTGTCAAAACTCTGAGAGAACATAATTATTCTAACAAATGGGGTTTCCCTACTAGATTAATAACCATAGTGGGTAATAAGAGATTTTCAGTAAACAACGTAAAAGAGGGAGAAAAGATCTTTGAAGAAATCAAAATTCAAATAGTAAATAAATAATAAAATACTAATGGATATGTATATATCACTTTCAGAGTTGAAGTGGAATAAACAAGGGAATGTTTGTATATTATTTATTTACTAGCGTCAAAAAATGTTGGCAATAGAATTAAAAGGCAGGTAATGCTGTTTGGTACACAAAATAAGTATTTTGGTTGTGTGAGTAACGTCGGTGCTCATTACAAAACCTCTTGGTTGGTGTATGTTTGGTTATGAGAGCTCCTTTGGTGCTGATTGTAAGGTTTGCGCTGATGGCCTTTTGGCTGGCATTGTTAGCCTCTCCCGTGGTGTAGGTGTGGTTATGTAAACACCATTGGCGCTGATTGTGAGGCTTGCGCTGATCGCCTTTATCATTTATTGTGATTCTGTAATTTTTGTATTTGGTTTTCTCTGTGTATGTATTTTTTTATGTAAATTAATTAATTATTAATGTTATAAATTAATATACTTTACCTATTTGTAATTAATATATGCAGGAAGCAATATGCTGAAGAGCTAACAATCTGTTTTGATGTTCCTGCAGCATACAATGTAGGTTTGCACTGTTGGTTAGCTGAGGTGTAAGTGTCAGCAATGTCTGCAGTGTGTAGTGTAAATAGGCTGCGTGCGCGAGGGGAAAACGTTTGTTTAGCTGTGTAGTTGCGCATTTTGTAATGTTAATGTTATTAGTTTGCAGTTAGTGTCGTAAAATGTGTTAGGCGGGTGTGGAGCATTTAGCTTGCTTCCTAATAGTGTATTTAGTAAATCGTACGGTTCTGTGTAAAAGTCGTATGTGGTTGACAGTGTTTTGCATGCCTAGGGGTCGTTTATCCTCGTTTTTGTTTTTTTCGGCGGACATTTTTGCTCTCGCTTAGGGGATTTTCGAGTGGCGAAAATCTTTAAATTCTATCAAAATTGGCATGTAACCACATTCCCAGAAATCCTGGCTGTCCCCGCTTGCTGTATGTGTATTTTGTTTTTTATTTTGTATTTAGTGTGTTTTTCGTGTTTTTCGCTGTGCGTGTTGGGGCCGTTAGGTTCGTATTTTTTGCGGCTCGTATTTTTTTTTTTCCTCATTTTTTTCCCCTTTTCTTTTATAAGTGCTACGGGCCGTAATTTTTATTTGAGATTTTTTCAAAGTGCTACAGGTCTCGCACTTTGAATTGTGTTTTTGAGTTGTGTGTTGATGTGTAGTCCTGCGGGTTGTAGGTATGATGCGCAAGGCGTGTGGGGTCATAGGGATGAGCACCTATGGCGCTATCTCCACCAGCACAGTGAGCGCCTTTGGCGCTTCCTGCATAAGTCCTACAGTCGTACAGGGTACAGGGTTTTAGGGATGAGCGCCTGTGGCGCTAATCTCCACAAGCACAAGGAGCGCCTTTGGCGCTCATTGCCTGGCCGCAACCGATTTTGGCAAGCCCGCGCTGCTGAGAACAATATATTGACAAGCAACTTGCCCGTCAAAAAATGACGGCAATGAGATGTATATGTTTGTAAATTTCTTTAGTTAGTAATATACGTATTTGACACTTCTAAGGTTTTAATAATGTCGAACTAAGTCCAATTGTTATATTAAACATGTTTATTTTTTGAAAATGTTCTTATTGAGTAACTGTTAAAGAGTTTTGTAGTAAAAGTGGTAACATTTGAATGAAAGAACAGTTGAACTTTATATTAATCAGTATTGTAAACTTGAGGTAATGGTTTTTTAACATGCAACTTGTAGCTTAAGAATTGTTAACTGAAATATACATTGAATCCAAAGGAAGGCAAACAGTAAAAACCCTCTTTGAAACGTAGGCAATTGTATCAAAGCGGGGAAAAAATGAATTCCTTACTGAGCCCATTCACTGGCGATCTGATTACTCCCTTGATTAATGTTTTATATGAAATCGAACATTTACATTGTGCCTGAAAACGTGCTTGTGCTGTTAACATGAACTTTGTAATATGTCAAAGTAAGGAACTGGAAAGTATATTTTGGTAAACTTGAACTTTCTTATCTATCTAAGTAAGGAACTTTAAAGGATTGTTTTTGAAACTTGTAACGTTCTAAACAGTAACATAGGTAATTAACATTTGAACAGAATTTTGTAAAATAATGCAAGGCAAGTGTTTTGTGTGGCTAATCATGCATAAACAGTACTTCCGTGAATTATGACTGAAATCTTTATTTATTGGTAGTTTTTAATGGTTGACCTTTGTTTGTTGGTGTAGAAATTGTTTGAAATGGCACATAGAGTTTCCTCTGTGTAAAAGTGGTTCTCTAAAAAGAGAAGGTGAGACCTTAAAGTTGGTCCGCGATGTGTAACCACTGTTCTGTATGTGTTTTACAATTGTACGTAGTTTAATATTGAAATGTTGTTGGTGTAAACTTAATTTCTGTGGCGTAATAATGATCTTTTAAAGGAAACGGACGGTTGTCTGTAATTTTTAAGATTATTTTGTGGTTATATTGTGGTTTAATCGATTTTTGATTTTGTTTTTAAAATGGTTTGGCATGCCTTTTGTTTCTTTGATGGAAAGTTACAGTACTTCATAGTAGACAGTGTTTTTAGAAAAAATGCATCCATCCTCTAATAAATCACCCTGACTTTCATTGTTTTCAATGTAAACTTTAATAGCCTGTGGATTTTTGCACTGTGATAAGGCAACGTACAATTGGCCATGTGCAAATACTGGTTGTTCTAAGATTATACCCACAGATTTGAAAGTTTGTTCTTGTGATTTATTAATGGTTATGGCAAATGCCATAATGATGGGAAATTGTCTTCTTTGAAATATAAAAGGGAGGCTACTTTCACTTGGTGCTAAATCTATCCTTTGAATGAAAACTCTCTCTCCTTTATGGGTACCAGTTAAAATTTCAGCATCAATGAAATGGTCCTTTAATTGTTGAACAATTAATCTTGTGCCATTGCATAGGCCTTTTTTTGGGTTCATATTTCTCAGTAACATGACAATTGCACCTTTCTTTAGCTGCAAAATATGTGGTGGCATTCCAGAAGCAGTTAGTGAGTTTGTGAATTCAGTTGAAAAGTTTGCCTGACTTTCTTTGTCATCAGCAAGTACAGAATAAGCACCGTGATGATTTATTTGCGGTGCATCAATTGTTTTTAAGATTTCATTATTGAGGATTAATGCATCCTTATTTTTGCATGTGAGTATGACTTGGTTGGCAAGTTCAGAATAGTCCTGGTTATTTATTGTACTTCCGAATATAGCAGATATAAGATCTTGGTGACAAATCATATGAGGTGGGATGTGCACACTGTCATCAGGTAAATTTTGTATTTTTTCTGTTTTTCCTTCTCCAATTTTAATAAGCCAATCATTGAAATAATTGTGTCCTTCTGATCTCATATTTTGTTGTAATTTAAGATGGGTAAAATGTTTCCATAGTGTACTTGACTTTATACAGGTTTCGATAATGTCCGTTCGATTTCCATGTACAACAACAGGTAATGTTTGTCTGAAATCGCCACCTAAAAACATTAACTTTCCACCAAATGGAAAAGTATTATCAATGACTTCACAAAGCAAACGGTCAATACATTGGAGAGCATAGCCTGACATCATTGTAGCCTCATCTATTATAATTAATTTACTTTTTTCAGTTTTTTTGCTTGTGATGAGGTCATCCGAATATCTGACACTGATGTTTTTAAAATAGGCACTGGCAGTTTAAATCCACTATGGACAGTCCTTCCACCTTCGAACAAAAGTGCAGCAATTCCAGTGGTGGCAAATGCAAGTGCTATTTGACCATGTGCTCGTACAAAACTCATTAAAAAATTATATAGATATGTTTTTCCTGATCCGCCAGGTCCATCAAGATAGAAATAATGCTCTTTGACCATGTTATCATCTAATGCATTTTGTATAGCATTAAATGCTTGCAATTGTAAAGTATTTAAAGTTGCAAGTCTTTCTTCTGTCCTTTGTACTTGCAGTTGAATGTCATAGTCTTCAAAGTTTATGTCATCTATAAGACCGGGATCAGGCAGATTAAAACTTGCACAACTTAATCCATGAGTTAAAAATACTTCTTGGATTTCTATTAATGCTTTTAAGTGTGCAATGGGTTCATTGTATCGTTGCATAAAGTCTTCCGCCATATTACTTTTAAATGTGTCCCACAAAGCTATTGCAGTTGGAGCATTTGAGAAGATACAAATGAATGCAAATTGTTCCCTCATCTGGCGTGGCATTTGACATAGTGCTGCTTCTTCTAGATATCTTTTCCATTCTGTATCATCAGCTAGTAAGTTTCTTTGTCTGGCAGCTAAATGAAAGGATTCATATACTATGTTATTAACAGTTCTTAAGTGTTCAAAACTTTGTGCACCAGGAACATTTAAAAGTAGTAGTTATAAGCAGAAACGTTCAAGGTCTCTTGGACTGACCGTGTAAATTCTTGGTATTATTTTATTTTCTCTGGTTTTTCTTGGTCTCCATAATCCATTAACGAAAACACAGTGATATGGAATTTCAATATATAAGAATTGTGTTGCTTGTGAATCTGTGGAATTTAATTGAAACCATGCAGTTAGTATAGTGTGACGATGCTCACTTTGGGCCAATGCATTAGTTTCATTTCCAGCATGGAAATAGACTAAATGTCTTTGGGGCAAATGTACTGCTAATCTATATACTGCATGTGATCTATCATGCATTTAAAATTTTAAAAGCCGCCACAAAGCTTCCGGCGCACTTACATAGCGAGCATCTACATGAGATGCAAGTTCATCATGTACTAACTCACTGCTTTCGGTATTGTCTGCACTTTTGACGACTACAGTAGCTGCATCATAGTCTTTGTAAATGTATTTGTAGACATCTTTAATGGATTTGATGGAAGTACAGGCTTCTACATTAATGTGTACATTATATTTTATAAGTAAATGTGCATTTTATGGTACCAAATATCTATTGTAAACCTTTTTTCCATGAATAATTGCACTTTGTCCCTCTCTTCTTCTATATAACGGATAGCCATCACAATTGACATAAGTTTTGTCTCTATAATCTTTGTGAAATTCTTTAATACATTTATTATTTTCCATACATGGTGATTGTGGGTTAACATCTCCACACGGTCCGTGAATCATCCTATGAGTTACAATCTCATATAGTCTACCATAAAGTTCTGTATCTGGTAGTTCAGCAATAATGATTGAATCGACTTTGGCACCACTATCTAACTTATCTTTTTCTTGAAGGATTATAAGAAGATGTGCATGTGGAAGCCCTCTTTTTTGAAATTCAATTGTATAAACATAAGCAACACATTTTCCAAATAAGTGAGTTAGAGTGATGTCACTGATTAATTAATTTAATTTAATTTTGAAAACTCTGGCTACTAATCTGGTCTATCAGAAGCACTTTGTCCAAGAAGTAAATGTTGTGTAATCTCTGGCCATTGGGGGATTACATGTAAATATAAAAAGTAAATTGGGTTTCCCAAATTTGGTGACAATAGCCATGGCATCATTGTATCTTTCTTGCATATTGCGAGGAGATCCCTGGAAAGAAGATGGTAAAATTATGGCTTTACCAGCTGTCATGTCTCTGCTCATAGCAACCTCAGCAACATAATCCTTTAATCCACAATACTGTTCTACACGTAGTTTATCTTGTTGATATTTGATGAAGTTAAAATTATTGGCCTCAACTTGCAAATAGGAATCAATAATCCATTGTTGTGTTAGTTTTCGACCACATAAAATTGGATTGAATGTATTTCGAATGGCAATTTGAGCTACTTTAAATTCCAGCATGGAAATATTATTTCTTATTCTTACTTTGAGTAAAGTTAAGTTTGACCTTGCCTTTTTGACAGCAACTAATGAACTGTCCATCTCTGGGTCTTTCCTTTTTAAAATGATAAGCCTCACAAAACTGACAGAGAATATTCATGTCACCACAATTATGAACCTCTACTGCTAAAGACTTAAGTAAAGGACAATTTGAAGAGCATATAGCATTTTCATTTTTGGAATCATCATTTGAAATGTTATGTGATGGTTCAGGAACAGGTTCAGGTTTTTGTAGCTTTTTTTGGTGTATATATAAGTTTTTCAGGCGATAGTCTTTTGCTTGCAAGTGTTTTCAGTTCTTTTTCTGGTAGAATTTCCTTCAGAATGTTATGTGATGGTTCACATTCTAAATGCTTGTCTTTTGTGTGGCTTTTTTGGTGTATCTTTAATTTTTTCCGGTGATAGTCTTTTGCTTGATAGTCTTTTCCGTTCTTTTTCTCATCGAATTTCCTTCTGCTCCGGCGTCTGTTGGTTTGCCCATCTTTGTTGTCGTTCTCTAGCTTAACGTCTTATCTTTTCTTGTTTGGTCTCGTTATTAGGCATCTTAATCTGTAAAAGAAAATAATGTATTATTAGTTTAGTTTGTGATGTGCAATTGATTTTAAAGTACATATATTTTTTTGTTTTTACTGTAATGTTTTTGTTGCAACACTGTTGTGCTTCAAAATGTAGTTTATTTGTATGTGATTATAGGTCATTGTAGATTAAGTTGTTTTCTGGAGTTACATTAGTATGTGTTATTTTGTAGTTGTTGTTTTTGATATTGTGGTTTTTCATTTTTGGGTTAGAGGCATAACAGAGCGAAGGTATTAGCATTCTAGGTTATTTTAGAGGAAATATTTTTATAGTGTTAAAGGAGTATGTGTTTTTTTTTGTCTTGTTAGCTATTTTTAATGATGTAGGTTTGTAGGGTTGGCTTATAGGCATATTAGAGGGCCAAAATTGTTAGTAATAAATTGATGTTTGCAATTTTTCCTGTAGGTGATTGTTGTAATAGTAGCCTTATATTTTCATTAGAGGCTTATAGGGTGTTGGTGTGAAAAGCAGGTTTGTATTGTTGTTTAGTAGGTTGTAGTAGTATTTGTTGTTGTATTTTATTTTCTGTGTGTGTTTGGGTTTGGTGGTTAATGTTGTAGGTTAGGGAGCTGAAGACAGAATTTAGAGTAGAATTTTGGATATGTTTTCACTATTTGTTGTACTATGCTGTTTTATCTTGTGCACATTTAGTTTGATAAATTGAAGTCAGGGTTTACTGTTAAAGGTTGTTGTAGGTAAAAGGTAATTATTAGATAAATTAGAAAAGTGTCACTAATATTTATTGAAGGATGGTGATTTGTGGGGCTTATTGTTGTTGGTGTGTTGTTGTTTTATTTTATATTTGCTCTTGACATGGCTGCACAGCAAACATGTTCATTTTGTTTTCTCTTTTTTTACTTGTTATACTGTACCTTGTTGGAAGTGTGATTTGAAGATGAATATCCCTGGATCCGCTGATAGAAATCTTCGTCCGAGAGTCTTCACGCAGTGTCTGTTGTAAAAGAAAAAGATAAATGTTATTTGATTGTAATTTATTTTTCATGAATAGCATGGTTTATTTATTTTGAAAGCAATGTGTTGTGCTATTAGTTTTGTTTGTTAGGTGTAAAATAGTATTCATTTGAGAGTGTGTGAGAGCGTACAGCACTGGCTGTAATTCATTAGTATGGTGTTTTGTCTAGACTACTGTTGTAATTGTATTATTCTTTTACTGTAGTAGTTTGTTGGGCATGAAACAGGATTTAGTATTTTTTTAGATTGTATCTGTTATCCTGATTTGTTATGCTATGCTGTTTTTTGTGCGCCACTTGAAAATGGTTTGATTTGAGTTCTCAGTTATAGTTCTATTTTTTAGTACAGTAATCATTAATGTTAATTGTATTTTGTATATCTTAGCAATGTTTGTTGGACTATCCTATTTTGTGTGCAGCACTTTTGGGATGCTGTATTTGGCTTGTGGCTGAGGGTTTAAGTTGTTGTAGAGTAAACATGACTGTGAATTGTATTTTCTGTATATTGGAAGTATTTGCAGTACTATCCTGTTTAGCGTCCGTCACTTTTGGTATGCTTAATTTGGCTTGTTTGTGAAGGTTAGAGGTTGTTGGAGAGTAAACATGAATGTGAAGTTATTTTTCTATATGTTGTGGGGCTTTTTTGTACAATCCTGTTTTGTGTACACCACTTTTAGTATGCCTTATTTCGGTTCTTTGTGAGGGTTAGAGGTTGTTGGAGAGTAAACAGGAATGTGGTTTTTTTTTTCTATATGTTGTGGGGATTTTTTTGACTATCCTGTTTTGTGTCCACCACTTGTGGGATGCTGCATTCGGCTTCTGGGTGATGGTTAGAGGTTCTTGTAGAGTAAAGAGAAAGAATATCTATTTTTTTTGTATGTTGCTAATGTTTGGTATGCTATCCTGTTTTGTGTCTGCCACCTATATTTTAGTAAAGCATTGTGTTAACAATTATTTTTGGTATGGAAGTGTGTTTATTAGTGAATTCTATATGTGTTTGCCAAGTTTTTTGAACTGTGGTGTTCTTGTTTTGCTGTAATTTGTATAGAGGCTTTAAGAAGCTTTAATTTTTTTGTTTGACTTGTGATATTGGCGGGCAGTAAACATGGGATTGTGTCTATTTTTTTATTTGTTATACTATACCTTGATTGAAGTCATTTTGTTGTATCAATGACAGAGGGTCCCCTACGGCCAATGTAAATCCGGTAGTCTTCTTGTAGTGTTTGTTTGAAAGAGAAAGGGAAATGGTAATTGTATATAAAAACATTTTTTTGGGAAACTCATGCTCTTTTTCTGTCTCTTCTTCTTTCTTTCTGTTATTGAAAAGTAATTCCCTTTCACAGTCCATGCTACAAATTCTTGAGTGACGCTATTGATGCAGAGTCTGTTTGAATAGTGAAAAAAAGGGAAAGATTGAGCTGCGGGTTAAATATGTATGGGTGTCCTTTTTTTTTTCCGGGTATTATTTACTGTAAATTACTGTCACTTGAATATAACTGTTTCATTGGTTTCAGTTAAGATGAGCTTGTTGTAGGGCCTATACACATAAATGTGCATTTGACATGTCACTATACATGAATGACATCTTGGTTGGGAATGTTGGAAGTGTTTTATTTTTTTGTTGTAATTTTTTTTGGGGTGTTTCTTAATAAATGAAACATATTATAGCTTACCTCTCAGTTTGAATTTGCAGACTGTGAAGTTGTAAATTCGGAAATAATTATCTTCTCAAGTAACGGCAGCAGTGAACTATCCAGTTGTCTGCCAGCACTAATGTGACCTCCATCCTGGCTATAATTCAACACTGCTTTTCCCTGACTAGGAATTGAACCCAAGGACACAGCAGAAAGTGCTCTAGACCATAACCACTAGGCCACAAAGTGATGCTTATGATGTCTGATCATCCATTGACCAGCAGTATAACAGGACAAAGAGGCTTTGCCTGGCCCTGTCAATGACTCTGATGTCATAGTAGCAGTCTGCCCCAGGTTTCAGTCTATGTACCTGTGCTTATGGCAGCCAGAAAGACATCCACTACAACCAAAGTGGGGCATCTAGGCACATAGGCCTGGGGAGAAGTGGGTTCTAGTTGAAATAGAACTTTCTCCTTGGAATTTAGTAGCACATGACATACCAACTGCCATATTCATGCTAATACTAGGAGAACAGCAAATAGTTAGCTGTCATCAACATGTTTTTACTGCTATTATGCTTTTTGTAGTAAAGCATTTAACCCTTTGTCTGCCAAAATGGCAAGCCACGTATTGCAGTATAGTGCATTTTGAGAGCTTTTGGCAGTGAGAGTGTTAGTTGCTGTGTTGATTTTTCTTTGACCTCTTGTGTGTCATTTCAACACAGTTATCTAGTTAGTTTCTTGCAGGTGTTCTTATATATTTAAATGTCTCTCTATAAACCTATCTATAATAAGAGCTAAGTGAGCGAGAGGCTGGTGTTTTTATGCTTCCCCCATCTTGTATTTGGTATCAAGCGATGAGATGCTTGAAAGGCTCTGCTTTATTATCACTGGTGGGGGCCAGAAGTTCTCTTTGATTCCACTTGCTCCACCCTCACATTTCAAATCAAGTAAAGCCAGCTGCCTGGCATTACTCCATGGCATTTCTTCTTGACTTCTAAACTAGAGTGTCATAGCCAACTTCCATGCTCCCCCATTTACACTGAGGGAGAGCTCCAGAGAGCATAGGAAGGTAGGAGAGGTAGTGAAAGGGACATCCTGAGGACAACTTGGGCACAGGCTCAATACCATCTCTCTGCCATGGCTTATAAAGCAACCAGAGACTGTCCAGGTGCAGCAACTTGTACCTAAACTCTTTTCTGAGTCTTCATTTGAATAATGGGCAGGACTAAGTGCCGTAGCAGCTCCTTGCATTGGGTTTGCCATCTCTAGTCCCACAAGTAAAAACAGATTCATGTCTGTACTTATGTTTAAGAAGAAGCGTAGGATCTGGTACTAACATGGCTGCTTGCTCTTATGTGCATATCAGGGCCTGCACTAAAATAATCCAAATGTGAGAGGCCTCAGAACACCTACAAGGTTCCTTTCTGACAGCACTAACTGTACCTTCATCCTGGCTATAATTCTACACTGCTTTTCCCTGACCGGGAATCAATGCCAATGCTGCAGTAGAAAGCACTCCAGACCATAACCACTAGGCCACCAAGAGATGCTTGTGAAATGTGATCATCCATTGACCAGCAGTATGGCAGGCAAAAGAGGCTTTGCCTGGCCCTGTCAATGACTCTGATGTCATGGTAGCAGTCCGCCCCAGGTTTCAGTCTATGTACCTGTGCTTATGGTAGCCAGAAAGACATCCACTACAACCAAAATGGGGCATCAAGGCACATAGTCCTGGTGAGAAGTGGGTTCTAGTTAAAAGTAGAACTTTCTCCTTGGAATTTAATAGCGCAGAACATGACATACAAACTGCCATATTTATGCTAATACTAGGAGAACAGCAAATAGTTATCTGTCATCAACATTTTTTTACTGCTACTATGCTTCTTGTAATGAAGCATGTGACTCTTTGTCTGTCAAAATGGAAAGCCACGCATTGCAGAGTAGGGCATTTTGAAAGCTTTTGGCAGTAAGGTATTCTTACTGTATATTTTTGAATGTCTCTGTCACGGTAGCCCTGGACTTGGGACTTTTGTCTGGACTCTTTTTGGGCTCACCATGACCTGACATGTACATCTGGACTCTTTTTGTTCTGGACAAGGGGGCATTTTTAGGCCGAGGGGACAGTTTCTGATGCACCCACATAGGAATTGGGTCAGTAGGATGTTCATTTTTACATTTAGGCTTTCGTTTAATTTTTGTGTGATGTGTATTGTACCACCTGAGGTTTACTAATGCTTAATATCACTTTAAAGACTGATCTCAAGTACCTCTTTCTTGTCCACATAACCTGATTAGTGTTAATCAGAAGGGATACCACCTATAACGTCCCCTAGGTAGCTGTCTAATTGGATTAACATGTCTAATGGCTAATCCCATCAAGAAGAGAGGAGGTCAGACATCAGACTGAGAAATACCTCCATTGTCTTTGTAAACCTGCTGTGTTCCATTGTTTTGCCAGATTTAGTTAATCCCATCTGATATGTGCTAGAGATTGCAGGATGTGTATTAGAAATTAAGCCAATTACACTCTGGAATCTACTGTTAGACCCATGTGGAGTTAATCTCTTGTGATAGACTACCACCTCAGCTCATTTATTACATTGTGCACACCCCCTCTGTATCTATCCCCTATAAATAGTGCTGTCATTTTAACAAATAAATCAGTTCACTGAGAGACATATATAAATTGTATGGTCTCTTTATTTTGTCCCTTATGGCTGCGATACTGAACATATCTCCACCCTACAAGTAGCCTGTCCTGGTCACTACCATAGGAAGGTTACTGTGACTCCTGGAAGTGCTGATTCCTGATGGAGAGACTCTGACTGATACAGAAGCCAGATATTAGGGTTCTGATGCAAAGATTTCAAAGAACCCAAAGGTCCTTGTGGGTAGATAACTTGTAGTGTACAGCAGGTTGCTCTGGGCTGGTATAGCCCATACTCATGGATCGTCAAAACTTGTCGGCAGCTGTGGAATCTCAATGCAAGAACCAACAGAAAGGATGGGATATGGTGATCTATGCAGTTTTCAAGTCCAGTACTTTCTGTGGCTTGCCTTTGAAACATAAAACACTAATTTTTACATGAACTGCAACCAAAATGGGGCATCTAGGCACATACACCTTGGGAGAAGTGAAGTCTAGTTAAAAGTAGAACTTTCTCTTTGAAATTTAATAGCGCAGAACATGACGTACCAACTGCCATATTCATGCTAATACTAGGAGAACAGCAAATAGTTATCTGTCATGAATAGTTTTTTACTGCTACCATGCTTCTTGTATTGAAGCATTTAACCCTTGGTCTGCCAAAATGGCAAGCCACACATTGCAGTGTAGTTCATTTTGAAAGCTTTTGGCATGGAAAGTGTTAATTTTTGTGTTGATTTTTCTTTGACCTCTTGTGTTTTATTTCATCACAGTTATCTATGTATTATCTTGCAGGGATTCTTGCATATTTTAATGTCTTTCTATAGACCTATCTATGGTAAGAGCTAAGAGAGCGCGAGGGGATTTTTTCTATTTGAAAGCCACACAGATTCAGAACAGTGGGGCTGAGCTCTGTACCACAGCACCACCTGATGGTGTAAAAAATGTACTGCAGGCAAAAAACTATTCCATCTTCCAACGTGGAGCAACTTGAACGGCGCTGAGTCGACAGCGAGGCCATCGCTATGTTTGGCTTGGGCACTCGGCCCCTCAAGACCTCTTTTGTCAGCATGCCTTATTAGCCAGATTGGAAGATGGAATAGTTATTTGCCTACAGTCACTTTTTTACACCACCAGCTGATGCTGTGGCACAGAGCTCAACCCCACTGTTCTGAATCTGTGCGGCTTCCAAATAGAAAATGACAGAGAGAGACTGGTGTTTTTATACTTCCCCTATGCAAATATCTTGTATTTGGTATCAAGCGATTAGATGCTCGAAAGGCTCTGCTTTTGTATCACTGGTGGGGGCCAGTAGTTCTTTTTGATTCCAGTTGCTCCACCCTCACATCCCAAATCGAGAAACAAAAACTGCCTTCTGTTATACCATGGTATTACTTCTTGGCTTCTAAATTAGAGTGTCATAGCCAACTTCCACGCTCCATTTAACTGGGGGAGAGCACCAGAGAGGATAGGAAGGTAGGAGAGGGAGTGAAAGGGACATCCTGAGGACAACTTGGGCACAGCCCCAATACCACCTCTCTCTGCAATGGCTTATAAAGCAACCAGAAACTGTCCAGATGCAGCAACTTGTACTTAAACTCTCTTCTGAGTCTTCATTTGAATAATGGGCAGGACTCAGTACTATAGCTGCTCCCTGCATTGGTTTCTCAAACTCTAGTCACACAAGTAATAAAAGATTCATATCTGTACTTACGTTTAAGAAGAAACATAGGATTATGTACTAACATGGCTGCTTGCTCTTATGTGCACCTGCACTAAAATGGTCTGCATGTCGCTCTTTCAGCCGCTCTGCTTAACCAGTCTGTTGCTCCTCTCACTATCGGCCGCCCTGCTCCATCATCCCATCTTCGCTCTGCTTGATGCACTTTCAACCAGTCTGCCGTCGCTCCATCAGCAGCTCTGCCTATCCCTTCGTCCACTACGCTCTATCTTTTCGCTCCTCAGACGCTCAGCCCATCTCTATTTCTGCTCCTCCGTCACTCTTTCACTCTGCCTGTCACTCCACAGGCCGCATTGCTCATCGGTCTACCAATCACTCTTTCAGTTACTCTGCCAAACGCTTTTTCAGTCTCGTTACTAGTCGCTTTCTCTTTTCCCACTACCGTTCATCTCAAGCTTCTCCCAAGGACCCCACCGAACTAACAGAATTTTGTCATCCAAACGCCCCCTCCTCCACAAGCCCTGCCGCACCTCTGGAACACTCACTGTTCTGAGCACATCTAGACTCTGGAAAGACTTACGCCTGCATATGGGCCTACTCACTTTAATTACTGGCTTGTCTGTTCCGCATTCATTGCCCATTTGGTCTTTAACACCACTACAACAAACTTCATCACCATCCCTATACCATAAACTTACCTTTCAGGAGCTCAATTTCTTCTCGGACAATCTCATTTTTTTAATTAAATTATCCTATTCTATAGATATATAGCTTTGGTCACACCCCAGCTACCAGGGGGGAGGGTCCTAACCACAAATGCGTATATATGTTTGGTCTGGGCCTGCATGAGTGCTGCCGGCACTGGGGAGCTACAGTTCATTGAGGGAACAATGAATGCCAATATGTACTGTGACATAATGAAGCAGAGCATGATCTGTTCCTTCAGAGACTTGGTCGCAGGGCAGTATTCCAACATGATAACGATTCCAAACACACCTCCAAGACGACCACTACCTTGCTAAAGAAGCTGAAGCTAAAGGTGATGGACTGGCCAAGCCTGTCACAAGACCTAAACCCTATTGAGCAACTGTGGGGCATCCTCAAACAGAAGATGGGGGAGTTTGAAGTCTCTAACATCCACCAGCTCTGTGATGTCATCATGGAGGAGTGGAAGAGGACTCTAGTGGCAACCTGTGAAGCTCTTGAGAACTCCATGCCCATGAGGGTTAAGGCAGTGCTGGAAAATAATGGTGGCCACACAAAATATTGACCCTTTGGGCCCAATTTGAAGATTTCCACTTAGGGGTGTACTCACTTTTGTTGCCAACGGTTTAGACATTATAGCTGTGTGTTGAGTGATTTTGCGGGGACAGCAAATTTACACTGTTATACAGGCTGTACACTTACTCCTTTACATTGTAGCAGAGGGTCATTTCTTCAGTGCTGTCACATGAAAAGATATATTAAAATATTTACAAAAATGTGAGGGATGTAGTCACTTTTATGAGATACTGTAGGTATGTTATATACCTAGTAAAACCAAGAAACTCTTCATGCTCCTTTAAGATGGGTATAAAAGTAATTAAAGTTCCCTCCACTGTACAAACAATAAGTAAAAAAACAACCATTCTGAGCAAATTCTCAAGAACTTCTCAGTAAACAGTATTTCCACTGCTGCTAAGGATTCTGTGAGGTGTCATACAAATGACTGTGCAACTTAGGTAAAAGCCTAAGAAGAATAGCAGGCTCTGAGAATGTTATGAAAATCACATCCCAAAGGTAAATTGTGTCTGTTAATAAATCTCCAAGTGATGAAAAATAGATCTGTTTGCACATAATGTTCAATCCTAGTTTTAATCTCACTGTGCCAAAAGAACGGGATTCCCATCAGCTGGAGCTGTTAGTGCAGGCGTGGGAGAGAAAGGGGTGAAAATTAATATATTACATAGTTACATAGGTCCTCATTCAATTGCAATTTGGCCAATTGAATAGGGCTCTATATAAGCACATAACATATTTTTTGACAGAAGTGTTTAGTTAGTGAAGACCTTGATTTAGGATAGAAGTTCAGTAACTAAAAAGTTCTGTAAAAAAAATATGTTATGTGCTTATATAGAGCCCTATTCAATTGGCCAACTCGCATTTGAATGAGGCTCATAGTATTTAAGGTTGAAAAAAGACTTTCAGTCCATCAAGTTCAACCTTTTAAGATCTCCTTTGATCTGCAATATGCGGATTAGTTGTATAAACAAAAAAAATACCCAAAAATATAAATTCCCTCCTGATCCCAGAAACCAGCGACCGGACTTCTCCCTGGATCAATACTGCCTCTCTAATTATCCATGATAACCCTGAATTCCCTTTTTAATTAGAAATAAATCTAGTCCCCTTTTAAAGTTATCTATCGAATCTTCTGTCACCACCTCCTCTGGTAGAGAATTCCACAGATTAACCACCCTTACTGTGAAGAACCCTTTTCTTTCTTTAAGGTGGAATCTTTTTACTTCTAACCTCAAGGGATGTCCTCTTGTCAGTTGAAAACCTCTTGGCACAAAAAGCTCCTTGACAAATCTTTATACTGACCCTGGATGTATTTATATAAGGTAATCATATCTCCTCTTAGACGCCTTTTTTCTAGAAAAAATATGTTTAATTTGGTTAGTCTTTCTTCATAACTTAGCCCCTCCATTCCCCGTATTAGTTTTGTTGCCCTCCTCTGTACTTTTTTCCAGCTCTAAAATGTCCTTTTTATAAAGTGGTGCCCAAAATTGTACTCCATATTCCAAATGAGGGCGTACTAGAGATTTGTATAGTGGCAGAATTATATTTGCTTCCCTGGCTTCTATACCCTTCTTAATACATGCTAATATTTTATTTGCCTTTGCAGCTGCTGCTTGGTGTATGCTATATGTTGTATGATATTTGAATGTGACAGTGAGGAACATTTATTTGACATCCTGTTTATGAAAAAGTGGGCCTCTGGGCTAGCTTTTAATTAGAAAACACTTAATTGTACTACACGCCCTAGACTCTGGAGGCATACATGATAATTTGGTGGAGGTTGTGTGTGTAAAAGAGGTTTTTACATTTCTGGAGTGTTGTGGTTGCACCTTTTAATGCAAGCTGCCTGCTTATGGCCTTTGAGGAGAAAGTGGTGTGGTATCAATTTGAACCAAATGAAATTAAAGCCTACAAACCTCCCCCTATAATATCTTCCCCACTCCTCTTTTTACCTACATAACAGTGCTCAATGCCAAGCAGCAGCTACAAAGGAAAATAAAAATATATTAGCATGTATTAAGTATAGTTTAGTAGCAAATATAATTCTGCCACTATACAGATCCCTAGTACGCCCTCATTTGGAATATGGAGTACAAATTAAGTCACCACTTCATAAAAAGGACATTTTAGAGCTGGAAAAAGAACAGAGAAGGGCTACAAAAGTAATAAGGGGAATGGAGGGGCTAAGTTATGAAGAAAGACTAAAAAAATTAAGCTTATTTTCTCTAGAAAAAGGCATCTAAGAGGGGATATGATTACCCTATATTATTATTATCTTTATTTATAACGCTCCAACATATTTCGTAGCGCTGATATAAATAGTATATATATTATATAATATATATATTATTTATAAATACACCAGGGTCAGTATAAAGATTTGTCAAGTGAATTTTTTGTGCCAAGAGGTTTTCAATAAACAAGAGGACATCCTTTGCGCTTAGAAGTAAAAAGATTCCACCTTAAAGAAAGAAAAGGGTTATTCACAGTAAGGGTGGTTAATCTGTGGAATTCTCTACCAAAGGAGGTGGTGACAGTGGATTCCATAGATAACTTTAAAAGGGGACTGGATTTATTGCTAATTAAGAAGGGCATTCAGGGTTATCATGGATAATTAGAGAATAAGTATTGATTGAGGGAGATATCTGATCTCCAGTATCTGGAGTCAGGAAGGAATCATTTTTAGTTTTATTTTTCCTTTGAGATAATTGCCTAAGTTTCACTTGGGTTTTGCTACAATTTCTCAAGCCCGCCAATGTTGTCACACCTGTAAATGAAAGATGTAAAAGAAAATCCTATGAGTACCAGATAGGACTCACAAGGGGATTAAACACCTGTTTGTAGCACTGCAAATGCAAATATACACTGTACTTATAACTAAAGGGAAAGTAATATTAGGTATTAAAATTAATAGCACAACATTCTCAAGCTCACAAATCTGCAATATAAAATATTTTTATTTCTGTTTAATTTCCCTGTTATATCGATCCCGGCAATCAGTGTGTTAATAAATATAATGGAACTCGCATGGACTAGAATATCATATTTACTGATTTCTTAATATTGTACTATTTCTGGATGCAGGTCCGATCAAAACTCGTAATTCAAACCCGTAAGGCTTTGAAATCTAACCTCCATTTTTCAATGACGTAATGATGACGATCTCATTTTCCATTGGCTCCCTCTAAACCCGTAACTATGGGTTTGACTAATTGATCATGTTCGTGGTCTCACATCCAATGTGAGACAAATGGTTTATAGGCTTGCGTCTCTGGCCTGTAACTCGCGGGATGATGGAATTTAAGACCTCTGTAACGCAGCCGAATTTCAAGCACACAGCCTTTGCCGGTGTGGAAACGGGCTTTGAATTTAATAGGGCTGTAAGTCTACTGTTTTTATAATGTCGGGATGGGTGGCCATTGGGCTGATACTGAACCTCCACTGGCACCACATATCCAAAGGGAGACATATATGAACAATGTAAGGCTGGCACCAAGAAGCTGTGCTTGAAAGGACTGTTCATTCTCTAAGGCTGAAGTAAACACTAATAACACAGAAAGCAAATCCTGATGATTTACCTCACTATTATCACTGGCGGCAAGTCACTGCTGCTTCTTGGTTTGTTCTTTCAGTTCAAATACTCAGTCATGGTGGTGCTTCAGTTGTATAAACATGCTGAGGAGGTACATACAAAAAAAGATGAAGCTTGTTGGCCCATAAAATGCTCCCAACCTAGGTTTTCATTCCATCCAGAAACTGGAAAAGAAAAGAAAGACAGGTAGCTAACACTGGAAGACTTCAATGAATGGTATAACTAAACCAAATAAATGGTCAGATACTTAATATGGTGCATGGGTTGACTTCCATAATGTTTAATATTGGCAGCTGCTGTTATACCGCATAGAGTAACAGGGATTCCACCACCAATTAGATAAAATCTAAAAGAAAAGAGAAGGAATATATAATATTAAAAATCACATTACATACAAGGTCACTGTAGCCCTAAACTTTCTATTGTGCATTTAAAGGAGAATGTTTTACAGATTTACAAGATTTTTTTTTCTGTTTTTGTTTTTTTGCATGGGATTAAAATTGTATTAATTGAAGAAAATGAACACTAAAGCAACACAGTAATACTAATAGTTACTGAAAAATGTTGAGAGGACTCATGAAATTACTTACAGAAGAATCGGTTGAACTTTAATGTAATTTCCTACACTACAGGGGGTGGGGAGTATTTGATCCCCTGCTGATTTTGAACGTTTGTCCTCTGTCAAAGGAATGACCAATCTATAATTTTAACGGTATTTGTATTTTCAAAGTGAGAGACAGAATAACAAAGAAAACACCAAGAAAAACGCATGTCAAAAAAGTTATAAATTGATTTGCTGGTCAGTGAGGGAAATAAGTATTTGATCCCCTATCAATCAGCAAGATTTCTGGCTCCCGGGGGTCTTTTATACAGGTAACGAGCTGAGATTAGGAGCACTCTCTTAAAGGACTGTATAAAAGACACCTATCCACAAAAGCAATCAATCAGATTCCAAACTCTCCACCATGGCCAAGACCAAAGAGCTGTCAAAGGATGTCAGGGACAAGATTGTAGACCTACACAAGGCTGGAATGGGCTACAAGACCATCGCCAAGCAGCTTGGTGAGGTGACAACAGTCGGTGCGATTATTCGCAAATGGAAGAAACACAAAATAGCAGTCAGTCTCCCTTGGTCTGGTGTTCCGTGCAAGATCTCAACCAATGGAATTTCAATGATCATGAGAATGGTGAGGAATCAGCCCAGAACTACACAGGAGGATCTTGTTAATGATCTCAATGCAGCTGGGACCATCGTCACCAAGAAAAAAAATTGGTAACACACTATGACGTGAAGGACTGAAATTCTGCAGCGCCAGCAAGGTCCCCCTGCTCAAGAAAGCACATTTACAGGGCCGTCTGAAGTTTGCCAATGAACATCTGAATGATTCAGAGGAGAACTGGGTGAAAGTGTTGTAGTCAGATGAGACCAAAATTGATCTCTTTGGCATCAACTTAACTCGCTGTGTTTGTAAGAGAAGGAATGCAGCCTATAACCGCAAGAATACCATCCCCACCGACCAACATGGAGATGGAAACATTATGCTTGGGGGTGTTTTTCTGCTAAGGGCACAGGACAACTGCACCACTTGAAAGGGACAATAGACTGGGCCATGTACCATCAAATCTTGGGTGAAAACCTCCTTCCCTCAGCCAGGGCATTGAAAATGGGTCGTGGATGGGTATTCCAGCATGACAATGACCCAAAACACACAATGGCTCAAGAAGAAGCACATTAAGGTCCTGGAATGGCATAGTCAGTCTCCAGACCTTAATCGCATAGAAAATGTGTGGAGGGAACTGAAGGTTTGAGTTGCCAAACATCAGCCTCGAAACTTTAATGACTTGGAGAGTATCTACAAAGAGGAGTGGGACAAAATCCCTCCTGAGATGTGTGCAAACCTGGTGACCAAATACAAGAAACGTCTGTCCTCTGTGATTGCCAACAGGGGTTTTGCCACCAAGTACTGAGATAATGGGGTCAAATACGTATTTCCCTCATTGACCTGCAAATCAATTTATAACTCTTTAACATGCGTTTTTCTTTTTTTTTTTTTATTATTCTGTCTTTCACTGTTAAAAATACACCTACCATTAAAATTATAGACTGATGATTTCTTTTTCAGTGGACAAACGTTTCAAATCAGCAGGGGATCAAATTCTTCCCCCCCCCCCCCCCCCACTGTATATACCACTTGTTTTTCATACAAAAAATGTAATTACCAAATATTGTTTTAACTTGTATTTTTATTTATTTTAAGGCTTTGTGCCATATTTTTGCCATTTACAGTATTTGTTCTAATGTGATTCTACTACTTGTTATATGCCCAACCAAACTTGGTAAATTTGGAAGACACGATTACCCACAAACTGACTGTTATTTACGAAAAGGTGTGTTTTAAAAAAAGTAGCACTCAGAAACATAAAAGCATAATAGTCTAGCACATACATGGATCAACGTTAAAAATAAATGATGAATAACACAACAGTTCTAACATAAATATAAGGATTTCTTAATTGTCTAGTAAAGTAAATGCGGATGGGATAAAAGGTGAATCAGCATTTATCTAAGCATTGGTCTTGGAGGAGGAGGCAGTTAATCTGGATCCTGCCATCGCTTTGCTTTTTTGTGACTTGCTTATATATGTCATGAGCTGAAGCTCTCACAGTATCAAGGCAAGAGAATATATGTAATGCTGATGCGGTGTGCCAACTGCAGTTTATTAAGACACGTGTTCATCTGAATCTGTTGGCCAGTGTGTAAGACAGACCAATCTCATAAATTTACACATCAGTCAAGAAATCAATCGGCATCCTATGTTTCCCATCAGACTACTATGCTGTAGTTCAATCAGATCTTGCAGCAGATATTGGATCAGCAGTAAGTCTAGATTCCCCTTTGCGTGATGAGCTGTAGATGTTTTGGCCTTTAAGGCTTGTGTTCAAGTCTCTGGGGGGTCTAGGACACATTGGATACTCCTTCTGAGATTGTTACATAGTTACATAGTTACATAGTATTTAAGGTTGAAAAAAGACTTTCAGTCCATCAAGTTCAACCTTTTAAGATCTCCTCTGATCTGCAATATGCGGATTAACTATTAATTAATTAGCTGTTAATTAATTATTAATCAATTATTTATTAATTTTTTTTTTCTTTTCTTTTTAATTATTAATTAATATAGAGGAAGACTTAGCCAATTGTCTCAAAAGGGAAATAAAAAAAAAAAAAATTCCTTCCTGACCCCAGATACTGGCGATCAGATTTCTCCCTGGATCAATACTGTCTCTCTAATTATCCATGATAACCCTGAATTACCTTTTTAATTAGAAATAAGTCCAGTCCCCTTTTAAAGTTATCTATCAAATCCGCTGTCACCACCTCCTCTAGTAGAGAATTCCACAGATTAACCAGCCTTACTGTGAAGAACCCTTTTCTTTCTTTAAGGTAGAATCTTTTTACTTCTAACCTCAAGGGATGTCCTCTTGTCAGTTGAAAACCTCTTGACACAAAAGGCTCCCTTGACAAATCTTTAAACTGACCCAGGATGTATTTATATAAGGTAATCATATCTCCTCTTAGACGCCTTTTTTCTAGAGAAAATAAGTTTAATTTGGTTAGTCTTTCTTCATAACTTAGCCCCTCCATTCCCCTTATTAGCTTTGTTGCCCTCCTCTTTACCTTTTCCAGCTCTAAAATGTCCTTTTTATGAAGTGGTGCCCAAAATTGTACTCCATATTCCAAACGAAGGCATACTAGAGATTTGTATAGTTGCGGAATTACTGTATATTTGCTTCCCTTGCTTCTATACCCTTCTTAATACATGCTAATATTTTATTTGCCTTTGCAGCTGCTGCTTCGCTTTGAGCACTGTTACCTAGGTTGTTGTCCACAAGCACTCCCAAATCCCTTTCAATATCTGATACACCTATTTGCTCCATTAAGATTATACATTGCATGGCTATTTTTCCTTCCCAGATGCATAACTTTACATTTATTTGTATTAAATCTCATCTGCCATTTAGATGCCCATTACTCAAGTTTATGTTAATCCCTTTGGAGGGAAAGCACATCATTATCTGATTTAATTACCTTGCACAACTTTGTGTCATCAGCGAAAATGGAGACACCACACTCCAATCCTACTTCTAAGTCATTAATAAATATGTTAAAAAGGAGAGGACCTAATACTGAACCCTGAGGAACCCCACTTACCACATCAGTCTAATCAGAGTATGTTCCATTTACAACAACCCTTTGCTTCCTGTCTTTTAGCCAGCTCTCAATCCATGAGCAGATATTTACTGCAATTCCTGTATCTCTTAGTTTGCACAATAGTCTCCCATGTGGCACTGTATCAAAAGACTTTGCAAAATCCAAAAAGACTACATCCACTGAGTTGCCTTGATCCAGGTTCCTACTAACCTCCTCATATAAACTAATTAGATTTGCTTGACATGACCTATCCCTCATAAATGCATGTTGACTACTACTTATAAACCTGTACAAATAGATATATTCTTGTATATTATCCCTTATTAACCCTTCTAAAAGCTTCCCCACTACAGAGGTGAGGCTCACTGGTCTATAATTCCCCAGATTTGATCTTGCTCCCTTTTTAAATATAGGTATCACATCAACTTTTCTCCAGTCATCTGGTAGAGACCCTGTGTTGAGTGAATCTTGAAAAATTAAATATAATGGTTTGGCTATTACAGAACCCAGTTCCCTCAGTACCAGTGAATGTATTCCATCAGGACCCTGGGCTTTATTACCATTTATTTTTTCCAACCTCTTTTGTATTACTTCCTGTGTTAACCAATTATTTGGCAAAGGTAGTGTCATCTGTCCTATTCATTGTAGGCCCTCAGGGGAATGATCCTACTCCACAGTATTGCTAATCAGACTTGTCATGGTTATTAACCCTATATTAGTAGTAGATCTGATATTTTGGATCATATGATATCTAAAGCTATTCTGACTCAACAGTTTTATATGTATTGATCTATTGCATGTTAACTAGGGCTCATCAGTTTACATCTATAGGAATGTGACACTAATGTAATGCATGTGGATGTCACAGAACCCAAAATATTCATAACACATGGACACACTCAGAACGGTCTAACAAAGCTTTATTTTTTTACACAGAATACAATCAGCAGTGGTCAAGTTAGGCCATTCACATAACGGTATAACAAAGCTTTATTTTTTTACACATACCACAATCAGCAGTGGTCAAGATTGTGCATACACATAACGGTAAAACAAAGCTTTATGTGATAGAAAGACCACAATCAGCAGTGGTCAAGATTGGGCATTCACATAACAGTATAACAAAGCTTTATTTGCTAGACAGACCACAATCAGCAGTGGTCAAAACTGCATTAATATCATGGGTGTGGTGCGGGTGGATCCTCGGAGAGCAAGAGGCTGGAAAAAAGGGGAAACCTACATGGGCCAATCTAATAGTCTAGAATAAGCATGATGCATAGCACCTACCAGGGTCACATGCGGTTACTACACCGATGCAAGCGAAATCTGATGAAAAAAAGATCAGCACTAATCTCTCCATTTAACTGAAGAAACCATTTATGTGCATAGCACTTACAACTTGTAATTAGATCTGCTCAATGAAACACATGATTCAACCTCTGGACTTTGTAATCCAATCCAGTTTCACACATACAGTGTGTTGACCAAACAAAAATCTGAAATAAGTGGTCAAATAAAAAAAGGCGGAGGAGGATAAAAAAAAAAAATAATAATCACAATGTATGTACAGTACAGTTCTAAATACTGTACCAATATACCAACTCACATGATTCCCATCTGCAAGCATTTCTAACTATTAGCTAGGTCTGTGGATAATCAGTAATATAGGCAAATAGCCATTAATACGGAGAGGACACAAAGGTCAGCAGCCAGATTCATTGTTACTTACATCAGACCCAAGGATCTGTTCCCAGACTGATATTGAGGTCAGGATCACATGCTTCACTAGTGCATATATTAATGCTGGCTGTCATTAACATGCCATTGTGAGACTTTGCAAGGCCACCACCATAGCGGTATTTGTCTATATTTAAGCTAACAACAATCATGTCTGAGATAACTTACCTTTGAGATGTCCCTTCAGATCACCAACCTAGGGGTAAAACCAAAAAAACAAATGAGTACAACACATTAACATAAAATAAATAAACATTATAAACATTACAAATATTCTACTAACCTTTCCAGCATGTCCCGTCCTTCTTCTTTTCTTCTCTCGCGTGGCCCTGTTAAAAAAACACATTACATTACTACAACATATACACACAAAATAAAATAAAATAAAAATAAAAACATATAAATATACATTCAACTTACCTCCCCGCGATGTCCCCGGCCTCCTCCTCTTCAGCCCCGGCTGAGCCCTGGAACCATCTGCGCTTTTTTATTTTCTGTAAGGTAGGTTTTTTAAATTTTTGTAATTAGAGTGGTGGGGGGGGTTTATTAGGGGGTAGGTAGGTAGTGTAGGTAAGTAGTGTAAGTGTTAATAGATTAGTGTAGAGCGGGGTTAGTTTATATTTAAGGGTTTATTGGGGGTTATATTGTAGTGTTTGTACTTAGTGTCATGATGGTCCTTGAGGACCGTCATGGCACTTATGTGGTTAATGTTAGGGTTTTAACAGCCCCATAAGGGTCATAATATACCCCTATGGGACTGATGGGGTTAAATATAGGCTTATGTGGGTCTGTATTGACCCCCATGAATTATAGAGTTAATTATTGGCATATGGGGGTCTGTATTGACCCCCATGAGTTATAGGGTTAATTAAGGCCTTATGGGGGTCTGTATTGACCCCCCATGAGTTATGGGGTCAATTAAGTGCTTATGGGGTCTGTATTGACCCCCATGAGTTATAGGGTTAATTATTGGCTTATGGGGGACCTTTATTGACCCCCATGAGTTATGGGGTTAATTTTAGTTGCCTGGGGTTAATATTTTTTAGTGCAAGTCCTTTTAAGGACCTTTACGGTTCTTTAAGGACCCGCTAGGTGGGAAATAAAAAAAATTAAATGCAGCGGGGTCACGATCGGTGCTGATCGGGGACCACCACTGCAAGGGGTTAATGTGGGGCGCTGCGGCGGTCCCTATGGACCCCTGCAGCAAGGGGTTAATGTGGGTACACTTCGGGAGTCCCGCGGCCGGGATTAATAATAGAGTGCCGCAAGCCCTTTAAGGAGCTGCGGAGGGGAATTTTAAATGTTTAAATGCAGGGGGGGCCTGATCTATGCAGATCGGGGGAACCTCCCTGCAAGGGGTTAATGTGGAGACACTTCGTAGGTCCCGATGGGAACCCCCAGCATAAAGGGGGGTTCATTTTAGGTGCCGCGGTCAGGAATGTTAATAGTGTGCCGCAGGCCCTTTAAAAAGCAGCATTGGGATGTGTATAGGGAGCAGGGGGGAGCCTCCGAGGCAGCACGTAGAGGCATTAGGATCCCTTGCTGGCACTTTTTGTGCCCGTAGGGATTCTTCAGAGGTGCGAGAATCACTCATATATTTATGGCTGCGTGTGACTCCGTAGCTCTCTTGGGGGTCTATTCTCGGCCATTTTTCGGAGTCATCTCGCAAAGCAGGCTGCGAGGGATTCGGTCCTCGCAAACAGCAAAAAGACTGCCTTTTGCGAGGACCGAGAGAACTACGAGGGAGAATTTAATGAGGCCCTAAGTCCAAGGCAAGCCATGTGGTCTCTCTTATAACTTCCACTTAACTTATCATTCAAGAATAGAAAGACAGATGCCTTGTTATTTTTTAGTACAGTTCTCACTCTAGACCTCTCCTTTATTTTAAATAAATCACATACAGCAACTGGTGATACAACTTATGTTAACTATAATAACCCCCCCCCCCCCCCTATATTTGGCTTGTTGTAGTATATTGATAATCTTGAATAACTCTTGGAAATTTCATAAGAGATCTCTTGTGGCAGAATTAAATCCAACATCTCCAGGAGTCCTTTATATATAAGATTTATATCTGAAAATAAACAATTAAATATTACTACTTTTAAAGCAGTATATATTAAAGGTGCATAGACATATTTATATAACTACATACAAAAATATCATATTTATTGATACATTTCAACTGTTTTAAACTATTTTATTGAATAGGCATAAACAAAAAAATGCTTTGTAAAACCGCAGTTATTTAAGTGCCAAGGATACGTTTAATAATTTGTGTGTGATACACAGTGTATTATGTGCAGAGCTAGATTAGTGGACTGGAAGGGGCCCATATATATATATATATATATATGTGATTTCACAACTGCTGATAGCCTGATGTTCTGGCCATTGGTCCAGTGATGTCATAATAGGCATTGTGACATTGTGTGTCAGTGATTGGCTGCTGAGAGCATCACCTTGTTCCAGGTTCATTGTCTCTGTGATCATTCTAGGAATAGGTGAGTAATGTGTCTTCCTCTCTTATATATCATTAATTAAAACAAATTGTGGAAATCTTAGAGATAAATGGAATGATATGATAAAGTGTAGATGAAAGGCTATATTAAAGGTTATTTTCAACAGTTCATCTGTCCAAAAAAGTAGAATATACATTGAACATCCATCTTGTAGATGTGGCACGGACACAACAATGCTAGTCTATGTATCCATACATTTTCACCCAATTAACTTACTAGCTGTTATTTAGAAGAATGATGATTCATTGCCCTCTGCATTATTGTCTCATTTTTGTTAATTCTACATTTTGTTTTTTTAACCATCCCACATATATATATGTGTGTGTGTGTGAATTATATACACACAGTTGTGGTGGAAAGCTACTTTATACTTTAAAAAATTGTCTGTAAATAATTTTCTAATGCATGTCATGTACCCTATTTATTATTCTCTCTGATTTATACTGGGTTGAATTGTTCTTTGTGTTATTTTCAGAATTATCTTGAGAATGACTCTTTCAAAATTTATGCGT
>CM050176.1:19613687-19634686 GCA_027410445.1 Discoglossus pictus | reverse complement strand
ATAGACTCCCACCCCCTCTCATTTATTACATTGTGCACACCCCCTCTGTATCTATCCCCTATAAACACTGCTGTCATTTTAACAAATAAATCAGTTCATTAAGAGACATATATAATTTGTATGGTCTCTTTATTTTGTCCCTGATGGCTGCGATACTGAACATATCTCCACCCTACAAGTAACCTGTCCTGGTCACTACCACAGGAAGGTTACTGTGACTCCTGGAAGTGCTGATTCCTGATGGAGAGACTCTGACTGATACAGAAGCCAGATATCAGGGTTCTGATGCAGAGATTTCACAGAACCCAACGGTCCTTGTGGGTAGATAACCTGTAGTCTACAGCAGGTTGCTCTGGGCTGGTATAGCCCATACTCATGGATTGTCAAAACTGGTCGGCAGCTGTGGAATCTAAATGCAAGAACCAACAGAAAGGATGGGATATGGTGATCTATGCAGTTTTCAAGTCCAGTACTTTCTGTGGCTAGGCTTGGAAACATAAACCACCCATTTTTTCATGAACTGCAACCAAAATGGGGCATCTAGGCACATACACCTGGGGAGAAGTGGGGTCTAGTTAAAAGTAAAACTTTCTCTTTGAAATTTAATAGCGCAGAACATGACGTACCAACTGCCATATTCATGCTAATACTAGGAGAACAGCAATAGTTTTTTACTGCTACCATGCTTCTTGTATTGAAGCATTTAACCCTTGGTCTGCCAAAATGGCAAGCCACACATTGCAGTGTAGTTCATTTTGAAAGCTTTTGGCATGGAAAGTGTTAATTTTTGTGTTGATTTTTCTTTGACCTCTTGTGTTTTATTTCATCACAGTTATCTATGTATTATCTTGCAGGGATTATTGCATATTTTAATGTCTTTCTATAGACCTATCTATGGTAAGAGCTAAGAGAGCACGAGGGGATTTTTTCTATTTGAAAGCCACACAGATTCAGAACAGTGGGGCTGAGCTCTGTGCCACAGCACCACCTGATGGTGTAAAAAATGTACTGCAGGCAAAAAACTATTCCATCTTCCAACGTGGAGCAACTTGAACGGCGCTGAGTCGACATCGAGGCCATCGCTATGTTTGGCTTGGGCACTCGGCCCCCCAAGGCCTCTTTTCTCAGCGTGCCTTATTAGCCAGATTGGAAGATGGAATAGTTATTTGCCTACAGTCACTTTTTTACACCACCAGCTGATGCTGTGGCACAGAGCTCAACCCCACTGTTCTGAATCTGTGCTGACTCCAAATAGAAAATGACAGAGAGAGACTGGTGTTTTTATACTTCCCCTATGCAAATATCTTGTATTTGGTATCAAGCGATTAGATGCTCGAAAGGCTCTGCTTTTTTATCACTGGTGGGGGCCAGTAGTTCTTTTTGATTTCAGTTGCACCACCCTCACATCCCAAATCAAGAAACAAAAACTGCCATGTGTTATACCATGGTATTACTTCTTGGCTTCTAAATTAGAGTGTCATAGCCAACTTCCACGCTCCATTTAACTGGGGGAGAGCACCAGAGAGGATAGGAAGGTAGGAGAGGGAGTGAAAGGGACATCATGAGGACACCTTGGGCACAGCCCCAATACCACCTCTCTCTGCAATGGCTTATAAAGCAACCAGAAACTGTCCAGATGCAGCAACTTGTACTTAAACTCTCTTCTGAGTCTTCATTTGAATAATGGGCAGGACTCAGTACTATAGCTGCTCCCTGCATTGGTTTCTCAAACTCTAGTCACACAAGTAATAAAAGATTCATATCTGTACTTATGTTTAAGAAGAAACATAGGATTATGTACTAACATGGCTGCTTGCTCTTATGTGCACCTGCACTAAAATGGTCTGATTGTGAGAAGCTCTTTCGACCAGTCTGTCCTTCAATCTTTAGGCCACTCAGCCTGACACTCTATTGGCCGCTTTGTTCCGCCGTCAGTTTTTTGCTTTGCCTGTCGCTCTTACGGCCTCTTCTCCGCCACTACTCTTTCGTTCATCCTGTCGTTCTGTTGGCCACTCTGCTCCACCATCAATCTTTCTTACTGCCTGTTGCTCTTTCGGGGCGCTCTGCCTGTTGCTCTTTCGGCCGCTGCTCCGTTGTTAATCTTTTGCTCTGCCTGTCGCTCACAAAATCGCTCTCTCGCTCTGCATGTAACTCTTTCAGCCGCTCTGCTTAGCCAGTCTGTTGCTCCACCTGTCTGCTCCCCTCCCTATCGGCCGCCCTGCTCCATCATCCCATCTTTGACTTGCTTGATGCACTTTCAACCAGTCTGCCGTCGCTCCATCAGCAGCTCTGCTTATACCTTCGTCCACTACGCTCTATCCTTTCGCTCCTCAGACGCTCAGCCCGTCTCTATTTCTGCTCCTCCGTCACTCTTTCACTCTGCCTGTCACTCCACAGGCCCCGTTGCTCATCGCTCTACCAATCACTCTTTTAGTTACTCTGCCAAATGCTTTTTCAGTCTCGTTACTAGTCGCTTTCTCTTTTCCCACTACCGTTCATCTCAAGCTTCTCCCGGGGACCCCACCGAACTAACAGAATTTTGTCATCCAAACGCCCCCTCCTCCACAAGCCCTGCCGCACCTCTGAAACACTCACTGCTCTGAGCACATCTGGACTCTGGAAAGACTTACGCCTGCATATGGGCCTACTTACTTTGATTACTGGCTTGTCTGTTCCGCATTCATTGCCCATTTGGTCTTTAACACCACTACAACAAACTTCATCACCATCCCTATACAATAAACTTACCTTTCAGGAGCTCAATTTCTTCTCGGACAATCTCATTTTTTTCATTAAATTCTCCTATTCTATAGATATATAGCTTTGGCCACACCCCAGCTCCCAGGGGGGAGGGTCCTAACCACAAATGCGTATATATGTTTGGTCTGGGCCTGCATGAGTGCTGCCGGCACTGGGGAGCTACAGTTCATTGAGGGAACAATGAATGCCAATATGTACTGTGACATAATGAAGCAGAGCATGATCTGTTCCTTCAGAGACTTGGTCGCAGGGCAGTATTCCAACATGATAACGATTCCAAACACACCTCCAAGACGACCACTACCTTGCTAAAGAAGCTGAAGCTAAAGGTGATGGACTGGCCAAGCCTGTCACAAGACCTAAACCCTATTGAGCAACTGTGGGGCATCCTCAAACAGAAGATGGGGGAGTTTGAAGTCTCTAACATCCACCAGCTCTGTGATGTCATCATGGAGGAGTGGAAGAGGACTCCAGTGGCAACCTGTGAAGCTCTTGAGAACTCCATGCCCATGAGGGTTAAGGCAGTGCTGGAAAATAATGGTGGCCACACAAAATATTGACCCTTTGGGCCCAATTTGAACATTTCCACTTAGGGGTGTACTCACTTTTGTTGCCAACGGTTTAGACATTATAGCTGTGTGTTGAGTGATTTTGCGGGGACAGCAAATTTACACTGTTATACAGGCTGTACACTTACTCCTTTACATTGTAGCAGAGGGTCATTTCTTCAGTGATGTCACATGAAAAGATATATTAAAATATTTACAAAAATGTGAGGGATGTAGTCACTTTTATGAGATACTGTAGGTATGTTATATACCTAGTAAAACCAAGAAACTCTTCATGCCCCTTTAAGATGGGTATAAAAGTAATTAAAGTACCCTCCACTGTACAAACAATAAGTAAAAAAACAACCATTCTGAGCAAATTCTCAAGAACTTCTCAGTAAACAGTATTTCCACTGCTGCTAAGGATTCTGGGAGGTGTCATACAAATGACTGTGCAACTTAGGTAAAAGCCTAAGAAGAATAGCAGGCTCTGAGAATGTTATGAAAATCACATCCCAAAGGTAAATTGTGTCTGTTAATAAATCTCCAAGTGATGAAAAGTAGATCTGTTTGCACATAATGTTCAATCCTAGTTTTAATCTCACTGTGCCAAAAGAACGGGATTCCCATCAGCTGGAGCTGTTAGTGCAGGCGTGGGAGAGAAAGGGGTGAAAATTAATATATTACATAGTTACATAGGTCCTCATTCAATTGCAATTTGGCCAATTGAATAGGGCTCTATATGAGCACATAACATATTTTTTGACAGAAGTTTTTAGTTAGTGAAGACCTTGATTTAGGATAGAAGTTCAGTAACTAAAAAGTTCTGTAAAAAAATATGTTATGTGCTTATATAGAGCCCTATTCAAGTTGGCCAACTCTCAATTGAATGAGGCTCATAGTATTTAAGGTTGAAAAAAGACTTTCAGTCCATCAAGATCAACCTTTTAAGATCTCCTCTGATCTGCAATATGCGGATTAACTATTAATTAATTAGTTAGTTGTATAAAAAAAATATATATAAAAAAATATCAATTCCCTCCTGATCCCAGACACCAGCGACCGGACTTCTCCCTGGATCAATACTGCCTCTCTAATTATCCATGATAACCCTGAATTCCCTTTTTAATTAGAAATAAATCCAGTCCCCTTTTAAAGTTATCTATCGAATCTACTGTCACCACCTCCTCTGGTAGAGAATTCCACTGATTAACCACCCTTACTGTGAAGAACCCTTTTCTTTCTTTAAGGTGGAATCTTTTTACTTCTAACCTCAAGGGATGTCCTCTTGGCACAAAAAGCTCCCTTGACAAATCTTTATACTGACCCTGGATGTATTTATATAAGGTAATCATATCTCCTCTTAGACGCCTTTTTTCTAGAGAAAATAAGTTTAATTTGGTTAGTCTTTCTTCATTACTTAGCCCCTCCATTCCCCTTATTAGCTTTGTTGCCCTCCTCTTTACCTTTTCCAGCTCTAAAATGTCCTTTTTATGAAGTGGTGCCCAAAATTGTACTCCATATTCCAAACGAAGGCGTACTAGAGATTTGTATAGTGGCGGAATTACTGTATATTTGCTTCCCTTGCTTCTATACCCTTCTTAATACATGCTAATATTTTATTTGCCTTTGCAACTGCTGCTTCGCTTTGAGCACTGTTACCTAGGTGGTTGTCCACAAGCACTCCCAAATCCCTTTCAATATCTGATACACCTATTTGCTCCATTAAGATTATAAATTGCATGGCTATTTTTCCTTCCCAGATGCATAACTTTACATTTATTTGTATTAAATCTCATCTGCCATTTAGATGCCCATTACTCAAGTTTATGTAAATCCCTTTGGAGGGAAAGCACATCATTATCTGATTTAATTACCTTGCACAACTTCGTGTCATCATCGAAAATGGAGACACCACACTCCAATCCTACCTCTTAGTCATTAATAAATATGCTAAAAAGGAGAGGACCTAATACTGAACCCTGAGGAACCCCACATACCACATCAGTCCAATCGGAGTATGTTCCATTTACAACAACCCTTTGCTTCCTGTCTTTTAGCCAGCTCTCAATCCTTGAGCAGATATTTACTGCAATTCCTGTATCTCTTAGTTTGCACAATAGTCTCCCATGTGGCACTGTATCAAAAGCCTTTGCAAAATCCAAAAAGACTACATCCACTGAGTTGCCTTGATCCAGGTTCCTACTAACCTCCTCATATAAACTAATTAGATTTGCTTGACATGACCTATCCCTCATAAATGGATGTTGACTACTACTTATAATCCTGTACAAATAGATATATTCTTGTATATTATCCCTTATTAACCCTTCTAAAAGCTTCCCCACTACAGAGGTGAGGCTCACTGGTCTATAATTCCACAGATTTGCTCTTGCTCTCTTTTTAAATATAGGTATCACATCAACTTTTCTCCAGTCATCTGGTAGAGACCCTGTGTTGAGTGAATCTTGAAAAATTAAATATAATGGTTTGGCTATTACAGAACACAGTTCCCTCAGTACCAGTGGATGTATTCCATCAGGACCCTGGGCTTTATTACCATTTATTTTTTCCAACCTCTTTTGTATTACTTCCTGTGTTAACCAATTATTTGGCAAAGGTAGTGTCACCTGTCCTATTCATTGTAGGCCCTCAGGGGAATGATCCTACTCCACAGTATTGCTAATCAGACTTGTCATGGTTATTAACCCTATATTAGTAGTAGATCTGATATTTTGGATCATATGATATCTAAAGCTATTCTGACTCAACAGTTGTATATGTATTGATCTATTGCATGCTAACTAGGGCTCATCAGTTTACATCTATAGGAATGTGACACTAATGTAATGCATGTGGATGTCACAGAACCCAAAATATTCATAACACATGGACACACTCAGAACGGTCTAACAAAGCTTTATTTTTTTACACAGAATACAATCAGCAGTGGTCAAGTTAGGCCATTCACATAACGGTATAACAAATCTTTATTTTTTTACACAAACCACAATCAGCAGTGGTAAAGTTAGGCCATTCACATAACGGTATAACAAATCTTTATTTTTTTACACAAACCACAATCAGCAGTGGTCAAGTTAGGCCATTCACATAACGGTATAACAAAACTTTATTTTTTTACACATACCACAATCAGCAGTGGTCAAGATTGTGCATTCACATAACGGTATAACAAAGCTTTATGTGATAGAAAGACCACAATCAGCAGTGGTCAAGATTGGGCATTCACATAACAGTATAACAAAGCTTTATTTGCTAGACAGACCACAATCAGCAGTGGTTTAAACTGCATTAATATCATGGGTGTGGTGCGGGTGGGTCCTCGGAGAGCAAGAGGCTGGAAAAAAGGGGAAACCTACAGGGGCCAATCTAATAGTCTAGAATAAGCATGATGCATAGCACCTACCAGGGTCACATGCGGTCACTACACCGATGCAACCGGAATCTGATGAAAAAAAAGATCAGCACTAATCTCTTCATTTAATTGAAGAAACCATTTATGTGCATAGCACTTACAACTTGTAATTAGATCTGCTCAATGAAACACATGATTCAACCTCTGGACTGTGTAATCCAATCCAGTTTCACACATACAGTGTGTTGACCAAACAAAAATCTGAAATAAGTGGTCAAATAAAAAAAGGCGGAGGAGGATCAAAAAAAATAAAAATAATCACAATGTATGTACAGTACAGTTCTAAATACTGTACCATAATTCCAACTCACATGATTCCCATCTGCAAGCATTTCTAACTATTAGCTAGGTCTGTGGATAATCAGTAATATGGGCAAATAGCCATTAATACAGAGAGGACACAAAGGTCAGCAGCCAGATTCATTGTTACTTACATCAGACCCAAGGATCTGTTCCCAGACTGATATTGAGGTCAGGATCACATGCTTCACTAGTGCATATATTAATGCTGGCTGTCATTAACATGCCATTGTGAGACTTTGCAAGGCCACCGCCATAGCGGTATTTGTCTACATTTAAGCTAACAACAATCATGTCTGAGATAACTTACCTTTGAGATGTCCCTTCAGATCACCAACCTAGGGGTAAAACCAAAAAAACAAATGAGTACAACACATTATCATAAAATAAATAAACATTATAAACATTACAAATATTCTACTAACCTTTCCAGCATGTCCCGTCCTTCTTCTTTTCTTCTCTCGCGCGGCCCTGTTAAAAAAACACATTACATTACTACAACATATACACACAAAATAAAATAAAATAAAAATATAAACATATAAATATACATTCAACTTACCTCCCCGCGATGTCCCCGGCCTCCTCCTCTTCAGCCCCGGCTGAGCCCTGGAACCATCTGCGCTTTTTTATTTTCTGTAATGTAGGTTCTTTTATTTTTGGTGACTTAGGTTTTTTTATTTTCTGTAAGGTAGGTTTTTTAAATTTTTGTAATTAGAGTGGTGGGGGGGTTTATTAGGGGGTAGGTAGGTAGTGTAGGTAAGTAGTGTAAGTGTTAATAGATTAGTGTAGAGGGGGGTTAGTTTATATTTAAGGGTTTATTGGGGGTTATATTGTAGTGTTTGTACTTAGTGTCATGATGGTCCTTGAGGACCGTCATGGCACTTATGTGGTTAATGTTAGGGTTTTAACAGCCCCATAAGGGTCATAATATACCCCTATGGGACTGATGGGGTTAAATATAGGCTTATGTGGGTCTGTATTGACCCCCATGAGTTATAGAGTTAATTTTTGGCTTATGGGGGTCTGTATTGACCCCCATGAGTTATAGGGTTAATTAAGGCCTTATGGGGGTCTGTATTGACCCCCATGAGTTATGGGGTTAATTAAGTGCTTATGGGGTCTGTATTCACCCCCATGAGTTATAGGGTTAATTATTGGCTTATGGGGGTCCTTTATTGACCCCCATGAGTTATGGGGTTAATTCTAGTTGCCTGGGGTTAATATTTTTTAGTGCAAGTCCTTTCAGGACCTTTACGGTTCTTTAAGGACCCGCTAGGCGGGAAATAAAAAAAATTAAATGCAGCGGGGTTACGATCGGTGACGATCGGGGACCACCACTACAAGGGGTTAATGTGGGGGCGCTGCAGTGGTCCCTATGGATCCCTGCAGCAAGGGGTTAATGTGGGTACACTTCGGGAGTCCCGCGGCCGGGATTAATAATAGAGTGACGCAAGCCCTTTAAGGAGCTGCGGAGGGGAATTTTATATTTTTAAATGCAGCGTGGGCCTGATCTATGCAGATCGGGGAACCTCCCTGCAAGGGGTTAATGTGGAGACACTTCGTAGGTCCCGATGGGAACCCCCAGCATAAAGGGGGGTTAATTTTAGGTGCCGCGGTCAGGAATGTTAATAGTGTGCCGCAGGCCCTTTAAAAAGCAGCATTGGGATGTGTATAGGGAGCAGGGGGGAGCCTCCGAGGCAGCACGTAGAGGCTTTAGGATCCCTTGCTGGCACTTTTTGTACCCGTAGGGATTCTTCAGAGGTGTGCGAATCACTCATATATTTATGGCTGGTTGTGACTCCGTAGCTCTCTTGGGGGTCTATTCTCGGCCATTTTTCGGAGTTATCTCGCAAAGCAGGCTGCGAGGGATTCGGTCCTCGCAAACAGCAAAAAAACGGACTTTTGCGAGGACCGAGAGAACTACGAGGGAGAAGTTAATGAGGCCCTAAGTCCAAGGCAAGCCATGTGGTCTCTCTTATAACTTCCACTTAACTTATCATTCAAGAATAGAAAGACAGATGCCTTGTTATTATTTAGTACAGTTCTCACTCTAGACTTCTCCTTTATTTTAAATAAATCACATACAGTAACTGGTGATACAACTTATGTTAACTATAATAACCCCCCCCCCCCCCCCCCCCCCGCCCTATATTTGGCTTGCTGAAGTATATTGATAATCTTGAATAACTCTTGGAAATTTCATAAGAGATCTCTTGTGGCAGAATTAAATCCAACATCTCCAGGAGTCCTTTATATATAAGATTTATATCTGAAAATAAACAATTAAATATTACTACTTTTAAAGCAGTATATATTAAAGGTGCATAGACATATTTATATAACTACATACAAAAGGAGAATATTATTGATACATTTCAACTGTTTTAAACTATTTTATTGAATAGGCATAAACAAAAAAATGCTTTGTAAAACCGCAGTTATTTAAGTGCCAAGAATAAGTTTAAAAATTTGTGTGTGATACACAGTGTATTATGTGCAGAGCTAGATTAGTGGACTGGAAGGGGCCCATATATATATATGTGATCTCACACCTGCTGATAGTCTGATGTTCTGGCCATTGGTCCAGTGATGTCATAATAGGCATTGTGACATTGTGTGTCAGTGATTGGCTGCTGAAAGCATCACCTTGTTCCAGGTTCATTGCCTCTGTGATCATTCTAGAAATAGGTGAGTAATGTGTCTTCCTCTCTTATATATCATTAATTAAAACAAATTGTGGAAATCTTAGAGATAAATGGAATGATATGATTAAGTGTAGATGAAAGGCTATATTAAAGGTTATTTTCAACAGTTCATCTGTCCAAAAAAGTAGAATATACATTGAACATCCATCTTGTAGATGTGGCGGGGACACAACAATGCTAGTCTATGTATCCATATATGTAAATAATTTTCTAATGCATGTCATGTACCCTATTTATTATTCTCTCTGATTTATACTGGGTTGAATTGTTATTTGTGTTATTTTCAGAATTATCTTGAGAATGACTCTTTTAAAATGTATGCGTGATCTGGTAAGTAGTGTGACATACGCATTGCTGTATATGCATAATGTACAGATCTGGTAAGTAGTGTGACATACGCATTGCTATATATACATAATACACAGATCTGGTAAGTAGTGTGACATACGCATTGCTGTATATACATAATACACAGATCTGGTAAGTAGTGTGACATACGCATTGCTGTATATACATAATACACAGATCTGGTAAGTAGTGTGACATACCCATTGCTATATATACATAATACACAGATCTGTAAGTAGATCCCATCTGACCTATGTCTTTATTTTAAGCACTTTGTGTATAATGATGTGTGATGTAGTCATTGCTGTATATACATAATGCAGTGTAACACTTGTGTTTACTATAATAAATAATATTTCTCATGCCTTCTTTCTCACTTTCAGCTGAACAACCATCTGATCCTTGATAAGGAGGTACAAGTCTTGTTTATGTGTTAAAATAATCACAAATTCTAATGTTCCACCATAAATATCATGAAGAGGTTCTTATTATAAATCTTATTCTGAAAAGGTCCTACCCCTCTGTCGCTTCTTTATCTAGGGTGATTCATTAACTTTCATGGAGGGAGTGATATAAAATAGCAGACCTTGTAGTTTTATATCAGCATAATCACAGATACGTATGCATTCTTAATATTATAACCTTATTGTTATTCATAAACTGGGCATGCTCTTCCTGCTTTTTAGCTTTATTTCCCTAGATAAGGGTAGTAGCAGAGGAGGAGGGAGTTTTCGGAAAATGTAAGTGCCTAACTTTACAGCTCAAATACTTGACACTAACACTGAATATTTGTAATTACTATATGTAATTATTTATTTGCATTCTTTTCTTTGTTGTGACCCTTTAAATAGATGTATTCTCAATGTCAGTTACTGTCTCTTTCTGTATTCCACTAATTATTGGAATTGTTTTTATTTTTCCAGATGGGTAAATTGCAGCACAATTTAGACAGTAAGTGACTCTGGGTTAGCTGGTGCTGGGTCTGTCCTTCTTATATTCAGTAGTTCATGTATATAATGGTTATTCAGTCACTTACTCACATTGGGGCAATTATTAGGTTAATAGGACATGTTGCCATAACATAAGCATAAATCAATTAGCATTTGATGATCAATTAAGCAAATCCATAAGTTATAGCTTAGACAGAGCAAATAGAAAATGAGCCTGTCATTATGACGTCAGTAAAACATGGAGGTTAAGCATAAATCAATTAGCATTTAGAAGCCCGATATGCAATTTACAAAATAAAACAAAATGCATGACGATACTGTCCTAATTCATGTGGTTGGCCTGATATGTATTAACTCCTTGATTCCTGAGATCGATATAACACGGAAATGAAACGTTAAAAAAAAAAATATATTGCAGATTTGCGGGCTTGAGACTGTTGTGCAATTAATTCTATCTGGTACTCATAGGATTTTTGGCTACATTTGCCATTTTTTACATTTTTGGGGTTTTTAAGGCAATTGCGGGCTTGAGGAATTTAATTGCAACACTTAGTGCCTTGAACGATCAAAGTCGTCCAGGTCGGCGTTGCGATTTTAACTCCGCCAACTGAATAGCAACTTATTTTGCGGCTGCATTACTGGCTCCAGTAACTACAATTTGCTCAGTTGAAGAGGGGCCCTAGAGTATTTGGAGCTTGCAGGTGGGTGGAAGGCTGATATCGAGACTCATTTTAACAATATTTCTTTTTTATTATGTAGACTTTAAAGATAATGCATGGTGAGTCATTTTAAAATGTATTTAAGCTATAATTAAAAGCCCAAGTCAATGTAATATTTTCATCTCATGAAAATAAATGTCCTTCCCCCTGAAATCAAAAAATTGTACACTAAATTGTAGCTAGCATTGCCCCTCTACCCCACTATAACACACACAGCATGTCACTAACTCACTATGTAACACAAGAGGATTTACATATGACTATTTGGGGCTAAAACATAAAATTGAAGTCTGTTTTTATAAACACGAAATAAGAATATTTAAGTCAACAATTTTTAATCCAACTTATTTCCAGAAATTAATTTACCCCAATGACTCTATAAAGCCTCCTATAATTCACTAGCTATACATGTGTGTCCTATATAGATGAGCTGTATAAGTGTATCCTCTATGGTTCAGCTGTATCCTCTCTGGATCAGTTACATATCTGTACCCTCTATGGATCATGTAAATAACTATCTTGACATCCCATAGGGTCTCTCTGAAGCACACTGCTCCTTCTCTACTTTTATACACTATCTCTTTGTAGCCCTATTACTACAATACATACTATCTAGTGCCCCCTGTGCTTTTAATACAACACACAGTATAATCTCAAACCATGCCCTGAGGAGCTTCCCATCCTCTAGACAAACATATTATCATTAATAAACTTTACTATATATCTGTGCCAAGCTCTCTAAATTGTTTTGTGTGTTTATTTATAGCTCCTTGGAGAGTACAGAAAAAGTCCCCCTTGAGATACAATGCTTAGAGATGGTAAGAAGGATCCTGAGCCATCAGACCACTTCTCAGAAGTAAATGGGATGTTCTCTTGAGGACAGGAGGAGAGGAGCTGAAACCCCTTATGGGATCTACAAGGGACACTGGTGTAGTCTACAGAACTCAATACTCAATAATGCAGTAATAGCACCTCAGAGGCATATGAGTAGCATGGAGGAAGATATAAGGAGATGGGTAATTGGAGGAAGGTAATGAAAATAGAGATAAGGTAGAAAAAGATATTGATGAGAAAAGGTAAAAAAGGAATAAAAGATAGGAAAGGAGATTGCTGCAAGGGAATAGTAGGCATAGATTGTGGAGAAAAAAGGAACGTGAGAGAGAAACAAGGAGAGAGGAACATTGGGAAGGGAAAAAGATGAGAGTAAGGAAGAGGTTGATGGATTAAGGAAAGAGAGCAACTGAAAACGTAGAAGTAAGGAATAAGGGATGAGGAAATCTGAGGAAGAGAATAAAGGGAAAGTGAGTCGAGAGAGCGTGCAAGGGAGAGAGAGAATTGCTGAAATAGATCAGTAATGGAGAAAAGAAAGAATAGTGACAGGGAAACACAACGGCTATAGGGTGAGGTATAAATCCCCTGAGATTGCGCCTCATTGAACATGTGATGGACATTTTCTATAATGACTGCTTATGACTCATTAAAGTTTAACTATTTCTGTTTTCTTTATTTTTTAGGAGTTGTGGATGCAGAAGGCACGTTTATGTTGTAAGTATCTAGACTGCAACTAAGATTTTTTTGTCAGAAAGTTATATGGTAGAGTTATATGGACAGTTTAAGGACTTGGAGGAGTTTTAAAAAGTAATTGAGAGGTGTATATGGAGAGTATATGTCAAGAAATAATATGAGTTATATGTGAAACTGTATAGAGCAGTAAACATTAGGTAAGTGATTATATGGAACTATAGGGGACAGTTTATATGGAGATATGATATGGATTCATTACATGGAAATATAGTTTTTACAGTCAATAAGAGCAGCTATTAAATGTTATATGGAGTAATCTAGTTTCATTATTATATACATGAAGTAATACTGGGAGAGGATATATGATTTGTAGTATAGAGTAGGATGATGTATCGTATAAAATATTTGTGAGTTATGGGAAAAGTTTTAAAAAGCGGTAATAAAAATATTACATACATTTATAGGCACAGCTTAACAAAAACAGAAAAAATATATATACAGAGTTGAACTAAAATAAGGTATATGAAATGGTTATTTAATCTGTAGGAGGAGTAAACTTACTATTTCAATGATGAAATAAAGACAGTAGAGCAGCAATATGATTATATCAGTAATCTAAGTAATCTCGTATTTGTGAAATGTATTTAATACAATTCTTGTTTTATTAAATTCAGTTAAGACCCATATTCAGGAGGCATGGTGAGTTGGAAGAAAGACACCCACCTCAAATATATAAAGATCAGAACCAACTGAACATACACTGACGTGTAAACTCTCCATCCCTCATCTGACAGAAGATAAAACCTTTCCACCACAGTAATTATCATATAGGCTCCTCAATCTATACATAGGTTCCTCGTCATCTTCTCTATCACAGACCTATCATCGTGGTCCGCCTATACACAGCCAATGATAGTGATGGCTGCTTTCTCTCTCTCTATATATATATATTTACAGATGTTCCTTTCTCACTACATAGCCACTCTGAGACTGCTCCATCACTGAAGAGCAAACCTTCATTGGTGTATACCCATACAGAGATCAATGTATTTATACATAACTGCACATAGACTGCTTTCTCAGTGACACTCTATAGAAGACCTGCAGTCTCTATATCAGACTCACATAGATGGTCCACCTGCCCCTCCATCCACCATGACAACACGATTCCTTGTCTATAGTCTCTTAATCTTGTTCTACTCTTTTCACAGCATCATTTATAAAAAATCACTGTGAGTATCTATCTATCTAAAAAACTTTATTGAAATTGTTCCTCCCTCATGGGATATTTACTCAGCTCTAAGAGATATCCTTATCTGTCTCTTTTGACATAGGAGTCACAAGTCACTCTCTTCAATCTCATCTTGTTTCTATTATAGAGCAAACATTGACACTTTACCAGCCAGCCTCAGACGACCACCAGGTTATGGACCACCATCATTCTACAGACCACAACCAGGCAATGGACCATCACCTGGCTATGGACCACCAACAGGCTACAGACCACCACCAGGCTATGAACCATCACCTAGCTACGGACCACCAACAGACTACAGACCACCACCAGACTATGGACCATCACCAAGCTACAGAACACCACCAGGCTATGGACCATCACCAAACTACAGAACACCACCAGGCTGTGGACCATCACCTAGCTACAAACCACCAACAGGCTACAGACCACCACCAGGCTATGGACCATCACCAAGCTACAGAACACCACCAGGCTATGGACCATCACCAAGCTACAGATCACCAACAGGCTGTGGACCATCACCAAGCTACAGAACACCAGCAGGCTGTGGACCATCACCAAGCTATGGATCATCACCAAGCTACAGAACGCCACCAGGCTGTGGACCATCACCAAGCTACAGAACACCACCAGGCTATGGACCATCACCAAGCTATGGACCATCACCAAGCTACAGAACACCACCAGGCTGTGGACCATCACCAGGCTGTGGACCATCACCAAGCTACAGACCATCACCCTGGAAAAAGATGACTGGCCCTGAAGAGTGAGTATCTTCTCAATGAAGCCTCTTCTTTCATTCAGGTTTTCTCTTTAACCTTTTCCATATATGGAAAAAACTTTTTTTCATTGTCTTTCTAAATTTGTCTGCCTTTTTCTGTACTCTTCTGATTTTCAGCTTTTCTAGCTTCACTTCCTCTCTATTACATTTATCAGTTGCCTTTATTTGAATTTTTTTGGTTCAACTTTAATATCGTAGGCAGCTAATAAATACATTATAGATGAAATAAATAGCTATCAACCAAAATTTTCCAAAACGGGCTTGTATCATGGTAAAACCTGATAATTTCTCATCATGCAAACAATTACACCCTATAATATTTCACACTTAAATAATTGTAAGTATCATTACTATTATTCTCTTTGTATTATTTTTAGAAGTAACAACAATATTACTACAAACAAAGTAAGTATTTTGTGATCATTTGACCAATGTACTTATTATCGTTATTTCTAATGTAGGAGCTGTGTGTGTGTAGAGTTGTGTGTCAAACACATTTATTGCTGTATAGATATAGCATAGTGTATTTGTACTGGTATCTGTTGTGTTTGTTATAATCAATATTTCATGTCTCTTCTTTCTTGCAGACAACAAATTGGATAGTTGAAAAGGTATGGTTCTTGTCTATATCTTAAACTTTAGTAACTTTCTAATTGTATTTATAACTTCTCCATAATTCTCCATTACATACATGAATAGAGAATTGTTTCTGGAATAATACTCCCTAAAGTGCTTAACACTAAATATACAATAACAATTGCTTGTTTAGTGACAACATTTACTAAACCGTTTATTCATTAATTCATCCAAACAATAATGATATTAAAACAAATTAAAGTATTATGAAAACCAATAGAATTTAATAAGTCATTTTTTTCTGGATTAGACTATAGATCAGATAATATGAATCCCAACTGGATTCCTCCTTAATTTCTCTGTGCTAGATTTTTGCACTCTCACTCTGATCTGAGCTTCTTTAAAAATTATTTCCATAGGAAACACAGAAGCTGCATATATTATAAGATAAACAGATGACATTCACTGATACATTATCTTGTCTCTCTTTATCTATGGCATCTGTTTATCTTATTCCATATGCAGCTTCTGTGTTCCCTATGTCAATAATTGTAAAAGAAGATTAGACCAGACTGAGGGCCTCATTCAATTAATGGCTGTAGGAGCTGCGTGGCCGTAAGGGGTGGCCGCAAGCTACTTAGCTATTCTATTCTCTTGCGGCCAACACCCTGCTTTCCCTTGCGGCCGGCACCCTGCTTTCCCTTGTGGCCACCCCCACCCCCCCCCACACCCAGCAGCTTACTGCAGGGAAAGCCTTTTGCTCCCACACGGTCGCAAGAGCTGCATGGAACCACCTCACCCTTTTCAAATGCCTCAGCCACTCCTCTGCCAACCCCTGCAAAAAGGCCAAAAATGGCCGCAGGTTACTTTCACCATGGACCAGTCGCAAGGGCTGTGAAGCCCTTGTGGCTGCACCAATTAAGCCCCCCCGCTGGCTGCAGGGGACCCGATCGTGACTCCTGCAGTGTCCCCACAGTGTCTCTACATCACCCCTATAATGCAGGGGTCCAAACGGGACCTGCATGGTACACACATTAAACCTTTAATGCAGGGTTCGATTGAGATGCCTGTAGTGTCCTACGATTAGCCATATACTGCAGGGGTCCGAACAGGACCCCTGTCGGGTGCACACCTAAACCCTATAATACAACTGTCGCCAGTGGGACCCCTGCAATGTGCACACATTAACCCTTGCTGCAGGGGTCTGATCGGGACCCCTGAAGGTTCCCCACATAATCCCGTTGCTGCAGGGGTCCCAATAGGGACCCTTGCAGGCTCCCCACAATAACCCCTTGCCTTGCTGTATAGCGTCCCAATCATCACCCATCGCGACCCTTGCAGCATCTACAAGATTTAACATTTCCCGCCGTGGACTTGAATTCAGAAATCAAGCCTAGGGAATTGCAGGGTTTGAATTCCAAGCCGCCAGTCCTTAAAGGGCCTGTGGCACACTAATGGTTACCCCAAAGTCGCGGGGGTACTATAAGTAAACCCCCGGCATCTAAAATTAACACCATCACTTATGGAGGTCAATATAGACCCAAGGAGACCAAAATTACCCCCCTCAGTCAAATAAAGGTCTATATAGACCCCTATAGGACACTATTAACCCCTAGGTTAACCCTACAAGTGCCAAGAGGTCCTCCAGGACCCTCATGACAAAGTCTAAACACTACATTACACTATTAACCCTAACTATACCCCATTAAACCCTTAACCCTAAAAATACCCCATTAACACATATTAAACCCAATTTAAACCTATCTGTGCCTATTTAACCACGACTGTTCCTATTTAAACCTAACTGGACCTATTTAACCCAAACTGGGACTATTTAACCCTAACTGGACATAGATTGTAAGTCTGCGAGTTTCAATCCTGCAAGAGGCTTTAGGGAAAGCCATATGGAAACCGGATCCCAAGCTCAAAGACAGGGCCCTCCATTCTTTGCAATGTGTGAACCTTGAACTTGTAATTGCCTGTAACTTTGCCTGTAACTTAACTTATGTATAGCGCTATGGAATATGTTGGCGCGTTACAAATAAATGATAATAATAATAATAATAATAATTTAACCCTAACTGGGCCTATCTAACTTAAACTGGGCCCATTTAACACTAATAGGTACCTATTTAACTAAATGGGTCTATTTAACCCCTTTAGACCTATTCAACCCTAACCGGACCTATCTAACCCTAACTGGGCCTATTTAGCCCTAACGGGACCTATTTAAAACTAACTGGGCCTATTTAACCCCTCTAGACCCATTTAACCCTAACTGGACCTATCTAACCCTAACTGTGCCTATTTAACCCTAACTGGACTAAATAACCCTAACTGCACCTATTTAACCCATCACTTATGAGGGTCTATACAGACCCCCATAAGCCTCCATCTAACCACTTCACTTATGGGGGTCCATACTGACCCCCCCGTATGCCTCTATTTAACCCAATCAGTCCCATAAGGGTCTATGAAGACCCTCATTGGACAAATATAACCCTAATATTCACCCCTTATGTGCCATGAGGGTCCTCCAGGACCTTCATGGCACTGACTACAAACACTACATTACACTATTCCCTCACTAAAATACTCAATCTGTACTAACCCGCCTCTACCTCAACCTATTAACACCTACACTACCTACCTACCCCCTATTAATTAGACAAAATAAAAAAAGCTAAGTTACAAAAAATATATTAGAAACCCTCCATTACAAAAAATAAAAAAAGAATTACACACCTGCAAAGAAAATACAGAAACATATACATAACATTACAATACAGAAATATATACATTACAAATATATACTATTAACCCCGCAAGTACAATACATTTCCCCCTATCTGCATTACATGTCACCCTGACTACAAAATATTACCCCTATCTATAAAACATTACCCCCTATCTATTAAACATTAACCCCATCTACATAACATTGCCCCATCTATAAAACATTAACCCTATCTACATAACATTACCCCCTATCTATAACACATTTCCCCCTATCTATAAAATATTACCCCTATCTATTAAACATTACCCCTATCTATTAACATTGCCCCTATCTACATAACATTACCCTCTATCTATTAAACATTACCCCTATCTACATAACATAAACCCTATCTATAACACATAACCCACTATCTATAAAACATTACCTCTATCTATTAAACATTACCCCTATCTACATAACATAACCCCCTATCTATAATACATTTCCCCTTTCTATAATGCATTCAACCCTAAATCTTACCTAAAGTAGAATATATAAGACCATTTACCTTTGCAAATGTCCCTACTTGGATGCTTCTCGGAAGGGCTTGGATATCTTTAGGGGTTAATAGATATTCAATGCAGAACTGTTCAGTGCTGTAATTGATACGGGACACATTGGGGGACATGAGGATTACATGTAGTCGCTGCTAGCCAATACTGTTATTTGTGGCGGTAGTCCGCTGGGCTTAGACATTGAGTTGCTGCCTTGGAGGTCATCCAAGCCCAGGACTATCGCAAGTTGCAAGTCTTGCGATTGGCCATAGGAAAGGGTGTGCTGCGTCCCATTTCATTTGAATAGCAACGTAGAAGTAGAGCTACGAGGGGCCGTAGCACCCTCGCAAGGAATCACAGCTTTGCAGCCATTTTACTCCCATTGAATGAGGCCCTGAGAGTGCAAAAATATAGCACAGAGAAATTAAGGAAGAATCTAGTTGGGATTCATAATATCTGATCTATAGCCTATTTAAAAAAATGAAAGAGGGGTTTTAAAAGTTTCAATATTATTTTAATTTGTTTTAATATTACGTTGTTTGGATAAATCAATGAATACACTGATTTATAAAATGTGTCCCTAACAAGCAATTATATACATGAAATCAAACTAATGTGGACCTGAGGTATCTCGGATATTACCTAAGCAGCCACACATATGAGCCAGGGTTTGGATTTCATGGACATTGGATAGATAGTCTGAGCTGTAATGAGAATTAATCTAAATATGTTGATAACCATAAAATATACATTTTGCTACTTAATTCATTGTTGTTCACTTTTAGATGGATCCATTAACTGGAGATCAAAAGAGTAAGTGTGTGAGAGGAGTGGGATATGTACTTGTTATAGCCAAAATTGACAGTAAAATACTAAATATATCAAAATAATATCATATTGTCATTTATGAACTCAGCTTAGAAAACTATTGCTTATCAATATATTGGTATTAAAAGGCAGCTCTTTTGTGAGAATCCTTGCACTGAAAATAGCTGGGTTACCAAATGTCTTTAGGCTAGAATTCTTCGCATTGTTTATAAATGGTGGCAGAGTATGGAGCCAATTTCATCTCAGTTTTCTAAGTGGTGCAGATGTATTGTGGCAGAGTGTAGGGAAACATGCTTACATATATTTTCAGTTTAAGGTATCTTACAAAAGAAAGTGACGTCTAATGAGATTATTGGTAGATCACATGTAGGAGCAAAAGGCACCTAATGTATTTTTAGTTTACATGTGGGTGGGATTTGGCCAAAATAAAACTTAAGGTGGCTCAAGGTGTGACAAGGATCTGGGATTAATAGGGGTGCTACTTAGGATAAAAATATGAGATAATAAGTAAAAAGAGAAAGAACTGGTATCCTTTTGTATATTAGTGCACACTCACTGCCCAAATTACAATATAGAAATAAGTCAAACTTTAAAACGTAACATTTATTATGAAATTTAAAATGGCTGGTATAAAATCCTAATACTCTGACAAAATAAAGAAATTGAAGGGATAGGTAAAAATTGCCATATTAATATGTCTTCATATTACAGATCCTATATGTCCAGTTAACAGACCCAAGATGTCCACAAATGTATTTATATAGGTGATTACAGTGGTATCTTGTATTGATAAGATACCTACTAATCTTGTGACCTTATATACTCCCAAATAAATAAAGTGCTAAGTGCTAGTAGTGAACATACAATATACCCAAAGGTAAAATTGTATTAAAGTGGAAAATTATTACCAGGGAAGGAAAAAAGCTCCCCTTAGTGAAATATAAACCAAAGTGATTGATGTGATATATCGAAGTAATCAGTGTACCT
>CM050176.1:19538621-19613487 GCA_027410445.1 Discoglossus pictus | reverse complement strand
TTAGTTAGGTTAAACTCCTTCTCAGTCTGAGATAGTCAATATTTTCAATATCCATAGTTATTTGCTGTAGAAAACCCAGATATTCGCATAGTCCTTCAATCTGGTGTAAATGAGCTCTTGTTTCTCCAAGATTTGACTTAACTGTTTTGTTGTTTTTTTCAGGGTCATTCTCCTGTAATAAGGATAAAAGGGTTTGTAATGCCTCAATGTCCTCTTTACCTACTCCTAGATCCATATATTCTCTTTCCTCCTTATTTTTGTAAAACTTATGCAATGCTAACTTGCGAGCAAAAAGGTTTACATCTTTAATGTGTGTGAAGGTATCGGATCTAGAAGTAGGAACAAAAGTAAGCCCTCTTTGTAAGACTGACATATGGTAAGTATTGAGGGAGAAGCTGGACATATTGACTATCTGAAGACTATTGTCCTTTGGGACATGAGAGTTGGCTGTTAGGGGTCCCTGTGTGCTCGGGATCTGAGATTCCTCTCTGGTCCCTGTTGTGGAATTCTGCCTCTCTCTAAAAAATGATGAGTGTTTGGTGTAGTGGGCACTCTGGTTTGTAAATAAGATTTCTGTTCATGATTCTCTCTTCTCTGAAGAGTGGAAATATTTCTCCTACTTCTTATGTTATGTGTTGGAAAGTCATCTAAATCAGAATTGTCATATTCTGAAGAGCTAATATCAGAGTTCCCTTGATTTCGGGTGACTCTAGGAAATTTTCTAAAGACCCTTCCAGTTTTGAAGTCTGTCTGATCTCTCCAGAACTTCTTTTGTTTGCGGTCTTTAATTTCTTTCTTAAACTTATCTATGTTGTCATTTAGTCTAGTGCAGAAGATATTGTATTCTGATGTCTCACTGAATTTTCCAAACTCCTGTTGGTTTAAGGACAGCCTTGGTTTAATAACTTCCAAGTTTTGTTGTTCTGTTTCTATGATAAGAGACATTAAATCAAAGGAACTTTTCAGCAATATCTCTGCCATTTTTTAGTAAATGTTTCGTTGGCTAAATTATTAGCTGGGCTTATATTGATTCTTAAACCTCTGGAACAATCTGATTTTTTAGATAGTTTTTTGTAAGCTACTGATTTCCCACACCTGATCTCACTTGTTTTTTAACTGTTTTTAATAGTTCACTAAATGACTCTTTAATATCTTTATTTTCATTTATGATGGTCTGAGTCTTGGAGCTGAAACTTTCATCAGCTTCCTTCTGCAGAGAGACGGTGTCAATGTTTGTAATAGTAAAATTGGCCATTGTAAATTTAGTTGTTTGGGCTAACCACAGTTTATTTATATGTTTTTCAAAAATTAGTAGGTTCAAAAGTGATATAAATATATGATTTTATATTTCCTCCTAGTGGACTAAACCACTTATCAATGTATACAAAAAAGAGTTATGTGAGGACTTACAAGTTTCCCCAGGGTGTTTTCCACCCTAAATCCAAAATTGTAAAGTTAGAGGGGATATAATACAAACAAAATTATTTTATTATTTATTTTTAAACAGCGACGAATAAAATGAGTTAAAAAGCTAGGGTATTTAAAAAAAAGGCAAATGTATGGAGTACAGCAATCCAATTAGCTTACAGAAATTCTGTGTTATAGATATCCTCCAATTGGAGGGCTGCTGATATTCCAACCTTCAGTCAAAGTTATATCATTCAAATGGTCAATCCATATGTTTTTATGTGCTAGCCCATTGGGATATAAATGTATCAATAAAGCTATACTATCAGTAAGCTTATAATAAATGGTATTGAGTTGACTGGCTTAATAAATAAATTGTCCCAAAAGTGACATCTTTGGATCTAACTATGAATGCCCCATAGAATTTCAGGAGTCCTGTGGAGATATGTATGGCACACATTCATACAGGTAAGCACAATGAAGTCCATGTACTAGATAACAATAAATGCTTGGTGCTTAAGTCTCCCAGGAGCAGGCTGTCATTAAAACAGGTCCAAAGTAAATCTAGGGTTTTGAATTATTTATTATTTATTTTTACCACTTACATACACATCTTGATTTAGTTCCTACTTAGTAATATTGTTACAATCTAGGAACTTCATAAGGCTTCCACTTAGCACCGGTTCACATCCTTATATTAGGATTGTTCTTCTTGTGACCTACTTTTCACAGTTTAGGCAACTGAGTAATATGTTTTATCCTTGTGCACCAATTTGGGGACGCAAGCTACCCCTTTAAACCATTCAATACTAATATTAGCCTATTTAGCTTTTTTAGTTTCATTATCAATGACATATCACAATATTTTTACTGCAGAACCATACCATCGTGTTATGGCTTATAACTTTATTTTATTCTTTTTTACTTCATTTTATTATTTTCTGGGAAAGTCATTTAGCTCACTCAGCTTCAGTATCTAAGGAAGAATAATTACATTACTATCCCTATAAGAATTATTCCATCTTCTCACCATAAACCCTCTTTTTCCACCTTCTGGAGGGTCCTTCTATTTACCTCCAGTGGATGGCGATGAATTCAAGTAAACACGCCTTCATTATGTTACCCTGGCAACCCACAACCTATAAATAACTCCCTCTAGACAGCTTCGTGTCATTTTTACCTTTGAGAAAGACGTAGTTACGTCGAAACGCGTCAGGCCACGCAGCGTACGTCATCACGCAGACGTGCGCATGCGCAGTACAGACCCGAAGTCAATGATAGTGCAGCCCGCGGGCGTTTAAAGTTTATGGCCTAGCTTAATGTCCCTGATATTCCCCGTTTAGACTCCGGATCTAACGAATTCTGCCCTAGATTTACTTTGGACCTGTTTTAATGACAGCCTGCTCCTGGGAGACTTAAGCACCAAGCATTTATTGTTATCTAGTACATGGACTTCATTGTGCTTACCTGTATGAATGTGTGCCATACATATCTCCACAGGACTCCTGAAATTCTATGGGGCATTCATAGTTAGATCCAAAGATGTCACTTTTGGGACAATTTATTTATTAAGCCAGTCAACTCAATACCATTTATTATAAGCTTACTGATAGTATAGCTTTTATTGATACATTTATATCCCAATGGGCTAGCACATAAAAACATATGGATTTGACCATTTGAATGATATAACTTTGACTGAAGGTTGGAATATCAGCAGCCCTCCAATTGGAGGATATCTATAACACAGAATTTCTGTAAGCTAATTGGATTGCTGTACTCCATACATTTGCCTTTTTTTTAAATACCCTAGTTTTTTAACTCATTTTATTCGTCGCTGTTTAAAAATAAATAATAAAATAATTTTGTTTGTATTATATCCCCTCTAACTTTACAATTTTGGATTTAGGGTGGAAAACACCCTGGGGAAACTTGTAAGTCCTCACATAACTCTTTTTTGTATACATTGATAAGTGGTTTAGTCCACTAGGAGGAAATATAAAATCATATATTTATATCACTTTGAACCTACTAATTTTTGATAAACATATAAATTAAACTGTGGTTAGCCAAACAACTAAATTTACAATGGCCAATTTTACTATTACAAACATTGACACCGTCTCTCTGCAGAAGGAAGCTGATGAAAGTTTCAGCTCCAAGACTCAGACCATCATAAATGAAAATAAAGATATTAAAGAGTCATTTAGTGAACTATTAAAAACAGTTAAAAAACAAGTGAGATCAGTGTGGGAAATCAGTAGCTTACAAAACTATCTAAAAAATCAGATTGTTCCCAGAGGTTTAAGAATCAATATAAGCCCAGCTAATAATTTAGCCAACGAAACATTTACTAAAAAATGGCAGGAGATATTGCTGAAATGTTCCTTTGATTTAATGTCTCTTATCATAGAAACAGAACAACAAAACTTGGAAGTTATTAAACCAAGGCTGTCCTTAAACCAACAGGAGTTTGGAAAATTCAGTGAGACATCAGAATACAATATCTTCTGCACTAGACTAAATGACAACATAGATAAGTTTAAGAAAGAAATTAAAGACCGCAAACAAAAGAAGTTCTGGAGAGATCAGACAGACTTCAAAACTGGAAGGGTCTTTAGAAAATTTCCTAGAGTCACCCGAAATCAAGGGAACTCTGATATTAGCTCTTCAGAATACGACAATTCTGATTTAGATGACTTTCCAACACATAACATAAGAAGTAGGAGAAATATTTCCACTCTTCAGAGAAGAGAGAATCATGAACAGAAATCTTATTTACAAACCAGAGTGCCCACTACACCAAACACTCATCATTTTTTAGAGAGAGGCAGAATTCCACAACAGGGACCAGAGAGGAATCTCAGATCCCGAGCACACAGGGACCCCTAACAGCCAACTCTCATGTCCCAAAGGACAATAGTCTTCAGATAGTCAATATGTCCAGCTTCTCCCTCAATACTTACCATATGTCAGTCTTACAAAGAGGGCTTACTTTTGTTCCTACTTCTAGATCCGATACCTTCACACACATTAAAGATGTAAACCTTTTTGCTCGCAAGTTAGCATTGCATAAGTTTTACAAAAATAAGGAGGAAAGAGAATATATGGATCTAGGAGTAGGTAAAGAGGACATTGAGGCATTACAAACCCTTTTATCCTTATTACAGGAGAATGACCCTGATAAAAACAACAAAACAGTTAAGTCCAAATCTTGGAGAAACAAGAGCTCATTTACACCAGGATTGAAGGACTATGCGAATATCTGGGTTTTCTTACAGCAAATAACTATGGATATTGAAAATATTGACTATCTCAGACTGAGAAGGGAGTTTAACCTAACTAAAAATGAATTTGCAGCACTTAAAGATTTGGAAAAGTGTAAAGAGATACAAATTAAACCTGCTGACAAGGGAGGGAATATTGTCATAATGGACAATTGTGACTACAAAGATATGTGTAATAGAATCCTGGATGATATGAACACATATAGTATTATCTCAAAAAATCCAACTATTGAATTTAAAAAACTCTTGAAAGTTATTTTGGATAAGGCAAAAGAGGAAGAGATTATTGATGATCAAACCTATCAGTTCCTATATCCTAAATTCCCTACTATGTCTATCTTTTATTCCCTCCCGAAGATACACAAGAAAAAGGTACCTATCCCAGGGAGACCCATTGTATCAGGCACCAATAACCTGTCTTACAATGCTAGCATATTCATTGACTATCACATGAGAGAAATGGTAGAATGTTTACCATCATATGTCAAAGATACCAATGACATCTTGAAACAATTAGAAGACCTCTGCATACCTGAAACTGCTTGGCTAGCATCGATTGATGTAGAGGCCTTATACAGCAGCATACCTCACCAGTATGGAATCAAAGCATTAAGCTATTTTTTGGGTACGAAAGGTATTGCCCATACCAAATTTAACAGTTTCCTATTGGACCTTTTGGAGTTTGTGTTAAAACACAACTATTTTACATACAATAACAAATGGTACCATCAACAAAGGGGCACAGCTATGGGGACACCTTGTGCCCCTAGCTATGCAAATTTACTATTGGGTTGGTGGGAAGAAAAATATGTATTTCAAGAGTCCCATTCTTCTCTCTCCGAACATGCGATAGTGTGGCGTCGCTTTATAGATGATGTGTTGGTGGTCTGGACGGGTACCAGACGAGATTTTGAAAGATTCATGGTTGAACTCAATACCAATGATCTGGGTCTCAATTTTACCTATGAGATAAATTTCACATCCATCACTTTTCTGGATTTATTGATAAAAAAGGATGATGATGGAAAATTATCCACCACAACCTATAGAAAAGATACAGCCAGCAACTCCCTGTTAAATTGGAGTAGCCAACATTTTGAGCCACTAAAAAGAGGAATTCCTAGAGGACAATACCTCCGAATCAAAAGAAATTGCAGCTCTGATGAGCAATTTAAACTTGAAGCAGATAAACTGCGAATAAGATTTCTAGAGAGAGGTTATTCTAAAAGATGCCTCAAATCTGCTTTTAAGTTTGCATCGAACTGTAATAGAACGGAATTACTTAATGGCCTTAATGGAAAAAAGCTGATGGATAAAAAAAGTAACCAACCACGTTGCATAATGACCTTTGGGTATGACTCTGATATTATCAGAGAGATTTTAGGAAAACATTGGCATCTCTTAAAAAGCGATGATGACCTAAAAGAGGTCCTGCCATCAAAGGCCTCTATCACATACCGTAGAGGTAGAAACCTCAGAGATATGTTAGTCCATAGCTCTTTTCAGGAACTCAAACCCAAAACCTGGCTACAACCTCTGGCAGGTTGTTTCAGATGCAGCAAATGCAAATTTTGTAGGTATATTACACCAACCAAAACATTTGAACACCCAAGAACAGGAGAAAAATTTATAATAAAGGAGTTTCTGAATTGCTGTTCCACTGGAGTAGTATATGTAGCTTCCTGTATTTGCAGGAAGATTTATGTAGGTAAAACGAGGCGCCAACTGCGCCGGAGAGTTGGAGAACATGTATATAGTATCAAGAATACTCTGGACACACCAATTGCTCGCCATGTAAGATATTATCATGATAACCATAGTGAGGTATTATCTTTCTGTGCGGTAGAGAAAGTATATGCAGGACCTAGACAAGGAGACTTAGAGAAAAAATTACTGCAATGTGAGGCAAGATGGATATATAAACTTAAAGCACAAGCTCCTAGCGGTCTGAATGAAGGTTTTACCTTCACACCATTCATTTAAGGAGTTGGGTATAATGAATTATTACCTCTCATAGCCCATCAATTATACATTCTCCTTAGTTGCATATGATACATAAATTTATTTCTTGACTACACATGAAAGGAAACATATCATAGGTCTGACATAGACTTTCCTATCCATTTATTTTATTCACGCAACACCATTCTATTTGTCATGTTCCACAGGTCCAGTGACATTTAAATACACATGTTGGACACATTAGCACCTTATTTACACTTGTATAGGCAATCCGCTGTTTTCTTTTTATATTCACCAAAGGTATATCCTTTCTTTCATCGTTAGAAGTTGGCTTCTATATATTACAATAAGCACTTGTCATCACCTCTAACAAAATATTTTAAAAAAAGTTTTTTACTACTATTAGCATTTTGGGTTTTGAATTATTTATTATTTATTTTTACCACTTACATACACATCTTGATTTAGTTCCTACTTAGTAATATTGTTACAATCTAGGAACTTCATAAGGCTTCCACTTAGCACCGGTTCACATCCTTATATTAGGATTGTTCTTCTTGTGACCTACTTTTCACAGTTTAGGCAACTGAGTAATATGTTTTATCCTTGTGCACCAATTTGGGGACGCAAGCTACCCCTTTAAACCATTCAATACTAATATTAGCCTATTTAGCTTTTTTAGTTTCATTATCAATGACATATCACAATATTTTTACTGCAGAACCATACCATCGTGTTATGGCTTATAACTTTATTTTATTCTTTTTTACTTCATTTTATTATTTTCTGGGAAAGTCATTTAGCTCACTCAGCTTCAGTATCTAAGGAAGAATAATTACATTACTATCCCTATAAGAATTATTCCATCTTCTCACCATAAACCCTCTTTTTCCACCTTCTGGAGGGTCCTTCTATTTACCTCCAGTGGATGGCGATGAATTCAAGTAAACACGCCTTCATTATGTTACCCTGGCAACCACAACCTATAAATAACTCCCTCTAGACAGCTTCGTGTCATTTTACCTTTGAGAAAGACGTAGTTACGTCGAAACGCGTCAGGCCACGCAGCGTACGTCATCACGCAGACGTGCGCATGCGCAGTACAGACCCGGAAGTCAATGATAGTGCAGCCCGCGGGCGTTTAAAGTTTATGGCCTAGCTTAATGTCCCTGATATTCCCCGTTTAGACTCCGGATCTAACGAATTCTGCCCTAGATTTACTTTGGACCTGTTTTAATGACAGCCTGCTCCTGGGAGACTTAAGCACCAAGCATTTATTGTTATCTAGTACATGGACTTCATTGTGCTTACCTGTATGAATGTGTGCCATACATATCTCCACAGGACTCCTGAAATTCTATGGGGCATTCATAGTTAGATCCAAAGATGTCACTTTTGGGACAATTTATTTATTAAGCCAGTCAACTCAATACCATTTATTATAAGCTTACTGATAGTATAGCTTTATTGATACATTTATATCCCAATGGGCTAGCACATAAAAACATATGGATTGACCATTTGAATGATATAACTTTGACTGAAGGTTGGAATATCAGCAGCCCTCCAATTGGAGGATATCTATAACACAGAATTTCTGTAAGCTAATTGGATTGCTGTACTCCATACATTTGCCTTTTTTTTAAATACCCTAGCTTTTTAACTCATTTTATTCGTCGCTGTTTAAAAATAAATAATAAAATAATTTTGTTTGTATTATATCCCCTCTAACTTTACAATTTTGGAATCTTTTTACTTCTAACCTCAAAGGATGTCCTCTTGTCATTTGAAAACTTCTTGGCACAAAAAGTAAATTTGACCCCGGATAGTTTTAAATAGGGTGATCATATCCCCTCTTAGACGCCTTTTTCCTGGAGAAAATAAGTTTTATTTGGGTAGTCCTTCATAACTTAACTAATTAATTTCGTATCCCTTTAAATATGTTATATTACAAAGTGGAAGTTGAAAACAATTAATAAAGGTTGTTCAATCGAAATTCTTAGTAAAGATGGATAATTGCAGCAGTCTTTATAATTATTCAAACAATGACTTAATATAGACTAATCGCAAACAGCAAGTAATGCAAAAGAGAGAAATTAAGGTTAATTAGGTTTTCCTAATACATTTTGATACTATTTTGTGTTTACAGGTAATATAACAAGCTGATCATGTATATAATGACTAATTTCCACTCATGGTTAAATCAATGAGGTAATGTAACTGGAAAATCTAGAATCTCTTGGATTACACACATTTTTAAACTTGACCCCACCTCAAATCAGACAAATATTTGTTTTTCAGGAGGTTAGACAGAAACAAATTAGTGATCTGAAGTATTTCCTGTACTTAATATGGCTTCTTCTATATTAGGTTTAACCAACTCTAGTCCTTGAGGGCTGGAGCCAACATAGATTTTTAGGATATTTAATTGTGAGCGTCAGTAACTGTATCAAGATCTCTTGAGTTCTTGGCAAAGAGGTCCATCTCAAAGGACCAAATTAGGAGGGTCTGTCTAAAGGTGCAGACAATGTACAGCAAATCAGTATTTCTGCCCTATAGACTGTAGGAGGTTGCATGTGAACCAATGTGAAGCAGGAGCGTAACCATAGGTAGGGGCCTCTGCGTATATAATATGGCCCTTGGTTCCACACTGAACTTGTCATCTTTGCCACTAGGCATTTTCATTACCCGGCCAGCTAAATTCCTGGTCCCTCAGTATCCGGCCATCTCAATCCCTGGTTCCTAAGTATCCGGCCATCTCAATCCCTGGTCCCTCAGTATCCAGCCATCTCAATCCCTGGTCCCTCAGTATCCGGCCATATCAATCCCTGGTCCCTCAGTATCCGGCCATCTCAATCTCTGGTCCCTCAGTATCCGGCCATCTCAATCCCTGGTCCCTCAGTATCCGGCCATCTCAATCCCTGGACCCTCAGTATCCGGCCATCTCAATCACTGGTCCCTCGGTATCCGGCCATTTCAATCCCTGGGCCCTCAGTATCCGGCCATCTCAATCCCTGGTCCCTCAGTATCCGGCCATCTCAATCCCTGATCCCTCAGTATCCAGCCAGCTCAATTCCTCGTCCCTCAGTATCCGTCCAGCTCAAAACCTGGTCCCTCAGTATCCGGCCATCTCAATCCCTGGTCCCTCAGTATCCGGCCATCTCAATCCCTGATCCCTCAGTATCCAGCCAGCTCAATTCCTGGTCCCTCAGTATTCGGCCATCTCAATCACTGGTCCCTTGGTATCCTGCCATCTCTATCCCTGGACTCTTTGTGTACTGATATCTCTACTCTCCCTCCCCAGGCTTCCATGTATCCTTTTATATTTACCCCTCATCCCTCTCTATTCTGCTACGTGTGCCCCTGAACCCTCTGTATCCTGTCATTTGAACCAAGTGTCCTTCTGTATTCTACAATCTATTGCCTTGATTCCTCTGTATCCTGCCGTCTCTGCTCTCGGCCCCTATGTAATATCTGATCTCTCCTGCATCTTGCCATCTCTAACCTCAGGTCCCTATATAATATCGGATCTCTCCTGCATCTTGCCATCTCTAGCCTCTGGGCCCTATCTAATATCTGATCTCTCCTGCATCTTGCCATCTCTAACCTCTGGCCCCTATATAATATCTGATCTCTCCTGCATCTTGCCATCTCTAACCTCTGGCCCCTATATAATATCTGATCTCTCCTGCATCTTGCCATCTCTAACCTCTAGTCCCTATGTAATATGTGATCTCTCCTGCATCTTGCCATCTCTAACCTCTGGTCCCTATGTAATATCTGATCTCTCCTGCATCTTGCCATCTCTAACCTCTGGTCCCTATGTAATATCTGATCTCTCCTGCATCTTGCCATCTCTAACCTCTGGTCCCTATGTAATATCTGATCTCTCCTGCATCTTGCCATCTCTAACCTCTGGGCCCTATATAATATCTGATCTCTCCTGCATCTTGCCATCTCTAACCTCTGGGCCCTATGTAATATCTGATCTCTCCTGCATCTTGCCATCTCTAACCTCTGGTCCCTATGTAATATCTGATCTCTCCCGCATCTTGCCATCTCTAACCTCTGGTCCCTATATAATATCTGATCTCTCCCGCATCTTGCCATCTCTAACCTCTGGTCCCTATGTAATATCTGATCTCTCCTGCATCTTGCCATCTCTAACCTCTGGTCCCTATATAATATCTGATCTTTCCTGCATCTTGTCATCTCTAACCTCTGGTCCCTATGTAATATCTGATCTCCCCCGCATCTTGCCATCTCTAACCTCTGGTCCCTATATAATATCTGATCTCTCCCGCATCTTGCCATCTCTAACCTCTGGTCCCTATATAATATCTGATCTCTCCCGCATCTTGCCATCTCTAACCTCTGGTCCCTATATAATATCTGATCTCTCCTGCATCTTGCCATCTCTAACCTCTGGTCCCTATGTAATATCTGATCTCTCCTGCATCTTGCCATCTCTAACCTCTGGTCCCTATGTAATATCTGATCTCTCCTGCATCTTGCCATCTTTAACCTCTGGTCCCTATATAATATCTGATCTCTCCCGCATCTTGCCATCTCTAACCTCTGGTCCCTATGTAATATCTGATCTCTCCTGCATCTTGCCATCTCTAACCTCTGGGCCCTATGTAATATCTGATCTCTCCCGCATCTTGCCATCTCTAACCTCTGGTCCCTATGTAATATCTGATCTCTCCTGCATCTTGCCATCTCTAACCTCTGGTCCCTATGTAATATCTGATCTCTCCTGCATCTTGCCATCTCTAACCTCTGGTCCCTATGTAATATCTGATCTCTCCTGCATCTTGCCATCTCTAACCTCTGGGCCCTATGTAATATCTGATCTCTCCTGCATCTTGCCATCTCTAACCTCTGGTCCCTATGTAATATCTGATCTCTCCTGCATCTAGCCATCTCTAACACCTGGTCCCTATATAATATCTGATCTCTCCTGCATCTTGCCATCTCTAACCTCTGGTCCCTATATAATATCTGATCTCTCCTGCATCTTGCCATCTCTAACCTCTGGTCCCTATATAATATCTGATCTCTCCTGCATCTTGCCATCTCTAACCTCTGGTCCCTATGTAATATCTGATCTCTCCCGCATCTTGCCATCTCTAACCTCTGGTCCCTATGTAATATCTGATCTCTCCCGCATCTTGCCATCTCTAACCTCTGGTCCCTATGTAATATCTGATCTCTCCTGCATCTTGCCATCTCTATCCTCTGGTCCCTATGTAATATCTGATCTCTCCTGCATCTTGCCATCTCTAACCTCTGGTCCCTATGTAATATCTGATCTCTCCTGCATCTTGTCATCTCTAACCTCTGGTCCCTATGTAATATCTGATCTCTCCTGCATCTTGCCATCTCTAACCTCTGGGCCCTATATAATATCTGATCTCTCCTGCATCTTGCCATCTCTAACCTCTGGTCCCTATGTAATATCTGATCTCTCCTGCATCTTGCCATCTCTAACCTCTGGTCCCTATGTAATATCTGATCTCTCCTGCATCTTGCCATCTCTAACCTCTGGTCCCTATATAATATCTGATCTCTCCTGCATCTTGCCATCTCTAACCTCTGGTCCCTATGTAATATCTGATCTCTCCCGCATCTTGCCATCTCTAACCTCTGGTCCCTATATAATATCTGATCTCTCCTGCATCTTGCCATCTCTAACCTCTGGTCCTATGTAATATCTGATCTCTCCCGCATCTTGCCATCTCTAACCTCTGGTCCCTATGTAATATCTGATCTCTCCTGCATCTTGCCATCTCTAACCTCTGGTCCCTATATAATATCTGATCTCTCCTGCATCTTGCCATCTCTAACCTCTGGTCCCTATGTAATATCTGATCTCTCCCGCATCTTGCCATCTCTAACCTCTGGTCCCTATGTAATATCTGATCTCTCCTGCATCTTGCCATCTCTAACCTCTGGTCCCTATGTAATATCTGATCTCCCCTGCATCTTGTCATCTCTAACCTCTGGTCCCTATGTAATATCTGATCACTCCTGCATCTTGCCATCTCTAACCTCTGGTCCCTATGTAATATCTGATCTCTCTTGCATCTTGCCATCTCTAGCCTCTGGTCCCTATATAATATCTGATCTCTCCTGCATCTTGCCATCTCTAACCCCTGGTCCCTATGTAATATCTGATCTCTCCTGCATCTTGCCATCTCTAACCTCTGGTCCCTATGTAATATCTGATCTCTCCTGCATCTTGCCATCTCTAACCTCAGGTCCCTATATAATATCTGATCTCTCCTGCATCTTGCCATCTCTAACCTCTGGTCCCTATGTAATATCTGATCTCTCCCGCATCTTGCCATCTCTAACCTCTGGTCCCTATGTAATATCTGATCTCTCCCGCATCTTGCCATCTCTAACCTCTGGTCCCTATGTAATATGTGATCTCTCCTGCATCTTGCCATCTCTAACCTCTCGTCCCTATGTAATATCTGATCTCTCCTGCATCTTGCCATCTCTAACCTCAGGTCCCTATATAATATCTGATCTCTCCTGCATCTTGCCATCTCTAACCTCTGGTCCCTATATAATATCTGATCTCTCCTGCATCTTGCCATCTCTAACCTCTGGTCCCTATATAATATCTGATCTCTCCTGCATCTTGCCATCTCTAACCTCTGGCCCCTATATAATATCTGATCTCTCCTGCATCTTGCTATCTCTAACCTCTGGTCCCTATGTAATATCTGATCTCTCCTGCATCTTGCCATCTCTAACCTCTGGTCCCTATGTAATATCTGATCTCTCCTGCATCTTGTCATCTCTAACCTCTGGTCCCTATGTAATATCTGATCTCTCCTGCATCTTGCCATCTCTAACCTCTGGGCCCTATATAATATCTGATCTCTCCTGCATCTTGTCATCTCTAACCTCTGGTCCCTATGTAATATCTGATCTCCCCCGCATCTTGCCATCTCTAACCTCTGGTCCCTATATAATATCTGATCTCTCCCGCATCTTGCCATCTCTAACCTCTGGTCCCTATATAATATCTGATCTCTCCCGCATCTTGCCATCTCTAACCTCTGGTCCCTATATAATATCTGATCTCTCCTGCATCTTGCCATCTCTAACCTCTGGTCCCTATGTAATATCTGATCTCTCCTGCATCTTGCCATCTCTAACCTCTGGTCCCTATGTAATATCTGATCTCTCCTGCATCTTGCCATCTTTAACCTCTGGTCCCTATATAATATCTGATCTCTCCCGCATCTTGCCATCTCTAACCTCTGGTCCCTATGTAATATCTGATCTCTCCTGCATCTTGCCATCTCTAAACTCTGGGCCCTATGTAATATCTGATCTCTCCCGCATCTTGCCATCTCTAACCTCTGGTCCCTATGTAATATCTGATCTCTCCTGCATCTTGCCATCTCTAACCTCTGGTCCCTATGTAATATCTGATCTCTCCTGCATCTTGCCATCTCTAACCTCTGGTCCCTATGTAATATCTGATCTCTCCTGCATCTTGCCATCTCTAACCTCTGGGCCCTATGTAATATCTGATCTCTCCTGCATCTTGCCATCTCTAACCTCTGGTCCCTATGTAATATCTGATCTCTCCTGCATCTAGCCATCTCTAACACCTGGTCCCTATATAATATCTGATCTCTCCTGCATCTTGCCATCTCTAACCTCTGGTCCCTATATAATATCTGATCTCTCCTGCATCTTGCCATCTCTAACCTCAGGTCCCTATATAATATCTGATCTCTCCTGCATCTTGCCATCTCTAACCTCTGGTCCCTATGTAATATCTGATCTCTCCCGCATCTTGCCATCTCTAACCTCTGGTCCCTATGTAATATCTGATCTCTCCCGCATCTTGCCATCTCTAACCTCTGGTCCCTATGTAATATCTGATCACTCCTGCATCTTGCCATCTCTATCCTCTGGTCCCTATGTAATATCTGATCTCTCCTGCATCTTGCCATCTCTAACCTCTGGTCCCTATGTAATATCTGATCTCTCCTGCATCTTGTCATCTCTAACCTCTGGTCCCTATGTAATATCTGATCTCTCCTGCATCTTGCCATCTCTAACCTCTGGGCCCTATATAATATCTGATCTCTCCTGCATCTTGCCATCTCTAACCTCTGGTCCCTATGTAATATCTGATCTCTCCTGCATCTTGCCATCTCTAACCTCTGGTCCCTATGTAATATCTGATCTCTCCTGCATCTTGCCATCTCTAACCTCTGGTCCCTATATAATATCTGATCTCTCCTGCATCTTGCCATCTCTAACCTCTGGTCCCTATGTAATATCTGATCTCTCCCGCATCTTGCCATCTCTAACCTCTGGTCCCTATATAATATCTGATCACTCCTGCATCTTGCCATCTCTAACCTCTGGTCCCTATGTAATATCTGATCTCTCCCGCATCTTGCCATCTCTAACCTCTGGTCCCTATGTAATATCTGATCTCTCCTGCATCTTGCCATCTCTAACCTCTGGTCCCTATATAATATCTGATCTCTCCTGCATCTTGCCATCTCTAACCTCTGGTCCCTATGTAATATCTGATCTCTCCCGCATCTTGCCATCTCTAACCTCTGGTCCCTATGTAATATCTGATCTCTCCTGCATCTTGCCATCTCTAACCTCTGGTCCCTATGTAATATCTGATCTCCCCTGCATCTTGTCATCTCTAACCTCTGGTCCCTATGTAATATCTGATCACTCCTGCATCTTGCCATCTCTAACCTCTGGTCCCTATGTAATATCTGATCTCTCTTGCATCTTGCCATCTCTAGCCTCTGGTCCCTATATAATATCTGATCTCTCCTGCATCTTGCCATCTCTAACCCCTGGTCCCTATGTAATATCTGATCTCTCCTGCATCTTGCCATCTCTAACCTCTGGTCCCTATGTAATATCTGATCTCTCCTGCATCTTGCCATCTCTAACCTCAGGTCCCTATATAATATCTGATCTCTCCTGCATCTTGCCATCTCTAACCTCTGGTCCCTATGTAATATCTGATCTCTCCCGCATCTTGCCATCTCTAACCTCTGGTCCCTATGTAATATCTGATCTCTCCCGCATCTTGCCATCTCTAACCTCTGGTCCCTATGTAATATGTGATCTCTCCTGCATCTTGCCATCTCTAACCTCTCGTCCCTATGTAATATCTGATCTCTCCTGCATCTTGCCATCTCTAACCTCAGGTCCCTATATAATATCTGATCTCTCCTGCATCTTGCCATCTCTAACCTCTGGTCCCTATATAATATCTGATCTCTCCTGCATCTTGCCATCTCTAACCTCTGGTCCCTATATAATATCTGATCTCTCCTGCATCTTGCCATCTCTAACCTCTGGCCCCTATATAATATCTGATCTCTCCTGCATCTTGCTATCTCTAACCTCTGGTCCCTATGTAATATCTGATCTCTCCCGCATCTTGCCATCTCTAACCTCTGGTCCCTATGTAATATCTGATCTCTCCCGCATCTTGCCATCTCTAACCTCTGGTCCCTATGTAATATCTGATCTCTCCTGCATCTTGCCATCTCTAACCTCTGGTCCCTATATAATATCTGATCTCTCCTGCATCTTGCCATCTCTAACCTCTGGTCCCTATGTAATATCTGATCTCTCCTGCATCTTGTCATCTCTAACCTCTGGTCCCTATGTAATATCTGATCTCTCCTGCATCTTGCCATCTCTAACCTCTGGTCCCTATGTAATTTCTGATCTCTCCTGCATCTTGCCATCTCTAACCTCTGGTCCCTATGTAATATCTGATCACTCCTGCATCTTGCCATCTCTAACCTCTGGTCCCTATCTAATATCTGATCTCTCCTGCATCTTGCCATCTCTAACCTCTGGTCCCTATCTAATATCTGATCTCTCCTGCATCTTGCCATCTCTAACCTCTGGGCCCTATGTAATATATGATCTCTCCTGCATCTTGCCATCTCTAACCTCTGGTCCCTATCTAATATCTGATCTCTCCCGCATCTTGCCATCTCTAACCTCTGGTCCCTATATAATATCTAATCTCTCCTGCATCTTGCCATCTCTAACCTCAGGTCCCTATGTAATATCTGATCTCTCCTGCATCTTGCCATCTCTAACCTCTGGTCCCTATATAATATCTGATCTCTCCTGCATCTTGCCATCTCTAGCCTCTGGTCCCTATGTAATATCTGATCTCTCCCGCATCTTGCCATCTCTAACCTCTGGTCCCTATGTAATATCTGATCTCTCCCGCATCTTTCCATCTCTAACCTCTGGTCCCTATATAATATCTAATCTCTCCTGCATCTTGCCATCTCTAACCTCAGGTCCCTATATAATATCTGATCTCTCCTGCATCTTGTCATCTCTAACCTCTGGTCCCTATGTAATATCTGATCTCTCCCGCATCTTGCCATCTCTAACCTCTGGTCCCTATATAATATCTAATCTCTCCTACATCTTGCCATCTCTAACCTCAGGTCCCTATATAATATCTGATCACTCCTGCATCTTGTCATCTCTAACCTCTGGTCCCTATGTAATATCTGATCTCTCCTGCATCTTGCCATCTCTAACCTCTGGTCACTATGTAATTTCTGATCTCTCCTGCATCTTGCCTTCTCTAACCTCTGGGCCCTATGTAATATCTGATCTCTCCCGCATCCTGCCATCTCTAACCTCTGGTCCCTATATAATATCTGATCTCTCCCGCATCTTGTCATCTCTAACCTCTGGTCCCTATGTAATATCTGATCTCTCCTGCATCTTGTCATCTCTAACCTCTGGTCACTATGTAATTTCTGATCTCTCCTGCATCTTGCCTTCTCTAACCTCTGGTCCCTATGTAATATCTGATCTCTCCCGCATCCTGCCATCTCTAACCTCTGGTCCCTATGTAATATCTGATCTCTCCTGCATCCTGCCATCTCTAACCTCTGGTCCCTATATAATATCTAATCTCTCCAGCATCTTGCCATCTCTAACCTCTGGTCCCTATGTAATATCTGATCTCTCCTGCATCTTGCCATCTCTAACCTCTGGTCCCTATCTAATATCTGATCTCTCCTGCATCTTGCCATCTCTAACCTCTGGTCCCTATGTAATATCTGATCTCTCCTGCATCTTGCCATCTCTAACCTCTGGTCCCTATGTAATATCTGATCTCTCCTGCATCTTGCCATCTCAAACCTCTGGTCCCTATATAATATCTGATCTCTCCTGCATCTTGCCATCACTAACCTCTGGTCCCTATTTAATATCTGATCTCTCCCGCATCTTGCCATCTCTAACCTCTGGGCCCTATATAATATCTGATCTCTCCTGCATCTTGCCATCTCTAACCTCTGGTCCCTATCTAATATCTGATCTCTCCCGCATCTTGCCATCTCTAACCTCTGGTCCCTATATAATATCTGATCTCTCCTGCATCTTGCCATCTCTAACCTCTGATCCCTATATAATATCTGATCTCTCCCGCATCTTGCCATCTCTAACCTCTGGTCCCTATGTAATATCTGATCTCTCCTGCATCTTGCCATCTCTAGCCTCTGGTCCCTATGTAATATCTGATCTCTCCTGCATCTTGCCATCTCTAGCCTCTGGTCCCTATATAATATCTGATCTCTCCTGCATCTTGCCTTCTCTAACCTCTGGTGCCTATATAATATCTGATCTCTCCCGCATCTTGCCATCTCTAACCTCTGGTCCCTATGTAATATCTGATCTCTCCTGCATCTTGCCATCTCTAACCTCTGGTCCCTATGTAATATCTGATCTCTCCCGCATCTTGCCATCTCTAACCTCTGGTCCCTATATAATATCTGATCTCTCCTGCATCTTGCCATCTCTAACCTCTGGTCCCTATGTAATATCTGATCTCTCCCGCATCTTGCCATCTCTAACCTCTGGTCACTATGTAATATCTGATCTCTCCTGCATCTTGCCATCTCTAACCTCAGGTCCCTATATAATATCTGATCTCTCCTGCATCTTGCCATCTCTAACCTCTGGTCCCTATGTAATATCTGATCTCTCCTGCATCTTGCCATCTCTAACCTCAGGTCCCTATATAATATCTGATCTCTCCTGCATCTTGCCATCTCTAACCTCTGGTCCCTATATAATATCTGATCTCTCCTGCATCTTGCCATCTCTAACCTCTGGTCCCTATATAATATCTGATCTCTCCCGCATCTTGCCATCTCTAACCTCTGGTCCCTATGTAATATCTGATCTCTCCTGCATCTTGCCATCTCTAACCTCTGGCCCCTATATAATATCTGATCTCTCCTGCATCTTGCTATCTCTAACCTCTGGTCCCTATGTAATATCTGATCTCTCCCGCATCTTGCCATCTCTAACCTCTGGTCCCTATGTAATATCTGATCTCTCCTGCATCTTGCCATCTCTAACCTCTGGTCCCTATGTAATATCTGATCTCTCCTGCATCTTGTCATCTCTAACCTCTGGTCCCTATGTAATATCTGATCTCTCCTGCATCTTGCCATCTCTAACCTCTGGTCCCTATGTAATATCTGATCACTCCTGCATCTTGCCATCTCTAACCTCTGGTCCCTATGTAATATCTGATCTCTCCTGCATCTTGCCATCTCTAACCTCTGGTCCCTATGTAATATCTGATCTCTCCTGCATCTTGCCATCTCTAACCTCTGGTCCCTATGTAATATCTGATCACTCCTGCATCTTGCCATCTCTAACCTCTGGTCCCTATATAATATGTGATCTCTCCTGCATCTTGCCATCTCTAACCTCTGGTCCCTATATAATATCTGATCTCTCCCGCATCTTGCTATCTCTAACCTCTGGTCCCTATGTAATTTCTGATCTCTCCTGCATCTTGCCATCTCTAACCTCTGGTCCCTATGTAATATCTGATCACTCCTGCATCTTGCCATCTCTAACCTCTGGTCCCTATATAATATCTGATCTCTCCTGCATCTTGCCATCTCTAACCTCTGGTCCCTATATAATATCTGATCTCTCCCGCATCTTGCCATCTCTAACCTCTGGTCCCTATCTAATATCTGATCTCTCCTGCATCTTGCCATCTCTAACCTCTGGGCCCTATGTAATATATGATCTCTCCTGCATCTTGCCATCTCTAACCTCTGGTCCCTATCTAATATCTGATCTCTCCCGCATCTTGCCATCTCTAACCTCTGGTCCCTATATAATATCTAATCTCTCCTGCATCTTGCCATCTCTAACCTCAGGTCCCTATGTAATATCTGATCTCTCCTGCATCTTCCCATCTCTAACCTCTGGTCCCTATCTAATATCTGATATCTCCTGCATCTTGCCATCTCTAACCTCTGGGCCCTATGTAATATATGATCTCTCCTGCATCTTGCCATCTCTAACCTCTGGTCCCTATCTAATATCTGATCTCTCCCGCATCTTGCCATCTCTAACCTCTGGTCCCTATGTAATATCTGATCTCTCCTGCATCTTGCCATCTCTAACCTCTGGTCCCTATATAATATCTGATCTCTCCTGCATCTTGCCATCTCTAGCCTCTGGTCCCTATGTAATATCTGATCTCTCCTGCATATTGCCATCTCTAACCTCTGGGCCCTATATAATATCTGATCTCTCCTGCATCTTGCCATCTCTAACCTCTGGTCCCTATGTAATATCTGATCTCTCCTGCATCTTGCCATCTCTAACCTCTGGTCCCTATGTAATATCTGATCTCTCCTGCATCTTGCCATCTCTAACCTCTGGACCCTATATAATATCTGATCTCTCCTGCATCTTGCCATCTCTAACCTCTGGTCCCTATGTAATATCTGATCTCTCCTGCATCTTGTCATCTCTAACCTCTGGTCCCTATGTAATATCTGATCTCTCCCGCATCTTGCCATCTCTAACCTCTGGTCCCTATGTAATATCTGATCTCTCCCGCATCTTGCCATCTCTAACCTCTGGTCCCTATATAATATCTAATCTCTCCTGCATCTTGCCATCTCTAACCTCAGGTCCCTATATAATATCTGATCACTCCTGCATCTTGTCATCTCTAACCTCTGGTCCCTATGTAATATCTGATCTCTCCCGCATCTTGCCATCTCTAACCTCTGGGCCCTATATAATATCTAATCTCTCCTGCATCTTGCCATCTCTAACCTCAGGTCCCTATATAATATCTGATCACTCCTGCATCTTGTCATCTCTAACCTCTGGACCCTATATAATATCTGATCTCTCCTGCATCTTGCCATCTCTAACCTCTGGTCCCTATGTAATATCTGATCTCTCCTGCATCTTGCCATCTCTAACCTCTGGTCACTATGTAATTTCTGATCTCTCCTGCATCTTGCCATCTCTAACCTCTGGTCCCTATGTAATATCTGATCTCTCCTGCATCTTGCCTTCTCTAACCTCTGGGCCCTATGTAATATCTGATCTCTCCCGCATCCTGCCATCTCTAACCTCTGGTCCCTATATAATATCTGATCTCTCCCGCATCTTGTCATCTCTAACCTCTGGTCCCTATGTAATATCTGATCTCTCCTGCATCTTGTCATCTCTAACCTCTGGTCACTATGTAATTTCTAATCTCTCCTGCATCTTGCCATCTCTAACCTCTGGTCCCTATATAATATCTGATCTCTCCCGCATCTTGTCATCTCTAACCTCTGGTCCCTATATAATATCTGATCTCTCCTGCATCTTGCCTTCTCTAACCTCTGGTCCCTATGTAATATCTGATCTCTCCCGCATCTTGCCATCTCTAACCTCTGGTCCCTATATAATATCTGATCTCTCCTGCATCTTGCCATCTCTAACCTCTGGTACCTATATAATATCTAATCTCTCCTGCATCTTGCCATCTCTAACCTCTGGTCACTATGTAATATCTGATCTCTCCTGCATCTTGCCATCTCTAACCTCAGGTCCCTATATAATATCTGATCTCTCCTGCATCTTGCCATCTCTAACCTCTGGTCCCTATATAATATCTAATCTCTCCTGCATCTTGCCATCTCTAACCTCTGGGCCCTATGTAATATCTGATCTCTCCCGCATCTTGCCATCTCTAACCTCTGGTCCCTATGTAATATCTGATCTCTCCTGCATCTTGCCATCTCTAACCTCTGGTCCCTATATAATATCTGATCTCTCCCGCATCTTGCCATCTCTAACCTCTGGTCCCTATGTAATATCTGATCTCTCCTGCATCTTGCCATCTCTAACCTCTGGCCCCTATATAATATCTGATCTCTCCTGCATCTTGCTATCTCTAACCTCTGGTCCCTATGTAATTTCTGATCTCTCCTGCATCTTGCCATCTCTAACCTCTGGTCCCTATGTAATATCTGATCTCTCCTGCATCTTGTCATCTCTAACCTCTGGTCCCTATGTAATATCTGATCTCTCCTGCATCTTGCCATCTCTAACCTCTGGTCCCTATGTAATTTCTGATCTCTCCGGCATCTTGCCATCTCTAACCTCTGGTCCCTATGTAATATCTGATCTCTCCTGCATCTTGTCATCTCTAACCTCTGGTCCCTATGTAATATCTGATCTCTCCCGCATCTTGCCATCTCTAACCTCTGGTCCCTATCTAATATTTGATCTCTCCTGCATCTTGCCATCTCTAACCTCTGGGCCCTATGTAATATATGATCTCTCCTGCATCTTGCCATCTCTAACCTCTGGTCCCTATCTAATATCTGATCTCTCCCGCATCTTGCCATCTCTAACCTCTGGTCCCTATATAATATCTAATCTCTCCTGCATCTTGCCATCTCTAACCTCAGGTCCCTATGTAATATCTGATCTCTCCTGCATCTTGCCATCTCTAACCTCTGGTCCCTATCTAATATCTGATCTCTCCTGCATCTTGCCATCTCTAACCTCTGGGCCCTATGTAATATCTGATCTCTCCTGCATCTTGCCATCTCTAGCCTCTGGTCCCTATATAATATCTGATCTCTCCTGCATCTTGCCATCTCTAACCTCTGGGCCCTATATAATATCTGATCTCTCCTGCATCTTGCCATCTCTAACCTCTGGTCCCTATGTAATATCTGATCTCTCCTGCATCTTGCCATCTCTAACCTCTGGTCCCTATGTAATATCTGATCTCTCCTGCATCTTGCCATCTCTAACCTCTGGACCCTATATAATATCTGATCTCTCCTGCATCTTGCCATCTCTAACCTCTGGTCCCTATGTAATATCTGATCTCTCCTGCATCTTGTCATCTCTAACCTCTGGTCCCTATGTAATATCTGATCTCTCCCGCATCTTGCCATCTCTAACCTCTGGTCCCTATGTAATATCTGATCTCTCACGCATCTTGCCATCTCTAACCTCTGGTCCCTATATAATATCTAATCTCTCCTGCATCTTGCCATCTCTAACCTCAGGTCCCTATATAATATCTGATCACTCCTGCATCTTGTCATCTCTAACCTCTGGTCCCTATGTAATATCTGATCTCTCCCGCATCTTGCCATCTCTAACCTCTGGTCCCTATGTAATATCTGATCTCTCCTGCATCTTGCCTTCTCTAACCTCTGGTCCCTATGTAATATCTGATCTCTCCCGCATCTTGCCATCTCTAACCTCTGGTCCCTATATAATATCTGATCTCTCCTGCATCTTGCCATCTCTAACCTCTGGTCCCTATATAATATCTAATCTCTCCTGCATCTTGCCATCTCTAACCTCTGGTCACTATGTAATATCTGATCTCTCCTGCATCTTGCCATCTCTAACCTCAGGTCCCTATATAATATCTGATCTCTCCTGCATCTTGCCATCTCTAACCTCTGGTCCCTATATAATATCTAATCTCTCCTGCATCTTGCCATCTCTAACCTCTGGGCCCTATGTAATATCTGATCTCTCCTGCATCTTGCCATCTCTAACCTCTGGTCCCTATGTAATATCTGATCTCTCCTGCATCTTGCCATCTCTAACCTCAGGTCCCTATATAATATCTGATCTCTCCTGCATCTTGCCATCTCTAACCTCTGGTCCCTATATAATATCTGATCTCTCCTGCATCTTGCCATCTCTAACCTCTGGTCCCTATATAATATCTGATCTCTCCCGCATCTTGCCATCTCTAACCTCTGGTCCCTATGTAATATCTGATCTCTCCTGCATCTTGCCATCTCTAACCTCTGGCCCCTATATAATATCTGATCTCTCCTGCATCTTGCTATCTCTAACCTCTGGTCCCTATGTAATTTCTGATCTCTCCTGCATCTTGCCATCTCTAACCTCTGGTCCCTATGTAATATCTGATCTCTCCTGCATCTTGTCATCTCTAACCTCTGGTCCCTATGTAATATCTGATCTCTCCTGCATCTTGCCATCTCTAACCTCTGGTCCCTATGTAATTTCTGATCTCTCCGGCATCTTGCCATCTCTAACCTCTGGTCCCTATGTAATATCTGATCTCTCCTGCATCTTGTCATCTCTAACCTCTGGTCCCTATGTAATATCTGATCTCTCCCGCATCTTGCCATCTCTAACCTCTGGTCCCTATCTAATATCTGATCTCTCCTGCATCTTGCCATCTCTAACCTCTGGGCCCTATGTAATATATGATCTCTCCTGCATCTTGCCATCTCTAACCTCTGGTCCCTATCTAATATCTGATCTCTCCCGCATCTTGCCATCTCTAACCTCTGGTCCCTATATAATATCTAATCTCTCCTGCATCTTGCCATCTCTAACCTCAGGTCCCTATGTAATATCTGATCTCTCCTGCATCTTGCCATCTCTAACCTCTGGTCCCTATCTAATATCTGATATCTCCTGCATCTTGCCATCTCTAACCTCTGGGCCCTATGTAATATATGATCTCTCCTGCATCTTGCCATCTCTAACCTCTGGTCCCTATCTAATATCTGATCTCTCCCGCATCTTGCCATCTCTAACCTCTGGTCCCTATGTAATATCTGATCTCTCCTGCATCTTGCCATCTCTAACCTCTGGTCCCTATATAATATCTGATCTCTCCTGCATCTTGCCATCTCTAGCCTCTGGTCCCTATATAATATCTGATCTCTCCTGCATCTTGCCATCTCTAACCTCTGGGCCCTATATAATATCTGATCTCTCCTGCATCTTGCCATCTCTAACCTCTGGTCCCTATGTAATATCTGATCTCTCCTGCATCTTGCCATCTCTAACCTCTGGTCCCTATGTAATATCTGATCGCTCCTGCATCTTGCCATCTCTAACCTCTGGACCCTATATAATATCTGATCTCTCCTGCATCTTGCCATCTCTAACCTCTGGTCCCTATGTAATATCTGATCTCTCCTGCATCTTGTCATCTCTAACCTCTGGTCCCTATGTAATATCTGATCTCTCCCGCATCTTGCCATCTCTAACCTCTGGTCCCTATGTAATATCTGATCTCTCACGCATCTTGCCATCTCTAACCTCTGGTCCCTATATAATATCTAATCTCTCCTGCATCTTGCCATCTCTAACCTCAGGTCCCTATATAATATCTGATCACTCCTGCATCTTGTCATCTCTAACCTCTGGTCCCTATGTAATATCTGATCTCTCCCGCATCTTGCCATCTCTAACCTCTGGTCCCTATGTAATATCTGATCTCTCCTGCATCTTGCCATCTCTAACCTCTGGTCCCTATGTAATATCTGATCTCTCCCGCATCTTGCCATCTCTAACCTCTGGTCCCTATATAATATCTAATCTCTCCTGCATCTTGCCATCTCTAACCTCAGGTCCCTATATAATATCTGATCACTCCTGCATCTTGTCATCTCTAACCTCTGGTCCCTATGTAATATCTGATCTCTCCTGCATCTTGCCATCTCTAACCTCTGGTCACTATGTAATTTCTGATCTCTCCTGCATCTTGCCATCTCTAACCTCTGGTCCCTATGTAATATCTGATCTCTCCTGCATCTTGCCTTCTCTAACCTCTGGGCCCTATGTAATATCTGATCTCTCCCGCATCCTGCCATCTCTAACCTCTGGTCCCTATATAATATCTGATCTCTCCCGCATCTTGTCATCTCTAACCTCTGGTCCCTATGTAATATCTGATCTCTCCTGCATCTTGTCATCTCTAACCTCTGGTCACTATGTAATTTCTAATCTCTCCTGCATCTTGCCTTCTCTAACCTCTGGTCCCTATGTAATATCTGATCTCTCCCGCATCTTGCCATCTCTAACCTCTGGTCCCTATATAATATCTGATCTCTCCTGCATCTTGCCATCTCTAACCTCTGGTCCCTATATAATATCTAATCTCTCCTGCATCTTGCCATCTCTAACCTCTGGTCCCTATGTAATATCTGATCTCTCCTGCATCTTGCCATCTCTAACCTCTGGTCCCTATCTAATATCTGATCTCTCCTGCATCTTGCCATCTCTAACCTCTGGTCCCTATGTAATATCTGATCTCTCCTGCATCTTGCCATCTCTAACCTCTGGTCCCTATGTAATATCTGATCTCTCCTGCATCTTGCCATCTCTAACCTCTGGTCCCTATATAATATCTGATCTCTCCTGCATCTTGCCATCACTAACCTCTGGTCCCTATGTAATATCTGATCTCTCCCGCATCTTGCCATCTCTAACCTCTGGTCCCTATATAATATCTGATCTCTCCTGCATCTTGCCATCACTAACCTCTGGTCCCTATGTAATATCTGATCTCTCCTGCATCTTGCCATCTCTAACCTCTGGTCCCTATATAATATCTGATCTCTCCTGCATCTTGCCATCACTAACCTCTGGTCCCTATGTAATATCTGATCTCTCCTGCATCTTGCCATCTCTAACCTCTGGTCCCTATCTAATATCTGATCTCTCCTGCATCTTGCCATCTCTAACCTCTGGTCCCTATGTAATATCTGATCTCTCCTGCATCTTGCCATCTCTAACCTCTGGTCCCTATGTAATATCTGATCTCTCCTGCATCTTGCCATCTCTAACCTCTGGTCCCTATATAATATCTGATCTCTCCTGCATCTTGCCATCACTAACCTCTGGTCCCTATGTAATATCTGATCTCTCCTGCATCTTGCCATCTCTAACCTCTGGTCCCTATCTAATATCTGATCTCTCCTGCATCTTGCCATCTCTAACCTCTGGTCCCTATCTAATATCTGATCTCTCCTGCATCTTGCCATCTCTAACCTCTGGTCCCTATCTAATATCTGATCTCTCCCGCATCTTGCCATCTCTAACCTCTGGGCCCTATGTAATTTCTGATCTCTCCCGCATCTTGCCATCTCTAACCTCTGGTCCCTATGTAATATCTGATCTCTCCCGCATCTTGCCATCTCTAACCTCTGGTCCCTATATAATATCTGATCTCTCCTGCATCTTGCCATCTCTAACCTCTGATCCCTATATAATATCTGATCTCTCCCGCATCTTGCCATCTCTAACCTCTGGTCCCCATGTAATATCTGATCTCTCCTGCATCTTGCCATCTCTAACCTCTGGTCCCTATATAATATCTAATCTCTCCTGCATCTTGCCATCTCTAGCCTCTGGTCCCTATGTAATATCTGATCTCTCCTGCATCTTGCCTTCTCTAACCTCTGGTCCCTATATAATATCTGATCTCTCCTGCATCTTGCTATCTCTAACCTCTGGCCTCTATGTAATACCTGATCTCTCCCGCATCTTGCCATCTCTAACCTCTGGTCCCTATATAATATCTGATCTCTCCTGCATCTTGCCATCTCTAACCTCTGGTCCCTATATAATATCTGATCTCTCCCGCATCTTGCCATCTCTAGCCTCTGGTCCCTATGTAATATCTGATCTCTCCTGCATCTTGCCATCTCTAACCTCTGGTCCCTATATAATATCTGATCTCTCCCGCATCTTGCCATCTCTAACCTCTGGTCCCTATGTAATATCTGATCTCTCCTGCATCTTGCCATCTCTAACCTCTGGTCCCTATATAATATCTGATCTCTCCTGCATCTTGCCATCTCTAACCTCTGGTCCCTATATAATATCTGATCTCTCCCGCATCTTGCCATCTCTAACCTCTGATCCCTATATAATATATGTTCTCTCCTGCATCTTGCCATCTCTAACCTCAGGTCCCTATATAATATCTGATCTCTCCCGCATCTTGCCATCTCTAACCTCTGATCCCTATATAATATATGTTCTCTCCTGCATCTTGCCATCTCTAACCTCAGGTCCCTATATAATATCTGATCTCTCCTGCATCTTGCTATCTCTAACCTCTGGTCCCTATGTAATATCTGATCTCTCCTGCATCTTGCCATCTCTAACCTCTGGTCCCTATGTAATATCTGATCTCTCCCACATCTTGCCATCTCTAACCTCTGGTCACTATGTAATATCTGATCTCTCCCGCATCTTGCCATCTCTAACCTCTGGTCCCTATGTAATATCTGATCTCTCCTGCATCTTGCCATCTCTAACCTCTGGGCCCTATGTAATATCTGATCTCTCCTGCATCTTGCCATCTCTAACCTCTGGGCCCTATGTAATATCTGATCTCTCCTGCATCTTCCCATCTCTAACCTCTGGTCCCTATCTAATATCTGATATCTCCTGCATCTTGCCATCTCTAACCTCTGGGCCCTATGTAATATCTGATCTCTCCTGCATCTTGCCATCTCTAACCTCTGGGCCCTATGTAATATCTGATCTCTCCTGCATCTTGCCATCTCTAACCTCTGTACCCTATATAATATCTGATCTCTCCTGCATCTTGCCATCTCTAACCTCTAGTCCCTATGTAATATCTGATCTCTCCTGCATCTTGCCATCTCTAACCTCTGGTCACTATGTAATATCTGATCTCTCCTGCATCTTGCCATCTCTAACCTCTGGTCCCTATGTAATATCTGATCTCTCCCGCATCTTGCCATCTCTAACCTCTGGCCCCTATGTAATATCTGATCTCTCCTGCATCTTGCCATCTCTAACCTCTGGTCCCTATGTAATATCTGATCTCTCCTGCATCTTGCCATCTCTAACCTCTGGTCCCTATGTAATATCTGATCTCTCCTGCATCTTGCCATCTCTAACCTCTGGTCCCTATATAATATCTGATCTCTCCTGCATCTTGCCATCTCTAACCTCTGGTCCCTATGTAATATCTGATCTCTCCTGCATCTTGCCATCTCTAACCTCTGGTCCCTATGTAATATCTGATCTCTCCTGCATCTTGCCATCTCTAACCTCTGGTCCCTATATAATATCTGATCTCTCCTGCATCTTGCCATCTCTAACCCCTGGTCCCTATATAATATCTGATCTCTCCTGCATCTTGCCATCTCTAACCTCTGACCCCTATATAATATCTGATCTCTCCTGCATCTTGCCATCTCTAACCTCTGGTCCCTATGTAATATCTGATCTCTCCTGCATCTTGTCATCTCTAACCTCTGGGCCCTATGTAATATCTGATCTCTCCTGCATCTTGCCATCTCTAACCTCTGGTCCCTATGTAATATCTGATCTCTCCCGCATCTTGCCTTCTCTAACCTCTGGTCCCTATATAATATCTGATCTCTCCTGCATCTTGCCTTCTCTAACCTCTGGTCCCTATGTAATATCTGATCTCTCCTGCATCTTGCCATCTCTAACCTCTGGTCCCTATGTAATATCTGATCTCTCCTGCATCTTGCCATCTCTAACCTCTGGCCTCTATGTAATATCTGATCTCTCCCGCATCTTGCCATCTCTAACCTCTGGGCCCTATGTAATATCTGATCTCTCCCGCATCTTGCCATCTCTAACCTCTGGGCCCTATGTAATATCTGATCTCTCCCGCATCTTGCCTTCTCTAACCTCTGGTCCCTATGTAATTTCTGATCTCTCCTGCATCTTGCCATCTCTAACCTCTGGGCCCTATGTAATATCTGATCTCTCCTGCATCTTGCCATCTCTAACCTCAGGTCCCTATGTAATATCTGATCTCTCCTGCATCTTGCCATCTCTAACCTCTGGTCCCTATGTAATATCTGATCTCTCCCGCATCTTGCCATCTCTAACCTCTGGTCCCTATATAATATCTGATCTCTCCCGCATCTTGCCATCTCTAACCTCTGATCCCTATATAATATATGTTCTCTCCTGCATCTTGCCATCTCTAACCTCAGGTCCCTATATAATATCTGATCTCTCCTGCATCTTGCCATCTCTAACCTCTGGTCACTATGTAATATCTGATCTCTCCTGCATCTTGCCATCTCTAACCTCTGATCCCTATATAATATATGTTCTCTCCTGCATCTTGCCATCTCTAACCTCAGATCCCTATATAATATCTGATCTCTCCTGCATCTTGCCATCTCTAACCTCTGGTCACTATGTAATTTCTGATCTCTCCTGCATCTTGCCATCTCTAACCTCTGGGCCCTATGTAATATCTGATCTCTCCTGCATCTTGCCATCTCTAACCTCAGGTCACTATGTAATTTCTGATCTCTCCTGCATCTTGCCATCTCTAACCTCTGGGCCCTATGTAATATCTGATCTCTCCTGCATCTTGCCATCTCTAACCTCAGGTCCCTATGTAATATCTGATCTCTCCTGCATCTTGCCATCTCTAACCTCTGGTCCCTATGTAATATCTGATCTCTCCCGCATCTTGCCATCTCTAACCTCTGGTCCCTATATAATATCTGATCTCTCCCGCATCTTGCCATCTCTAACCTCTGATCCCTATATAATATATGTTCTCTCCTGCATCTTGCCATCTCTAACCTCAGGTCCCTATATAATATCTGATCTCTCCTGCATCTTGCCATCTCTAACCTCTGGTCACTATGTAATATCTGATCTCTCCTGCATCTTGCCATCTCTAACCTCTGATCCCTATATAATATATGTTCTCTCCTGCATCTTGCCATCTCTAACCTCAGATCCCTATATAATATCTGATCTCTCCTGCATCTTGCCATCTCTAACCTCTGGTCCCTATGTAATATCTGATCTCTCCTGCATCTTGCCTTCTCTAACCTCTGGTCCCTATATAATATCTGATCTCTCCTGCATCTTGCTATCTCTAACCTCTGGCCTCTATGTAATATCTGATCTCTCCCGCATCTTGCCATCTCTAACCTCTGGTCCCTATATAATATCTGATCTCTCCTGCATCTTGCCATCTCTAACCTCTGGTCCCTATATAATATCTGATCTCTCCCGCATCTTGCCATCTCTAGCCTCTGGTCCCTATGTAATATCTGATCTCTCCTGCATCTTGCCATCTCTAACCTCTGGTCCCTATATAATATCTGATCTCTCCCGCATCTTGCCATCTCTAACCTCTGGTCCCTATGTAATATCTGATCTCTCCTGCATCTTGCCATCTCTAACCTCTGGTCCCTATATAATATCTGATCTCTCCCGCATCTTGCCATCTCTAACCTCTGATCCCTATATAATATATGTTCTCTCCTGCATCTTGCCATCTCTAACCTCAGGTCCCTATATAATATCTGATCTCTCCCGCATCTTGCCATCTCTAACCTCTGATCCCTATATAATATATGTTCTCTCCTGCATCTTGCCATCTCTAACCTCAGGTCCCTATATAATATCTGATCTCTCCTGCATCTTGCTATCTCTAACCTCTGGTCCCTATGTAATATCTGATCTCTCCTGCATCTTGCCATCTCTAACCTCTGGTCCCTATGTAATATCTGATCTCTCCCACATCTTGCCATCTCTAACCTCTGGTCACTATGTAATATCTGATCTCTCCCGCATCTTGCCATCTCTAACCTCTGGTCCCTATGTAATATCTGATCTCTCCTGCATCTTGCCATCTCTAACCTCTGGGCCCTATGTAATATCTGATCTCTCCTGCATCTTGCCATCTCTAACCTCTGGGCCCTATGTAATATCTGATCTCTCCTGCATCTTGCCATCTCTAACCTCAGGTCCCTATGTAATATCTGATCTCTCCTGCATCTTGCCATCTCTAACCTCTGTACCCTATATAATATCTGATCTCTCCTGCATCTTGCCATCTCTAACCTCTAGTCCCTATGTAATATCTGATCTCTCCTGCATCTTGCCATCTCTAACCTCTGGTCACTATGTAATATCTGATCTCTCCTGCATCTTGCCATCTCTAACCTCTGGTCCCTATGTAATATCTGATCTCTCCCGCATCTTGCCATCTCTAACCTCTGGCCCCTATGTAATATCTGATCTCTCCTGCATCTTGCCATCTCTAACCTCTGGTCCCTATGTAATATCTGATCTCTCCTGCATCTTGCCATCTCTAACCTCTGGGCCCTATGTAATATATGATCTCTCCTGCATCTTGCCATCTCTAACCTCTGGTCCCTATATAATATCTGATCTCTCCTGCATCTTGCCATCTCTAACCTCTGGTCCCTATGTAATATCTGATCTCTCCTGCATCTTGCCATCTCTAACCTCTGGTCCCTATGTAATATCTGATCTCTCCTGCATCTTGCCATCTCTAACCTCTGGTCCCTATATAATATCTGATCTCTCCTGCATCTTGCCATCTCTAACCCCTGGTCCCTATATAATATCTGATCTCTCCTGCATCTTGCCATCTCTAACCTCTGACCCCTATATAATATCTGATCTCTCCTGCATCTTGCCATCTCTAACCTCTGGGCCCTATGTAATATCTGATCTCTCCTGCATCTTGTCATCTCTAACCTCTGGGCCCTATGTAATATCTGATCTCTCCTGCATCTTGCCATCTCTAACCTCTGGTCCCTATGTAATATCTGATCTCTCCCGCATCTTGCCTTCTCTAACCTCTGGTCCCTATATAATATCTGATCTCTCCTGCATCTTGCCTTCTCTAACCTCTGGTCCCTATGTAATATCTGATCTCTCCTGCATCTTGCCATCTCTAACCTCTGGTCCCTATGTAATATCTGATCTCTCCTGCATCTTGCCATCTCTAACCTCTGGCCTCTATGTAATATCTGATCTCTCCCGCATCTTGCCATCTCTAACCTCTGGGCCCTATGTAATATCTGATCTCTCCCGCATCTTGCCATCTCTAACCTCTGGGCCCTATGTAATATCTGATCTCTCCCGCATCTTGCCTTCTCTAACCTCTGGTCCCTATGTAATTTCTGATCTCTCCTGCATCTTGCCATCTCTAACCTCTGGGCCCTATGTAATATCTGATCTCTCCTGCATCTTGCCATCTCTAACCTCAGGTCCCTATGTAATATCTGATCTCTCCTGCATCTTGCCATCTCTAACCTCTGGTCCCTATGTAATATCTGATCTCTCCCGCATCTTGCCATCTCTAACCTCTGGTCCCTATATAATATCTGATCTCTCCCGCATCTTGCCATCTCTAACCTCTGATCCCTATATAATATATGTTCTCTCCTGCATCTTGCCATCTCTAACCTCAGGTCCCTATATAATATCTGATCTCTCCTGCATCTTGCCATCTCTAACCTCTGGTCACTATGTAATATCTGATCTCTCCTGCATCTTGCCATCTCTAACCTCTGATCCCTATATAATATATGTTCTCTCCTGCATCTTGCCATCTCTAACCTCAGATCCCTATATAATATCTGATCTCTCCTGCATCTTGCCATCTCTAACCTCTGGTCACTATGTAATTTCTGATCTCTCCTGCATCTTGCCATCTCTAACCTCTGGGCCCTATGTAATATCTGATCTCTCCTGCATCTTGCCATCTCTAACCTCAGGTCACTATGTAATTTCTGATCTCTCCTGCATCTTGCCATCTCTAACCTCTGATCCCTATATAATATATGTTCTCTCCTGCATCTTGCCATCTCTAACCTCAGGTCCCTATATAATATCTGATCTCTCCCACATCTTGCTATCTCTAACCTCTGGTCACTATGTAATATCTGATCTCTCCCGCATCTTGCCATCTCTAACCTCTGGTCCCTATGTAATATCTGATCTCTCCTGCATCTTGCCATCTCTAACCTCTGGGCCCTATGTAATATCTGATCTCTCCTGCATCTTGCCATCTCTAACCTCTGGGCCCTATGTAATATCTGATCTCTCCTGCATCTTGCCATCTCTAACCTCAGGTCCCTATGTAATATCTGATCTCTCCTGCATCTTGCCATCTCTAACCTCTGGACCCTATATAATATCTGATCTCTCCTGCATCTTGCCATCTCTAACCTCTAGTCCCTATGTAATATCTGATCTCTCCTGCATCTTGCCATCTCTAACCTCTGGTCCCTATGTAATATCTGATCTCTCCTGCATCTTGCCATCTCTAACCTCTGGTCCCTATGTAATATCTGATCTCTCCCGCATCTTGTCATCTCTAACCTCTGGTCCCTATGTAATATCTGATCTCTCCCGCATCTTGCCATCTCTAACCTCTGGTCACTATGTAATATCTGATCTCTCCTGCATCTTGCCATCTCTAGCCTCTGGACCCTATATAATATCTGATCTCTCCTGCATCTTGCCATCTCTAACCTCTAGTCCCTATGTAATATCTGATCTCTCCTGCATCTTGCCATCTCTAAAATCTGGACCCTATATAATATCTGATCTCTCCTGCATCTTGCCATCTCTAACCTCTGGTCCCTATATAATATCTGATCTCTCCTGCATCTTGCCATCTCTAACCTCTGGTCCCTATATAATATCTGATCTCTCCTGCATCTTGCCATCTCTAACCTCTGGCCCCTATGTAATATCTGATCTCTCCTGCATCTTGCCATCTCTAACCTCTGGTCCCTATGTAATATCTGATCTCTCCTGCATCTTGCCATCTCTAACCTCTGGTTCCCTATATAATATCTGATCTCTCCTGCATCTTGCCATCTCTAACCTCTGGTCCCTATGTAATATCTGATCTCTCCTGCATCTTGCCATCTCTAACCTCTGGTCCCTATATAATATCTGATCTCTCCTGCATCTTGCCATCTCTAACCTCTGGTCCCTATGTAATATCTGATCTCTCCTGCATCTTGCCATCTCTAACCTCTGGTCCCTATATAATATCTGATCTCTCCTGCATCTTGCCATCTCTAACCTTTGGTCCCTATGTAATATCTGATCTCTCCTGCATCTTGCCATCTCTAACCTCTGGTCCCTATGTAATATCTGATCTCTCCTGCATCTTGCCATCTCTAACCTCTGGTCCCTATATAATATCTGATCTCTCCTGCATCTTGCCATCTCTAACCCCTGGTCCCTATGTAATATCTGATCTCTCCTGCATCTTGCCATCTCTAACCTCTGGTCCCTATGTAATATCTGATCTCTCCTGCATCTTGCCATCTCTAGCCTCTGGGCCCTATGTAATATCTGATCTCTCCTGCATCTTGCCATCTCTAACCCCTGGTCCCTATATCATATCTGATCTCTCCTGCATCTTGCCATCTCTAACCTCTGACCCCTATATAATATCTGATCTCTCCTGCATCTTGCCATCTCTAACCTCTGGGCCCTATGTAATATCTGATCTCTCCTGCATCTTGTCATCTCTAACCTCTGGGCCCTATGTAATATCTGATCTCTCCTGCATCTTGCCATCTCTAACCTCTGGTCCCTATGTAATATCTGATCTCTCCTGCATCTTGCCATCTCTAACCTCTGGGCCCTATATAATATCTGATCTCTCCTGCATCTTGCCTTCTCTAACCTCTGGTCCCTATGTAATATCTGATCTCTCCTGCATCTTGCCATCTCTAACCTCAGGTCCCTATATAATATCTGATCTCTCCTGCATCTTGCCATCTCTAACCTCTGGTCACTATGTAATATCTGATCTCTCCTGCATCTTGCCATCTCTAACCTCTGGTCCCTATGTAATATCTGATCTCTCCTGCATCTTGCCATCTCTAACCTCTGGTCCCTATATAATATCTGATCTCTCCCGCATCTTGCTATCTCTAACCTCTGGTCACTATGTAATATCTGATCTCTCCTGCATCTTGCCATCTCTAACCTCTGGGCCCTATGTAATATCTGATCTCTCCTGCATCTTGCTATCTCTAACCTCTGGCCCCTATATAATATCTGATCTCTCCCACATCTTGCCATCTCTAACCTCTGGTCCCTATGTAATATCTGATCTCTCCTGCATCTTGCCATCTCTAACCTCTGGTCACTATGTAATATCTGATCTCTCCTGCATCTTGCCATCTCTAACCTCTGGGCCCTATGTAATATCTGATCTCTCCTGCATCTTGCTATCTCTAACCTCTGGTCCCTATGTAATATCTGATCTCTCCCACATCTTGCCATCTCTAACCTCTGGTCCCTATGTAATATCTGATCTCTCCCGCATCTTGCCATCTCTAACCTCTGGTCCCTATGTAATATCTGATCTCTCCTGCATCTTGCCATCTCTAACCTCTGGTCCCTATGTAATATATGATCTCTCCCGCATCTTGCCATCTCTAACCTCTGGTCCCTATGTAATATCTGATCTCTCCTGCATCTTGCCATCTCTAACCTCTGGTCCCTTTGTAATATCTGATCTCTCCTGCATCTTGCTATCTCTAACCTCTGGTCCCTATGTAATATCTGATCTCTCCCACATCTTGCCATCTCTAACCTCTGGTCCCTATGTAATATCTGATCTCTCCCGCATCTTGCCATCTCTAACCTCTGGTCCCTATGTAATATCTGATCTCTCCCGCATCTTGCCATCTCTAACCTCTGGTCCCTATGTAATATCTGATCTCTCCTGCATCTTGCCATCTCTAACCTCTGGGCCCTATATAATATCTGATCTCTCCTGCATCTTGCCATCTCTAACCTCTGGGCCCTATATAATATCTGATCTCTCCTGCATCTTGCCATCTCTAACCTCTGGGCCCTATGTAATATCTGATCTCTCCCGCATCTTGCCATCTCTAACCTCTGGTCCCTATGTAATATCTGATCTCTCCTGCATCTTGCCATCTCTAACCTCTGGGCCCTATATAATATCTGATCTCTCCTGCATCTTGCCATCTCTAACCTCTGGGCCCTATGTAATATCTGATCTCTCCCGCATCTTGCCATCTCTAACCTCTGGGCCCTATGTAATATCTGATCTCTCCTGCATCTTGCCATCTCTAACCTCTGGTCCCTATGTAATATCTGATCTCTCCTGCATCTTGCCATCTCTAACCTCTGGGCCCTATATAATATCTGATCTCTCCTGCATCTTGCCATCTCTAACCTCTGGGCCCTATATAATATCTGATCTCTCCCGCATCTTGCCATCTCTAACCTCTGGTCCCTATGTAATATCTGATCTCTCCTGCATCTTGCCATCTCTAACCTCTGGGCCCTATATAATATCTGATCTCTCCTGCATCTTGCCATCTCTAACCTCTGGGCCCTATGTAATATCTGATCTCTCCTGCATCTTGCCATCTCTAACCTCGGGGCCCTATATAATATCTGATCTCTCCTGCATCTTGCCATCTCTAACCTCTGGGCCCTATGTAATATCTGATCTCCCCCGCATCTTGCCATCTCTAACCTCTGGTCCCTATATAATATCTGATCTCTCCTGCATCTTGCCATCTCTAACCTCTGGGCCCTATGTAATATCTGATCTCCCCCGCATCTTGCCATTTCTAACCTCTGATCCCTATATAATATCTGATCTCTCCTGCATCTTGCCATCTCTAACCTCTGGTCCCTATATAATATCTGATCTCTCCCGCATCTTGCCATCTCTAACCTCTGGTCCCTATATAATATCTGATCTCTCCTGCATCTTGCCATCTCTAACCTCTGATCCCTATATAATATCTGATCTCTCCCGCATCTTGCCATCTCTAACCTCTGGTCCCTATATAATATCTGATCTCTCCTGCATCTTGCCATCTCTAACCTCAGGTCCCTATGTAATATCTGATCTCTCCTGCATCTTGCCATCTCTAACCTCTGGTCCCTATGTAATATCTGATCTCTCCTGCATCTTGCCATCTCTAACCTCTGGTCCCTATGTAATATCTGATCTCTCCCGCATCTTGCCATCTCTAACCTCTGGTCCCTATGTAATATCTGATCTCTCCCGCATCTTGTCATCTCTAACCTCTGGTCCCTATGTAATATCTGATCTCTCCTGCATCTTGCCATCTCTAACCTCTGGTCCCTATATAATATCTGATCTCTCCTGCATCTTGTCATCTCTAACCTCTGGTACCTATGTAATATCTGATCTCTCCTGCATCTTGCCATCTCTAACCTCTGGTCCCTATGTAATATCTGATCTCTCCTGCATCTTGCCATCTCTAACCTCTGGTCCCTATATAATATCTAATCTCTCCTGCATCTTGCCATCTCTAACCTCTGGTCCCTATGTAATATCTGATCTCTCCCGCATATTGCCATCTCTAACCTCTGGTCCTTATGTAATATCTGATCTCTCCTGCATCTTGCCATCTCTAACCTCTGGTCCCTATGTAATATCTGATCTCTCCTGCATCTAGCCATCTCTAACCCCTGGTCCCTATCTAATATCTGATCTCTCCTGCATCTTGCCATCTCTAACCTCTGGGCCCTATCTAATATATGATCTCTCCTGCATCTTGCCATCTCTAACCCCTGGTCCCTATCTAATATCTGATCTCTCCTGCATCTTGCCATCTCTAACCTCTGGTCCCTATATAATATCTGATCTCTCCCGCATCTTGCCATCTCTAACCTCTGGTCCCTATGTAATATCTGATCTCTCCTGCATCTTGCCATCTCTAACCTCTGGTCCCTATATAAAATCTGATCTCTCCTGCATCTTGCCATCTCTAACCTCTGGTCCCTATGTAATATCTGATCTCTCCTGCATCTTGCTATCTCTAACCTCTAGTCCCTATGTAATATTTCGTGCAGCCATATTTATATGGTGCCATGTATATGGTATAGTTTCATTAACGAGTCATTGCTCTTGAGCATTCATATTACATCAGCCCATGGGCTATACTCACTAAGGTGAGAGAATTGTCATTACTGCATTTAAGTTTTTAATTCCTATGTTATTCCATGGAGCCTGGAGCCAATACAATTTGGAAAAGATAAGATGGGCAGGATCTCCTCTTACTAGTGGAGAATCTCCCACCTTGACAAATACAGCCCTGAAACCATGATATTCATAAGAGGAAATTCAGCATATTTCATCAAATACATGGGGTAGTGAAGAAATGTGATATCACATCCTGACACCACCACAAAATGTGATTAGATATTGTCTACGACAAAAGTAGGTTATATGGTGAGTTGATATAGTTGATGAAGTTCAATGTTTTGTTAATCTGAATTGTATGTGATGGATCAGAACACAATAGTCTAAGTTGGTGAAGTGAAATGAGAAAAATATATACATTAAACTATTTTTTAGAAATAGAAAACAGAAAATTGGCATGTGCGTATGTATTCACCCCCTTTGTTATGAAGCCCATAAAAAAGCTCTGGTGCAACCAATTACCTTCAGAAGTCACATAATTAGTGAAATGATGGCCACCTGTGTGCAATTTAAGTGTCCGATGTTCGGTTATTACATATACACACCTTTTTTGAAAGGCCCCAGAGGCTGCAACACCTAAGCAAGAGGCACCACTAACCAAACGCTGCCATGAAGAGCAAGGAACCCTCCAAACAAGTAAGGGGCAATGTTGTTGAGATTTACAAATCAGGGTTAGGTTATAAAAAATGTCCAAATCCTTGATGATCCCCAGGAGCACCATCAAATCTATCATAACAAAATGGAAAGAAAATTGCACAAGAGCAAACCTGCCAAGAGACGGCCGCCCACCAAAACTCATGGAACGGGCAAGGAGGGCATTTATCAGAGAAGCAGCACAGAGACCTAAGGTAACCCTGGAGGAGCTGCAGAGTCCCACAGCAGAGACTGGAGTATCTGTACATAGGACGACAATACGCTCCATAGAGTTGGGCTTTATGGCAGAGTGGCCAGAAAAAAGCCAGCACTTTCAGCAAAAAACAAAATGGCACGTTTCGAGTATCCGAAAAGGCATGTGGGAGACTCCCAAAATGTATGGAGGAAGGTGCTCTGGTCTGATAACACTAAAATTTTACTTTTCGTCCATCAAAAAAAAAGCTATGTCTGTAGCAAACCCAACACAACACATCACCCAAAGAACACCATCCCTGGAAAAACTGAACAGAGTTGAGGGAAGGATGGATGGTGCTAAATAAATATATAATGAAAAAAATATTTTATGCATTTTCTACAGGGACATATTTTTATTTTCATGCTGCATTGGGGTCATCCCTTCCACATTTACAATGCCTCCTTTGCCAGGTACTTACAAAAGTATATGTCACTGCATATAAATATCCATGTGCATATACACACACTAATCTATAGCACTACACTGATATCTTCAGACACCGTGTCACCCCTTTATATGTGCTTTCCTAGGCCTGGACATTTCCAGCTTGGTAGAAACACACCCGCAGCACTGAGATAACTGCAATTAGATAATTAGATGGATAAATAGATAGATAGATATACATACTGATAGATAGATAGATAGATAGATAGATAGATAGATAGATAGATAGAAAGATAGACATAGTTAGAGATAGATAGATAGATAGATAGATAGATAGATAGATAGACATACGGAGAGATAGATAGATAGATAGATAGATAGATAGATAGATAGATATACTGAGAGATAAATAGACATACTGATAGATAGATAGATAGATAGATAGATAGATAGATAGATAGATAGATAGATAGATAGATAGATAGTAAAGTTTATGCAGGGATCTGCTCAAAATGTGTAATGTAAATTTAAATAATACATAGTATTGTATCCAAAATGGTTTTACAACGGTACAGCACTGCAAAGGAGTTTAGGGCATGTAGTAATTTATTTCCCATGTATCTGCTCTCACTCCTATATTACACGGCATCACACTGCAATTCCTTTCCCTGTGAGCAGAGTATACTTTTTTTGTACGGTAGCAAATTAATACTGTAGGCATAGGGTTTGAATCAATGTTTCTATTGTCAATTATCAGGAGACACAACTCTGAACAACAATGGGGTAAACAACATTGAGATTTCATGCTGCTCAGGGACCTGGGTCAGTTTTGCTGGAAATAAAGCAGGCAGTGATATATTTTAGTGGCCAAGCCTAAGTTCCTCACCATCTCATACCGTACACTTACAATTGCTGCATGTCTCTGGTGACAGTAAATATTTGAGTATTTTCTCTAGTGAGTGAGTGGTATGTGGTCACGAGCAGTATATGTGAAGTGGTTGTATTGTTGAGATTTTCAAACTTTAGCCAGTGTTAGCACGTTGATACATATTTGTTTCCCAGAAAAGCTGGAAAAAAGATGGTGACTTTCCAACTCTCAACCTTGCTCAAAGTTGGGCATTCCTCTATTTTTTCTGTAGACCTCCTTTGCATTATATTAAATACCCCCCAATTGAGTTTCAAACAAACTTAGCCAAAAGCAAACAGTAGTGCTGCACCTAGAGGGGGAGGCTGACCTCTAACACCCTGTGTTTGATCATTCATCACTCTAGTTAAATAGATAATAAAGCATTAAATGCTCTCCAAATCCCATGGATTAAATCATTCGGACAGAGTCCAAGGAACTAAAGATTACAGAAAAGCAGACAAGGGAGTTTATAAAGTGACACGCAACAGGATAACACCAGATCTGGACATATTCCCTAAGACGTCTCACTTCACTGAATGTGGAATAATGCCATACAAATTGAGTTATTCAGAAAATATCTATTAGGAAACACATTTGAGATGAAGACAAGTGTAAGAACAAGATGTGTTTGGTAAGATCTTCAGGGAATCATCAAATCAAAGCGGTAATATTGCGGTGATATTGAATTTTGTGGGTAGAGTTAAATAACGGAGCAGCAAATTCCAAAAGAATATTAGTAGGAGTTTGCTATAAACCCCCAAATATAGCTAAAAGTGAGGAAATACAATTATTGTTACAGATTGGAAAAGCAGCTAAGCATGGGCAAGTTCGAATAATGGGGGATTTTAATTACCCTGAAATAAACTGGATAAATGAGAACAGCAGTTCATCTAAGGGGATCAGGTTCTTGAGTACACTCAGGGATCATTATCTGGCCCAGGTAATACAAGAGCCTATTAGAAATGGGGCCATCTTGGATTTAGTCATCACAAGTAATATTGATATAGTATCAAATGTTGGAATAGGGCAACCTTTGGGAAACAGTGATCACAACACAGTCTCGTTTGAGATTGAAATAAAAAAAAAACTGTAAGGGGCCAAAAAACCTCTTAATTTAGAAAAAGGCAGATTTTAATGGTCTAAGGGCAGCGATACAAAGTATAGACTGGGACAGAGAACTGATGGGTAAAAATACTGAACATAAATGGACAACATTTAAATCCTTACTAAATATACATACACATCGGCATATACCGTGTGGAAATAAAAGTAAAAGGAGTAAATCCCATCCAATGTGGCTTAACAATGATTTAAAGATCAAGATATGGAGTAAAAAACAGGCATTTAAATTATACAAACAAGAGGGGACAGAGACTGCTTTACGGGAATACAAGGAAATCAACAAGGCAGCAAAAGCGCAATTAGACTGGCTAAAATAGAAAATAAAAAAATTGTTGCAAAAGAGAAGCAAGACTAACCCTAAAATATTTTTTAAATATATTAATGGGAAGAAGGCGAGGAAGGAAGCTATAGGAACATTACAATGTGATACAGGCTGTCTGATAATTAGTGACCAGGAAAAGGCAGATTAGCTAAATAGGTTCTTTTCTTCGGTATATTCAAGGGAGGTACCAGTGGTTTAGACACTGCACCATAATGGGGCTACACTACCTTTGCCAAATAATTGATTAACAGAGGAAGAAATCCAAAAGAGGTTGAAAAAAATAAATGTTTATAAAGCCCCGGGTCCTGATGGAATACATCCATGGGTACTGAGGGAACTGGGTTCTGTAATAGCCAAACCATTATATCTAATTTTTCAAGTTTCACTCAACACAGGGTCTCTACCAGATGACTGGAGAAAAGTAGAAGTGATACCTGTACAGTATTTATGAAGGGAGCAAGAACAATTATAGACCAGTGAGCCTCACTTCTGTAACAGGAAAGCTTTTAGAAGGGTTCATAAGGGATAATATACAAGAATATGTCTAGTTTTGTTGCCCTTCTCTGTACTTTTTTCAGCTCTAAAATGTCCTTTTTATAAAGTGGTGCCCAAAATTGTATTCCATATTCCAAATGAGGGCGTACTAGGAATTTGTACAGTGACAGAATTATATTTGCTTACCTTGCTTCTATACCCTTCTTAATACATGTTAATATTTTATTTGACTTTGCAGATGCTGCTTCGCTTTGAGCACTGTTACTTATGTGGTTGTCTACAACTACTCCCAAATCCCTTTCAATATCCCATACCCAAGATTTACTCCATTAAGATTATAAATTGCATGGCTATTTTTCCTTCGAAAATGCATAACTTTACATTCATTGTATTAAATCTCATCTGCCATTTTGTAGCCCATTTCTCCAATTTATGCAAATCCCTTGGGAGGGAAAGTACATCCTTTTCTGATTTAATTAGTTTACACAACTTTGTGTCTTCAGCAAAAATGAAGAGAATACTTTCCAGTCCTACTTCTAAGTAATTAATACATTTGTTAAAAAGGAGAGGACCTAATACTGAACCCTGAGGAACCCCACTTACAACATTAGTCCAGACTGAGGATGTTCCATTTACAACAGCCCTTCCTATCTTTTATCCAGCTCTCAATCCATGAGTAGATATTTACTGCAATTCCTGTATCCCTTAGTTTGCACAGTGGTCTTCGATGTGGCACTGTTGCTAAAGCCTTTGCAAAATAAAAAAAATAAAAAAAACATCTACTGAGTTTCCTTGATCCAAGTTCCCACTAACCTCCTCATAGAAACTAATTAGATTTGTTTGAGATAACCAATCCCTCATAAATCAGTATTGGCTGGTAGAGACCCTGTGTTGTGTGAATCCTGAAAAATTATATATAATGATTTGGCTATTACAGAACCCAGTTCCCATCAGCACCTGGGGCTTTATTAACATTTCATTTTTCCAACCAATATTTTAGGGTTAGTCTTACTCTCCTTTGCAACTAACTTTTCATTTTCAATTTTAGTCAGTCTAATAGCCCTTTTTCAAGCCTTGTTGATTTAATTGTACTTATGTAAGGCAGTCCCTGTCCCCTCTTGTTTGCAAGCTTCTGGCATTAGCAAGCATACACCTTATATTGTCATGAGTCTGTAGTTCTGAAGTGCCTGCCACTGTACTTGAGTTACTTAGCAGTACCTCCCTTTTGACTATACTAACCCTCCCCCTTCTACACCCCCATGACTAGTAAATTAATTCCTTACCCTTTTATTTCTATCTAAAAACTCCCCAGCCTTTCTACCATCCTATCCACTAGCACACCAGCTCCCTCTTCATAAAGGTAAAATCCATCCCTACTATAGAGATTGTACCCAAGTGATAAGTCAGCCCAGTGCTCTAAAAACCTCAAACACCTCCTTAGTGCACTACTTTTTTAGCCATGCATTAGCCTCCCTAAGCTTCTCTGTCTCCCTGGGCTAGGACGTGGCACTGGTAGTATCTCAGAAAATATTACCTTGGAGGTCCTTGCCTTCGGCTTATTACCTAGTTCTAGAAAATCATTCTTTAGGACACTCCATCTTCCACTAACTTTGTAATTGGTACCAATATGTACCAAGACCGCTGGTTCATTTCCAGCCCCTCACAATAAGTGCAGCTTGTATAAGTTTTGTATCGCTGCACCCAGGACAGCTTAACCAGATTCTAGGGCATGTTGCACATTCTCAGGCCAAATTACCGGGTTCCAGGACAAGTTGAAAAATAATAAACTCCTTCCTTCTGAATGAAATACACCATGCATGTGTCCAAAAAAGAGCATAAACTTTATTTTTTTCAGTACATCATTTTATACAGGTTTTTTCCCAAACAGCAGTGGGCCATTTCCATATACAAACACAAGTTTCACACCTTTGGCAATTTGGAAATACCCCACATGGGCTAGGACGAGCTCCAAGGACTCTGTGCCTGCCTGTCTTTTTTCTCAGCTAGGTGCCAAGCATTTTATGGCCCCAGCTACCCCCGGTCAGAATATGGGCACTGCAGCGGTTGATAAGATACTGTGCCCTAAAAATGGAAAATGGACCCATAGCCCTCTAGGCTCAAATGACCTAATGGAAAGAGGCCTTAATGCTAAAGAGTATACAATCAGAGCTTGGGGAAACATCACACAACATAACAAATCAACAAGTGGTAAATTCTTTGATTCAACTGGCTATAAGTCCTATTAAATTCCCCTAACGTGTAAAACCGTAGCCCGTAATGTAGCCAGTAAGACTTATGGCTATTAAATTAGACCCGTAAAGCAGGCCGCTGCCGATCTGTGGGTTTGGAGCAAAAAAAGGTTACGGGGCGTGGGATGTGGAACTTCAAGCCCGTAACCGCTACGTTTCCAATCATGCTATTAAATTGCAACAAATTCACTGGAGTTCAACCACGTAACACGCAAATGGAGCCAAGAAGCCAGCGGGTAATAGAGAGGATCCGCAAGTGGGGTAAAGTCCACTCCGTAGCACTTTAAATGCACATATACACACACTACTGTACTTATAATAAAAAGGAAAGTGATGTTAGGTCTTAGAATTAATAGCACAACATTCTCAAACTCGCACATCGGCCCAGAAAGATACTTTATTTCATGTTTGATTTCCATGTTATATCGATCCCGGCAATCCCATCAATGTGTTAATACATATAATGGAACTCGCATGTAATAGAATATCATATTTACGGCTTTATCAATATTGCCTTATATCTGGAATGTGGGTCCGATCGTAACTCGTAATTGAACCCTGTAATACTTTGAAATACAACGTCCATTTTTCTGTAATGCAATGATGACGATCTCTGTTTCCATTGGCTCCATCTAAACCCGTAACTACGGATTTGCTTAATTGATCATGTTCACGGCCACGCATTCATTGGTCGACATATGGTTTACGGGTCTGCCTCTCAAGTCCGTAACTCGCAGCCTGTTCTAATTTATTGTTATGTAACTCGGCCAAATTTCAAGCCCGCAGCCCTTGCGGGTCTCACGTTGCACATAAGGGATTATAATTTAATAGGGCTGTAAGTGTCTAATGTCCGTCAGGATCCAGTGGCAAGAACAAAAAGTCCAAGTGTCCTTTGGTTTGTGACAATAATATTTAGAATAAGACCTAGAAGTGAGGAGGCAAATGGTTGGTTGACAGGCACACGTTACAAACATTCAATAGATAAAGTTCCTGTTATTGCATGTAGTTTTAAATGATACCAATTATGGGATATTTGCTCTGCCTCTATCTCTTTTGTGTGTTGCTGAGAAGAAGAAGCGGGACTTTGTTTCCCTGGTCATCTTTCTCAAGCACAAATCCTTATTCACAAACAAGTTCTCAATGCACTTATATAAAGACATCCAAGCTCACTTGTACGCTCTAACACTTGAATACATACACACTCTCATATGACCACAGTCACTTGCACTCATGGTTATGGAAGGACCTGGTACATTTCTAATATTAGCTCAAATGAGATATATTGCTCTTTTTCAACTATTAGAAAACACAATATATATGTAGATCCTTGTGAGAGGGCTTCAGGGGCTATATAAGTGACAACTAAAAAAAGACAATATCTAAGTCAATTCTTGATTAAACAGCGTCTTGTTGGTGACTTCAACATCCATTTAAAGCCATGTTTTTGCCCATAATTGTAATGAGCCGCATATATGTAGTATTTGTAGATCAGGGGTGATCAATAGACAACGCACATTGACTCAGGCCTAGAATACATTGATTGGAAAGCTGTAATTTTGAAGAGTTGTGACCAGAGCTTGGTTTATTTAAAAGGGTACTATAGTCCAATATTTTTATTAAGCCATTTAATATAAAACTAGTAATGATAATAAGAAAAATGTTTTCTCAATGAATTAGGAATAACCTTTAAACATATACCCTATTATGCAATTGAATGCTGTAGTCTCCATGAATGGGGGTATGTGTTTTTGTCAAGTAGGTGTGGCACTTGGAGTCAGATTGGTACCCAGTGAACTGCTATTTGCACTTTTATATCATAAACTGCTTCACAATATAGCCATGCACTATCCTCTGCATTTGATATAACTGCTCTTAAGCCATCTCAAACGTGGGTCTTAAACAAACAAGATACCTTCAAAAGTATCTTGTTTGTTGCTGAACTCCACTGGAGGAGATGATGCAATCATGCAGACTTCCTCCACTTCAAATGTATTCTTAACAATCAAACATGACATATTTCTTATCTCTCATATCTACTCTGTTATCCAACCTAATGCTTATTTTCAACATCCAACTATCTTCCACACACCTACACCCCCTCCCAACACTACCTTCTCAGCCTAAGACATTGTAGAACACGTCAAAAATACAATCAATTCAACTAGGCAAGAGATCATTTGCACCACACAGCCAGCTCTCCACTTCTGATTGCCTCCAGCTCAGCAATTAATTAACAACTAATCTGCATATTGCAGATCAGAGGAGTCCTTAAAAGGTTGGACGTCATGGACGGAAAGTATTTTTCAACCTCAATTACTTTGAAACTATGTAACAGCCTCACTCAGCCTTTGCATCCCATTTACAGAGGATGAGATGCCCTCACTCCTCTCAGCTTCTCACCCAACAACATGTCGACTTGAACCTATCTCTTCATAACTCTAACCTCCCTCTACTACACTATCTCCAGCTGTAACCCAACTTTTCAAACAATCCCTCGTAACGACACATTTCCTTTTCCTTGCAAATATTCTCTTTTTATATCAATCCTGATACCTTCTCTTGATCTTTACATGCTCTATAACTACTGCCCTATTTATTTGCTTCATGTTGCCTCTATACTACCAGAAAGGTCAGTCTATAACTTTCTAAACCATTTGTTTTGTCATCAAATTCCTTACTTGACCCTCTGCAATCTGGCGTCCTCATGGAACACACTAACAACATCCACCTGGCCTCTCCGCTGCCTTTAACACATTTGACCAATCACTTCTTCTCCAGTGTCTCAGCTCCCTTGGCCTTTGTGACCATGCACTCTCCTGGTCCAGTCTTATCTTTCTAACCACTCATTTATGGTTATTTTATTTGGATTCAACTTCACCACCATTACCACTCACTGTTGGAGTACCTCACAGCTCTGTTTTGGTTACATTGCTTTTCCCAATCTACACCTTCTCCCTTGGTAAACTAATAAGATTTCTTGGGCTCTGTATAATTTCTTTGCTGATGAAACCCAAGGATATATCTTCTCTAGCGACTTATCTCCCTCACTACTAGCCGGCCTTCCCTTTACTCTCTCCACTCCCATCCATTGTAAACGTTTCTGCTAGGTTCATATACCTAACCAGCCATTTCTTATCTGAACGTTTCTCCACTGGCTTCCCATACCAGCTAAAATTAAGTTCGAAATTGTGGCACTCAGCTACAATACTGCAACCTTCTACATAGGTTTAATCTCCAGATACCCCCTACTCTCTACCTCTCTCATACTCTCCCCTAGTCTTCAAAGTTTCAAACGCTCCATGAAACCCGTCTATTTAGAGAAGCCACCAACTTCTTCCTTACATCGGGGATTCAAACAAGACAGTGACCACCTCATGTGCATGGATCCTGCTGACTCACTGGACTACAGATAAGCAACCCCATTTCCCTTTGTCTCTAATACCCTTAACCCACTTGGATTGTAAGCTCCTATGGCAGAAGGGCCCTTTACACCTTCTGTACCAGTGTGTTACTTCTGTCATATTTGTCTTTTGTATTTACTGTATTCCATGTACTTAACTCTACATATTATGTTGGTGTTTTATAAATAAAGGACAATAATCTGCTATAATAGTTATTAGCTTGTGAGTGACGCCTGCGGGTGCATTCTGCGTGGTATGTTCTGTGCAGGCGTTACTCACAAGCTACTAGCAGCACATTCCGGCGACTGAAACATGCCGCGGCACATTGGAGGCTGCAGGTGAGCCTGGGGACAGAGACGGAGGGAGTGAGAGGGGGGGGGGAGAGAGGGAGGGAGAGGGAGGGAGAGAGAGGGAGAGAGGGGAGGGAGGAGGAGTGAGAGAGAGGGCAAATAAGGGAAGGGAGAGAAAGAGAGAGGGGAGGAGGGAGAGAGAGGGGGAAGGGGGAGGGAGCAAGAAGGGGAGGGAGGAAGAGAGAGGGAGAGAGATGGGGAGAGGGAGGAGGAGAGAGAGAGGAAGAGAGGGGAGGGAGGAAGAGTGAGAGAGAGGGCAAATAAGGGAAGGGAGAGAAAGAGAGAGGGGAGGAGGGAGAGAGAGGGGGAGGGGGAGGGAGAAAGAAGGGGAGGGAAGAAGAGAGAGGGAGAGAGATGGGGAGAGGGAGAAGGAGAGAGAGAGGAAGAGAGGGGAGGGAGGAAGAATGAGAGAGAGGGCAAATAAGGGAAGGGAGAGAAAGAGAGAGGGGAGGAGGGATAGAGAGGGGGAGGGGGAGGGAGAAAGAAGGGGAGGGATGTAGAGAGAGGGAGAGAGATGGGGAGAGAGAGGAGGAGGAGAGAGAGAGGAAGAGAGGGGAGGGAGGAGAAGTGAGAGAGAGGGCAAAAAAGGGGAGGGAGAGAAAGAGAGAGGGGAGGAGGGAGAGAAAGGGAGAGAGATGGAGAGAGAGAGAGAGAGAGAGAGAGAGAGAGAGGAGGGAGAGAGAGAGGAGGGAGAGAGAGAGGAGGGAGAGAGAAAGGGATGAAAAGTGAAAGGGAGGGAGAGAGAGGGGGGAACAGAGGGGAGAGGGGAGGGAGGAGGAGTGAGAGAGAGAGAGGGCAGAGAAGGGGAGGGAGAGAAAGATAGAGGAGATGGAGAGAGAGAGAGGGGGAAGGAGAAGGTAGCAAGAGGGTGATGGAGGAAGAGAGGGAGGGAGAGAGATGGGGAGAGAAAGAGGGGGAGGGAGAGAGAGGAAAAAAGGGAGAGAGAAAAGGAGCAAGAGAGAGGGGGGAACAGAGGGGAGCGAGGATGAGTGAGAGAGGGCAGAGAAGGGGAGGGAGAGAATGGGGGAGAGAGGGAGAGAGAGAGGGGAGGTAGAGAGAGGGGGTGGGAGGAAGAGAGAGAGGGAGAGGGAGAGAGAAAGGGAGGGAGAGACAGGGATAGAGAAGGAGGGAGAGAGAGGGGGAAGGGAGAGAAAGGGGGGCACACACAGAGAGAGAGAGAGGGCGCATAGAAATAGACAGCACTGAAAGAGACCAAACAGACAGTTGAAGATACTATATGATACCATTTTTGTCAAGCAGGTTACTGGTAATAATAATAATAGACAACTGACTTTGCATCGAGGATGAGCCATCATTGAAACATAAAAGATAGGACAAGATCTTTATGACACAACAATGTAAGACTACTTATAAATGCATATATTATGTTAGCAATTAAAGGTTGTTTTTATTTCTTTATGTTCTCAAAACATTTTGCCTATCATTAATTCTGGTTCTTTAAAAGAGAGCACTATAAATATCGCACTACGGTATCCCTTTAAACATTGCTGTATACTGTGATTGACGTCACTTCTACAGTGGTCATGCCAGCAGAGAATGTACCCAGGGATGTACAAATGTAGATCCATTCATTAAATATTAAAAAATATTTACTGAAAGCATTTACCATGCTTTAGAAGTATGTAACAAAATGACCACATTAGCAGATATGCAGGAGAGGAACATAAAAGCATTTTTAGAGCAAATTATACTGATATGACTCATGGGGGATTCAGTCTCAGACAGCTTGTCTGTCTATAACTTGAGGAGTATGATTATCTTAAGGTTGGGGGGGGCTTTCTATTGTCAAGCGTTTTTTAACAGTAGTGAATAGAGATTTTACATGGATCCACTACTACCTACCATTCTCCCCAGGTTTCTAATACTTTTAGGAACAAATACAAAATGTCTGTCATCATTAAAAGCTAAAGTTGAATACATTGGTTAAAAATTAAAACCGGCAAATATTTATTTTAAGCCGTGTAAAATAATTTTGAATATTATCAAGTAAAATTCTTCAAAATAGTAAACTAAATATGATACAGACAGCAAAGAAGAAATGTCCCAATGCTCTACAATCTGGGCAGTTTCTTAGAATACATTACCATCTAGTGGTCAGTGGGCAGCATTACAAGTACAACATTACATATTCCAGGATTTGATGCTGCATGTCTAGCAACATACAGACATTTGAAGAAGGAATGTAAAAATAATAAGGTCTTTAACTTATTACCTTTCATATGCAATTGTGATGTAATTGAATCAAGCAGTTTGGTCTCTGCTGATCTGCTTCAATTAAGATGAGACTTTGAATACTTGGAGGCTTCTGGCTTCATAATGGGTATCTGACAACTAACAGCCCTATTAAATTCGAATCCGTAGCGGCATCAGCAAGACCGCAAGGGCTGGGGGCTTGAATTTCTATTAAATTAGAACATGCCGTGAGTTACGGGCTTGAGACGCAAAACTGTGAAATATTTTTTGAACGTTGGATGTGCGGCCGTGAACATAATCAATTAGTCAAACCCGTAGTTACAGGTTTAGACAGAGCCATTGGCAAATGAGATCGTCATCATTATGTCACTGAAAAATGGAGATTGTATTTCAAAGTCTGGTACCCGTTGGCTTCTTGGCTCCATATGTGGGTTACGGACTTGAACGCCAGTGAATTTGTTGCAATTTAATAGCGTGATTGTAAACGTAACAGTTACGGGCTTGACAGATCAAAGGATTTGCAGGCGCGCAGTTCAAATCTCCACGTCCTGTAGCCTTTTATTGCACTTTCCCCACACGTCATTGACAGGTTGCTTTACGGGGCCAATTTAATAGCCGCAAGTCATGCGACCCATGTTATGGGCTATGGTTTTTTCAACGTTGAGGGGATTTAATAGGGCTACAAATCTGCCAGTATTCTCAACAATACTAATGAAAATGCCATCCTAAAATACAATTTCTAATCTATTATGTTCTGCGTGCAATTTTTCAGCTGTGAAATCTACCATTTTGGTGCCTGTTGATGATCTACTTACTGATGCAAGAGGAGACATTGAATTCAGAGGAAATGGCACCTAAAACTGTCAGTGCTTTCAACAGAAAATCTAATTTGTTTGCTGAGAATGTAGCCGGCAGAATCAGGTCAGAATATCAAATGGTACCCCACAGTAAAGAATAATTGCACCCAAAATCATAAATGTTACCGTTGTTTATTTATGTAATTATTTATTTATTCTTGCTTATCAAGTTTAGATTTTCAAAAGACCATGTAAAAGCAAACTGACCAAAGTAATCCTTGAAGGGATATCTGAAAATTGCGTATTCAGAGAGTGTCTGAAAACTGGACAGGTCAGTGTGAGGCAGAGCAATGGTCCTGGGTGTAGGTCAGTGAGTATGAGCCTGGGTGTGATATTCTTTGAGTCTCTCGCAGGCCTAGCCGTATTAACCCTTTCAGTGTTGTCACACTGACCATTCGTGAGACATTTCTCAGAATTCTTTGTGGTTTAGGAATTACTCAATTCTTCAGTTCCTTTTTTCACTTTCAAATGTAAGCACAGAATTTGTCCAGTTTGCCTCCTCTGTCCAGCAACTTGTCAGCCCTGTAAGGTACGTATTCGGACTTGCTGCTCTGCATAGCGGAGTATCCATGTACCCATGAAGGCTATAGTGACCCTTCACTGTTGGGTAAGAAATGCCTTGAGGATTCTATAACGACAACACATCCTCCGTCCTCATTAGCCGTCCAAAGAGATTTTAAATACTATTTGAATGGGGAAGTATTGGATTCATACAGTCCTTAGATGATCCCAACCACACCAGCTAAGCCTGATTCCTCCCTGGATCAATACTCTCTCTCTAATTATTCAGGATAACCCTGAATGCACTTTTTGATTAGAAATAAATCCAGTCCCCTTTTAAAGTTATCTATCAAATCTGCTATCACCACCTCTTTTGGTGGAGAATTCCACAGATTAACCATCCTTACTGTGAAGAACCCTTTTCTTTCTTTAAGGTGGAATATTTTTACTTCTAACCTCAAAGGATGTCCTCTTGTCAGTTGGAAACCTCTTGGCTAGCTTGACAAATCTTTATACCGACCCTGGATGCATTTATATAAGGTAATCATATCTCCTCTTAGACATCTTTTTTCTAGAGAAAATAAGTTGTCTTTTTGGTTAGTCTTTCTTTATAACTTAGCCCCTCCATTCCCCTTATTAGTTTTGTTGCCCTCCTCTGTACCTTTTCCAGCTCTAAAATGTCCTTTTTATGAAGTGGAGCCCAAAATTGTACTCTATATTCCAAATGAGGGCGTACTAGGGATTTGAATTGTGGCAGAATTATATTTGCTTCCCTTGCTTCTATACCCTTCTTAATACATGCTAATATTGTATTTGCCTTTGCAGCTGCTGCTTGGCATTGAGCACTGTTACCTGGGTAGTTGTCTACAAGCACTCTCAAATCCCTTTCAATATCTGATACCCCTATATTTGCTCTATTAAGATTATAAATTGCATAGCTATTTTTCCTTCCCAGATGCATAACTTTACATTTATTCGTCATTTATTCATCTGCCATTTAGATGCCCATTCCTCTATTTTATGTAAATCCCTTTGGAGGGAAAGTACATCATTATCTGATTTAATTACCTTGCACAACTTATTGTCATCAGCAAAAATGTAGACACCACACTCCAATCCTACTTCTCAGTCATTAATTAATATGTTAAAATGGAGAGGACCTAATACTGAACCCTGAGGAACCCCACTTACCACATTAGTCCAATCCAAGTATGTTCCATTTACAATAACCCTTTGCTTCCTGTCTTTTAGCAACCTCTCGATCCTTAAGATATTTACTGCAATTGCTGTATCCCTTAGTTTGCACAATAGTCTTCCATGTGGCACTATATCAAAAGCCTTTGCAATATCCCCCAAAAACATTTTTTTTAAACTTATTATCCTTTATTTATAACATGCCAACATATTCCGCAGTGCAATACAGGGGTTAGGTAAAAGTATAAAAAATAATCCCACAATGAAAAATAATGGAAGATCCTGTTATTGAGCTTTCAATCAGATACTACATCCACTGAGTTGCCTTGATCCAGGTTCCTACGGACCTTCTCATACAAACTAATTAGATTTGTTTGACTTGAACTATCATTCATAAATCCATGTTGCCTCCTACTTATTATCCTGTTGAGATAGACATATTCTTGTATATTATTCCTTATTAACCCTTCTAAAAGCTTTTCCACTACAGAAATGAGGCTCACTGGTCTATTATTCCCTGGATTTGCTCTTGCTCCCTTTTTAAATATCGGCGTCAACACTGCTTTTCCCCAGTCATCTGGTAGCGACCCTGTGTTGAGTGATTCTTGAAAAATTTAATATAATGGTTTTGCTATTACAGAACCCAGTTCCCTCAGTACCCATGGATGTATTCCATCAGGACCTTGGGCTTTATTAACATTTATTTTTTCCAACCTCTTTTGGTTTTCTTCCTGCGTTAACCAATTATTTGTATACCAAAGAAAAAGAATCTATTTAGCTCATCTGCCTTTTTTTTGGTCATTAATTATCAGACGGCCTGCGTCACATTGTAATGTTCCTATAGCTTCCTTCCTTGCCTTCTTCCCATTAATATATTTAAAAAATATATTAAGGTTAGTCTTACTCTCTTTTGCAACTAATTTTTTATTTTCTGTTTTAGCCAGTCTAATCGCCCTTTTGCAAGCCTTGTTGATTTCCTTGTACTCACGAAAAGCAGTCTGTCCCCTTTTGTTTGTATAATGTAAATGCCTGTTTTTTACACCATATTTTGAGCTTTAAATCATTGTTAAGCCCCATTGGATGTGATTTACTCCTTTTACTTTTATTCCCACATGGTATATGTTGATAAGTATATATATTTAGTAAGGATTTAAATATTGTCCATTTATGTTCAGTAGTTTTACCTGTCAGTTCTGTGTCCCAGTCTATACTTTGTATTGCTGCCCTTAGACCGTTAAAATCTTCCCTTTTAAAATTAAGAGTTTTCGTTGGCCCCTTATAGTTTTGTTTTTTTACTTCACTCTCAAATTAAACTGTGTTGTGATCACTGTTTCCCAAAGGTTGCCCTATTTCAACAATTGATACTATATCAATATTATTTGTGATAACTAAATCCATGATAGCCTCATTTCTAGTAGGCTCTTGTATAACCTGGGCCAGATAATGATCCCTGAATGTACTCAAGAACCTGCTCCCCTTAGCTGAACTGCTGGTCTCATTTATCCAGTTTATTTCACGGTAATCGAAATCTCCCATTATTAGAACTTGCCCATGCTTAGCTGCATTTCCAATTTTTAACAATAATTGTATTTCCTCACTTCCAGTTATATTTGGGGGTTTATAGCATAATCCTACTAATATTATTTTTGAATTTGCTGCTCCGCTATTTAACTCAACCCGCAAACATTCAATATTACCGCTAGTTCCTCCATAAATATCTTTTCTTACTATAGGCTTACATTCAGGCTTAACATACAGACAAATCCCTCCTCCTCTTTTACCATTGCACCTATCTTTCATAAATAGGTTATAACCATCCAGATTAACAGTCCAGTCATGAGATTCATCCCACCATGTTTCGGTAATGCCTATTAATTGCCAATAATTCTAGCTCTCCCATTTTTCCTGACAAGATTCTGGCATTAGCAAGCATACATCTTATGTTATGTGTCTGTAGTTCTGAAGTGCTTGCCTCAGTACTTGAGTTACCTAGTAATACCTCCCTATTGACTATACTAACCCTCCCCCATCTCCTCCCCCATGGGTAGTTAATTCATCCCTTATCCCCTCTACACTTTCTACCCCATTACACTCATCTAGTCCCCCCCCACCTACTAGTTTATAAACTCCCCCAGCTTTTCTATCATCCTATCCCCTAGCACAAAAGCTCCCTCATCATTAAGGTGCAATCCATCCCTACTGTAGAACTTGTTGTTGTTGGGGTGGCAGTGTCCTTCTAAATGAGTGTTTGTTGATAGCAGGGGAAAGCTTTTTTCCCATCAACATAATATCTCAACACTACTTTATTACATCTATGCAGTGTATAAATTGTTGTTTTACAAAAGTGTCTGGCTAAATACATTGGTAACATATAAAAGCTGTGATATCATAGTGACACCAGACAAACACAGGGTTAACATGTCTGGGTATGCTGCAATTATAGGGGATACAGATACATTTTCTTGATTAAAGAACCACTGGTCATTTTTTTATTCTGTGTTATTTAGTAAACCCTGTTAAGCATTTTCTGAAAAAATATAGAAACATAAAATATGATAAATTATTTTTCAGAAAGCACAGATAAAAACTTGTTAATATGTGTTAATATGGTCATTGTAATTATCTATACCCACTGCCATTCTCCTCCTACATATTATTCACCACTGGGAGTGTTAATTGATCATCTCACATAAAGATAATCAGCCTTATTAAATTGTGATTTGGCCAATTGAAAATGGCTCTATATAAGCACAGAGCATATTTTTTACAGAAGTTTTTAGTTAAAAGCAAGGTCTTCACTAACTAAACTTCTGTAAAAAAAAATATGCTCTGTGCTTATACAGAGCCCTTTTCAATTGTCCGAATCGCAATTTAATAAGGCTGTATATCAGAGAGGGAGGATCATTTAGGTAATTTATACTTAAAATATACCATCAGTCTCCATTATCTACCACTTCCACTAAATATGTTAATAGCAACCATCTGCTTTGCTATAAGCGCATTCAGAAGGATGCCAATCTTTTGTTTAATTTTAAAGTATCAAGATTTTGCTGTGTGGTCAGTCTATGGATGTTTGTATGGCCTTGTATCAAATCATATTATTATTAAAAACTTTGAGACCCATCTCTAAGCCAAACCCCATTCTTCACCTTTATGATTTTAACACGGTGGAGAAAAGCTTGAGGCTGACACTCTAATCTTTGAATTTAATATTGTAATTAAAACAGATAGGAATAGTATTAATGATCAATATATAATCTAAACAAAAAGTTCTTCATAGGTCATTATAGTGCTCATTTAAACTCACAGCACAAGCTTTTTTTGTTATTACCTGCACAATTTTCAGCTAATTGTGCAACTCTTGATTTTATGAGCTCCCATTGCCCTTTTAAATTACACATAATGTCTGTCTTGTGTTCGTTGTCTTCTATTTCCATAATCAACCTTCTGTAACAGATATTTTATATTTATTTTAAATAGGATTCTGAGCCAAAATGGCCTACACCCAACACTGAGACACCTATTTGCATACAATGTCATGTATTCACTGTTTTTATTTACTTGAGTGACCACACCTCTCTCTCAAAGAACTTCCAACGGTAAGTCTCAAGTGCAAGTCATTGTAAATTCAAGACCAAAATGGCAGCCTGGAATTACACTGCCAAGGTAGACAGTCCAGTTATGGGTGTTCACAGTTCAGAGAGTGTGGCTGTGTGCGTGGTTCTATCCCTGGCCTTTCTTATTGGGATTCCTGGTAACCTCCTGGTTATTTGGAGCATCTGTGGTAAGCTGAAGAGTCGTTATTCCACTACCACCTTGATTGTCAACTTGGCATTTGCAGACTTCATGGTCCTGGTGACTTTGCCCATCTGGATTTACTCTTTTGCTGATCAATGGATATTTGGGGTCATATTCTGCAAGACCTTGGTGTACCTCATCTACTCTAGCATGTATGCCAGCCTCTTCCTTGTCACGTTGATGAGCATTGAACGTTTCTTAGCTGTCTTCCGACCCTTTGCCCTACAGAAGTGGAACAGGCAGCAGGTCTTTCTAAAGGTAGTCATATCCATCTGGTTACTGGCTGCAATGCTGGGTATCCCGATCCTCCCATTCCAAAACACTCATGAGGCAGATGGTCGCCTCCAGTGCACCTCACGTGATTACTCCTCAACTAAACAGAGGCTAGCCTGCCTTGTCTTGGAGACTCTATTTGGGTTCTTCATCCCATTCTGCATCATCTGTACATGCTATGCTTGCCTGAGAAAGAGGATTCAGAACATGAACTACATGGTCAAGAAAAGGTCAGATACTTTAATCACCAGCGTAGTTGTGGTTTTAGTCCTTTGCTGGACACCCCATCACGTTTTCAATCTTTTGGATATCATCTCAGTTTTACTGGAATTCTCACACCCTGATCTCTCAGTCGCTCTTGAGGAGATCACGGAAACTGGTGTCTACATCTCTGGAGCTCTGACGTTCCTCAGTAGCTGTGTGAACCCTGTTTTGTATGCCTTTGCAGCACAAAGGTTTCGTAGTCAAACCAGGTTTTCCAAATTGGTCAAACTGTTTGAGACTGTTGGAGCATCTGAGCAGAACACAAGGGATGGGACGGACAGGACTGACAGCTACACCAGTGGGGTAGAGCTTCAAGACATTCAAAAAAGGGACTTGTCCCAGAGCTGACCACCTCCAATCAGATCTACCAATATTTTGGGGGGCTTTATTCTGATTTCAAAATTCCGCCATTTTTATGTAGATTATGTAGAATTTATTATGCCTACAGGAGGCAATTTCATGTTAGACATATATTGTAGAAACATATTATTACTGAACTAGGAGGAGAACACGCAACATATTGACCTATATTTGCAGAACTAAACTTGAACATAGGTAACATGTAGTTAGAATGTAAAACAAGCATAACATCCACTAATATATTACATTTTAGATGCAATTATGCTGCAGTGGAATTTAACATTTTGGATTATGATGATCTGCTTCTTCAAATAGCAGAAGAGTTTGAATGCATATCTATCTGCCCAGTCAAAATGTGGCATCTAAAATTGCCACTGATTTAAAAAGGGTGAATTGATATTTTATTCGTTAACAAGGACTCATACTCATGAGATAGAAGAATCAGTTCAGATTAGAAAACAGCACGACGAGGTGAAGAATAATTTCAGATAATAGATAAAAGTCAACTGTAATGCCATAGCCGAAACAGCTAGTTATTTTAATTATACATTGATTATTAATAAAATTAATATTAGCAATAAACAATATTGATTGAATAGCCTCCAGTTGAGCTTTTTGTCTCTACCTTGATAAGGTCATAAATAGGAGGGAGTTGGTTGAGACAGGTTTAAAGGTTTTTAAGAACAATCAGACCATAAGGGAACCAGCCATTATTAATAGGCTTCCCCATAGCAGAAGTGTGTTGCCAATGTAAATCTCTTTAACACAAATCCCCAGTCAAAGTGTTAACACATTTTATGTCTGAAAATTTAGCAGCTGCCTGCTAGACAACCTTCCACATTGTCATATAGTGGGTGGATAACACAACGGCCCTCTAATATACACTATGTGGGATCCTTGCACCAGAAATGGTTTATCCCTTCTGGCTTTGAATACAACATCGGCACATGGAATACAAACCTGACAAAATATGGCGTATAATGGTGAAAAAACTATGTATAAAAACAAAAGCTTTGTGTAGCAGACTTTTTAAATTATGTGAAGTTATTCTAATCCCCTCATATCTGTACCTTTAAATCTGTTCAACTATAACCCTTTAGAGAAGGATCTTTTTACCCATGTGTGTATCCCTCTGCTCTGGCTACATAAAAAGGGCCACAAGTTCCAAAATGTCTATCTTGCATTGAAAATGTAAACAATGTATGAAAAATAAATGGTCTATAGTGTAGAAAAATTGCAATTGTTTTTTCCTACTTTGTCCTGACGTTATAGGTAACATAGGGGCTGTGAGCCTTATGGATACCTGAACTTGAAACGTTATTATTATTATTATCCTTTATTTGTAACGCGCCAACATATTCCGTAGAGCTATACAGGGGTTAGGTACAAGTATAAACAATTTTCCCACATTTCCATTAGACTGAATGTAGATCCAGTAAGAAAACTCTCTGTTCATTTTTGTTTCCACTTCCTCTAAATTCACTGGTAAAATAAGGCAGGATCAAACACATTATTTTTTATCTGTAATCTGTAATTTTATATATATCCGTCATGCAAACAAATTTTTATAATATTTAAAATGTGTTCTTTTAAACGCATGATATATACATTTTTTAAGTACAGTTTCCCTTTCAAGTGACGAATCATAAATAAATATTACTGCAAGTGGTTGTTACTAAAACATGAGTGTGAAAGTCAGATATTTAATCATACATTATCTAAAAGGATTTTCACTCTCTGTAAGTTTTATTCATTTACTCTCTTAGTAGTAGGTATAAATAAGAATAATCCTAAAACTCTCTTTGAAAATTATGATTTAACCAACTTGGCATGTTCATCTTCCGTATCACCACCCAGCAGGAAATGAATGGCCGTAGATAAAGATAAAGATTTTGATGCCGATATTACTGAATTTTAACTGAAATTTAACTAAATTTCATAGGGTAATAGTGAGGGTAAGAGTTAGGATTAGGGTAAGAGATAGGGTGAGGGTTAGCGTAAGGGTAAGGTAAGGGTTATGGTAAGGGTTTAGAGTAAGGGTTAGGGTAATGACAAGGGTTAGGCTAAGGGTTAGGGTAAAAGTAAGGGTTAGGATTAGGGTAAGAGATAGGGTAAGGGTTAAGGTAAGGGTTACGGTAAGGGTTACGGTAAGGGTTAGAGAAAGGGTTAGGGTAATGGCAAGGGTTAGGCTAAGGGTTAGGGTAAGAGTAAGGGTTAGGGTAAGAGTAAGGGTTAGGATTAGGGTAAGAGATAGGGTAAGGGTTAGGGTAAGAGTTAGGTTAAGGGTTAGGGTAAGGGTTACGGTAAGGGTTAGAGTAAGGGTTAGGGTAAGAGTAAGGGTTAGAATTAGGGTAAGAGATAGGGTAAGGGTTAGGATAAGAGTTAGGGTAAGGGTTAGGGTAAGGGTTACTGTAAGGGTTAGAGTAAGGGTTAGGGTAAGAGTAAGGGTTAGGATTAGGGTAAGAGATAGGGTTAGGGTAAGGGTTACGGTAAGGGTTACAGTAAGGGTTAGAGTAAGGGTTTAGGGTAATGGCATGGGTTAGGCTAAGGGTTAGGGAAAGGTTTACCATAAGGGTTAGGGTAAGGATTAGAGTAACAGTTTAAGGTTAGAAATTGTGTAAAATGTTGACAGCACCCTCTAGCGACCACTTGCCCCCGCTGTTACAGACACTGCTGCAGGCCACCCAACAGGAAAGGTGCATGTATAAGTGTACTTTTCATTTGTGAATTTCTATTGCCCATTAATGTATTTTCAAGACCTCATAAGTGTCTCCTTCAAACAAATTCCCACTTACTTATAATAAACAGCATGTGTGAAGGGGTATTTGGGAGCTCTGAGTGACCATAATTAAATTTCAGTCGTTTTTATGGCTATTATCCATGGTTAACCCTTACCCTGTTTTAATATCTGTAAAATGTTGACTTGTACCCATATAACCTGGGGAATTTAGTGTTCAGATTCTGGGGTTAATGTCACAAACTGTAACAGGAAGTAACACCCACTGCTGTTAGGTTTTCTCACATTCAGCAAAAAAATAGATATTTCATCAACAGATGTTTTCTAGATCTTCTTACAAGAAAGTATCTGTCACTGCAGCTTTTCAAGGCATCTCTCTACAAGAAATAATTTGTCACCATAGACGTTCATTGCAAAAAAATCATTAAAATTATAAATCACCACTATGAAAGCCCTTTTAACCCAATTATATAAAATTAGAAATTATATTCTATGTATTAAATATAATACTATTTTTATTTTCCCTCAGCTTCACTCTAGATGGCTGCCATGTTGGTCTCTCTCACACCTCACATCCCTCAGAGCGTGTTAGAGTATGAAGTGGACGGGCAGCCAGCTGTGTATCTCCATATTGCATGTTATACTGCACACATGGCCAGCATCTTTGTAGTTGTCTACACGTCTATATGGTGCAGCTTCGAGTACAAGAGTCAGCACCATATAACCAAGTGGAAGTGCACCAGGCCACCATGGCGGCCTCTTAGAGTAATAATTAATAACTTAATCTTGGTACATTTTATACATGCAAATGGCCATGACTTTTGTATCATTGTATTACACTAGAGATACATATGTGTCTCTCTCTATGCTCCCTCTCTCGTTGTGCCCTCTGCCTCTCCTTCTTTGCCCTCTCTCTGTGTGTGCCCTCTCTCTCTCTGTGTTCCCTCTGTCTTTCTCCGTGCCCTCTCTTTTTCTCACATTGCCCTCTATCTCCATGTGACCTCTCTCTGTGTCCTCTCTCTCTCTCTTTACCCTTTCTCTCTCTCTCTCTCTCTTTGCCATATAGTTCTCTCTGTGCCCTTTCTCTTTCTCTCTGTGCCCTCTGTCACTCTCTCTCTCTGCCCTCTGTCTCTTCCTTACCCTTTGTGCTCCCTCTCTTTTTATGTACCCTCTCCCTGTATATCTGTGCTCTCTCTCTCGCTCTCTCTATTTGCCCTCTATCTCTCTGGGTGCCCTTTCTCTTTCTCTCCGTGCCCTCTGTCACTCTCTCTCTCTCTCTCTCTCTCTCTGTGCCCTCTCTGTATATCTGTGCCCTCTCTCTGTGCCCTCTATCTCTGTGTATCCTCTTTCTCTCCCTATGCCTTCTCTCTCTCTTTACCCTCTCTCTCTCTCTTTGCCATATAGTTCTCTCTGTGCCCTTTCTCTTTCTCTCTGTGCCATCTGTCACTCTCTCTCTCTCTCTGTGCCCTCTGTCTCTGCCTTACCCTTTGTGCTCTCTCTCTTTTTATGTACCCTCTCCCTGTATATCTGTGCCCCCTCTCTCTCTCTCTCTCTCTCTCTCTCTCTCTCTATTGGCCCTCTATCTCTCTGGGTGCCCTTTCTCTTTCTCTCCGTGCCCTCTGTCACTCTCTCTCTCTCTGTGCTCTCTCTGTATATCTGTGCCCTCTCTATGTGCCCTCTATCTCTGTGTATCCTCTTTCTCTCCCTGTGCCCCCCTCTCTCTTTCCCCTCTCTCTCTCTTTGCCATATAGTTCTCTCTGTGCCCTTTCTCTTTCTCTCTGTGCCCTCTGTCACTCTCTCTCTTTCTCTATGTCCTCTCTTTTTCTCTCATTGCCCTCTATCTCCATGTGACCTCTCTCTGTGTCCTCTCTCTTTCTGTGCCCTCTCTGTGTGTCATCTGTCTCTCTCTGTGCCCTCTCTCACCTTCTGTACCCCCTCTCTGTGCCCGCTGTCTCTCTCTCTGTGCCTTCCCTCTCTCCCTCTGTGCCCTCTCTCTCTGTGTATCCTCTTTCTCTCCCTGTGCCCTTTCTCTCTCTTTACCCTTTCTCTCTCTCTCTTTGCCGTACAGTTCTCTCTGTGCCCTTTCTCTTTCTCTCTGTGCCCTCTGTCCCTCTCTCTCTCTGTGTCCTCTGTCTCCACCTTACCCTATGTGATCTCTCTCTTTTTATGTACCATCTCCTTGTATATCTGTGCCCTCTCTCTCTCTCTCTATTTGCCCTCTATCTCTCTGGGTGCCCTTTCTCTTTCTCTCCATGCCCTCTGTCACTCTCTCTCTCTCTGTGCCCTCTCTGTATATATGTGCCCTCTCGCTGTGCCCTCTGTAACGGATCTACTGGCACCCCGACCGGGTACCTCCGTTGATGGACGCATCCTAGTTTGCGTCGAGGCCTACAAGCACCGCACCGGACACCAAACTACCACAGACTCCACAACCGCCGTAGCTTAAAGCTCCCAGGGAGTATGCAGCGCATAGCAATCCCCAGTATGATATAGCAATCCCCTCCAAGAACGAGACAAGGCTACGTTTTGAAGGGTCAAAGAACTCTCTTCTTTATTAATTACAAAACACATTTTTAAACACTTCACATACACAGTAGGGGCAGTGACTACCTTTGGTCAACCCCTAATTACCTCTGGCCAATCAGACAGGGTTAAGGCGTGGGAGCCAGGAGTCCCCTCCCCCAGGAGCCGCCCACTAGGCGTGGCTAACTGCTCATTCTACCTCTGGCGGTGGACAGAGTAACATCTCTAAGCTCACTTATTCCCCTGCTGGGAGTATGGGGAAACCCCAGGTCATCTCATTATTCAAGAGTCCCTACCCCCATTGTTCATGGTGCCATCTTGTCTGCTAAAACCCTTTTGTTCTGCTATCTCTTGTGTGGTTTAGCAGATACTATTAATAGGCAGATGGGCAACTCCTGACCAAGTGTATGAGACCAAAGATATTTGACTACATACCACACAATACAATATTTTTACAGATATAATAACAACATTTTATAACCCAGAACATATCTGCAGATAGCTTAGGTCTGAGCACACATTATTACTGAATGGCGCTCAGACCACATACATACAGTTCAATGGCCATGGAACCAAAGTCTTTCTGCATAGGAAAATAAAGTATTTAAATGCCGGTCCATAGTCAAAAGGCAGGAGGCTGGCAAACAGTCCTCTCCAAGACAAAGTGGCGAAGGGCACTTCGTCACACCCTCTATCTCTGTGTATCCTCTTTCTCTCCCTGTGCCCTCTCTCTTTACCCTCTCTCTCTCTCTCTTTGCCATATAGTTCTCTCTGTGCCCTTTCTCTTTCTCACTGTGCCCTCTGTCTCTCTCTCTCTGTGCCCTCTGTCTCCGCCTTACCCTATGTGCTCTCTCTCTTTTTATGTACCCTCTCCCTGTATATCTGTACCCTCTCTCTCTCTATTTGCCCTCTATCTCTCTGGGCGCCCTTTCTCTTTCTCTCCGTGCCCTCTGTCACTCTCTCTCTTTCTCTCTGTGCCCTCTCTGTATATCTGTGCCATCTCTGTGTGCCCTCTATCTCTGTGTATCCTCTTTCTCTCCCTGTGCCCCCTCTTTCTCTTTACCCTCTCTCTCTCTTTGCCATATAGTTCTCTCTGTGCCCTTTCTCTTTCTCTCTGTGCCCTCTGTCACTCTCTCTCTCTATGCCCTCTCTTTTTCTCTCATTGCCCTCTATCTCCATGTGACCTCTCTCTGTGTCCTCTCTCTCTTTCTGTGCCCTCTCTGTGTGCCATCTGTCTCTCTCTGTGCCCTCTCTCACCTTCTGTGCCCCCTCTCTGTGCCCACTGTCTCTCTCTATGTGCCCCCCTCTCTCCCTCTGTGCCCTCTCTCTCTGTGTATCCTCTTTCTCTCCCTGTGCCCTTTCTCTCTCTTTACCCTTTCTCTCTCTCTCTCTTTGCCGTACAGTTCTCTCTGTGCCCTTTCTCTTTCTCTCTGTGCCCTCTGTCCCTCTCTCTCTCTGTGCCCTCTGTCACCACCTTACCCTATGTGCTCTCTCTCTCTTTATGTACCCTCTCCCTGTGTATCTGTGCCCCCTCTCTCCCTCTCTCTTTGCCCTCTATCTCTCTGTGTGCCCTTTCTCTTTCTCTCTGTGTGCTCTGTCACTCTCTCTCTCTCTCTCTGTGCCCTCTGTCCCTCTCTCTCTGTGCCCTCTGCCTCCACCTTACCCTATGTGCTCTCTCTTTTTATGTACCCTCTCCCTGTATATCTGTGCCCTCTCTCTCTCTCTTTGCCCTCTATCTCTGTGTGTGCCCATTCTCTTTCTCTCTGTGCCCTCTGTCACTCTCTCTCTCTCTCTGTACCCTCTGTCTCTTTCTATCTGTGCCCTCTCTGTATATCTGTGTCCTCTCTCTGTGCCCTCTCTCTCTCTCTGTATACTCTTTCTCTCCCTGTGCCCTCTCTCTCTCTCTCTCTCTATTTGCCCTCTATCTCTCGGGGTGCCCTTTCTCTTTCTCTCCGTGCCCTCTGTCACTCTCTCTCTCTCTCTCTCTGTGCCCTCTCTGTATATATGTGCCCTCTCTCTGTGCCCTCTATCTCTGTGTATCCTCTTTCTCTCCCTTTGCCCTCTCTCTCTATTTACCCTTTCTCTCTCTCTTTGCCGTACAGTTCTCCCTGTGCCCTTTCTCTTTCTCTCTGTGCCCTCTGTCCCTCTCTCTCTCTGTGCCCTCTGTCTCTACCTTACCCTATGTGCTCTCTCTCTTTTTATGTACCCTCTCCCTGTGTATCTGTGCCCCCTCTCTCTCTCTATTTGCCCTCTATCTCTCTGTGTGCCCTTTCTCTTTCTCTCTGTGCGCTCTGTCACTCTCTCTCTCTCTGTGCCCTCTGTCTCCACCTTACCCTATGTGCTCTCTCTTTTCATGTACCCTCTCCCTGTATATATGTGCCCTCTCTCTCTCTCTCTTTGCCCTCTATCTATCTGTGTGCTCTTTCTCTTTCTCTCTGTGCCCTCTGTCTCTCTCTCTGTATACTCTTTCTCTCCCTGTGCCCTCTCTCTGTCTGTTTTCCCTCTATCTCTCTCTGTGCCCTTTCTCTTTCTCTCTGTGCGCTCTGTCACTCTCTCTCTCTCCCTCTCTCTGTGCCCTCTGTCTCCACCTTACCCTATGTGCTCTCTCTTGTCATGTACCCTCTCCCTGTATATCTCTGCCCTCTCTCTCTCTCTCTCTTTGCCCTCTATCTCTCTGTGTGCTCTTTCTCTTTCTCTCTGTGCCCTCTGTCTCTCTCTCTGTATACTCTTTCTCTCCCTGTGCCCTCTCTCTCTCTGTTTTCCCTCTATCTCTCTGAGTGCCCTTTCTTTTTCTCTCCGTGCCCTCTGTCTCTATCTGTGCCCTATCTATGTGCCTTCTGTCTCTCTGTGTGCCCTCCATGTCTCTCTCTACTTGTGCGCACGCTCCCCCCAATAGTTTCTACGTATTTGTGCATTTGATGTGCATGTTTAATAGCAACGTGAGACCACTGTGCAGGCGTTACACACAGGTTGTTTATTATTATAGAGGATAGTCATTGAGGTTGAAAAGAATTGTAGTCCATCAAGTTCTCCTCTGATCCTTGGATTGAATATTAATATTATTTGAATTTATTTTTGGGGGGATAATCTATAAAAAAAATATTATTCTCATAATCTCTTTGGAGATACAACTACAATCAATTATTTTCCCTATAAACCTTTATAGGATCCCTCTAAAAGAACTGTTTTTATGAGTCTCCTGTATAAACATGTTTTCTAGACTATCATGAGGTCCCTCACCAATTCCCGATGGTGGAGCTAGTGACTGGAGGGTCCAATTACAGACTAATTAGGGGGCCCCTTTCTATATAATATGTGACTTATATGGATGAAGAAAGAAACAAAACGATATCCGGCATCCATGGCACTTTCCCTAAAGCACCGCGCAGGATTGAAACTCGAAGAGGGGGGAAAGAGACACAGGAAAGGGAGGAGGGGGAAAGAGACCCAGGGTAGGTAGGAGTTGGGAAAGAGACACAGGTAGAGGGAGAGGGGGAAAGAGACACATGGGAGTGAGGAGAGGGGAAAGAGACACAGGGAAGGGAGAGGGGGGAAGAGACATGGGGGGGAGACACATGTAATATTATACCGTCATTTATGACGGGAAAATAATAATCTAGTTTTCTTTCTTAATAAATAAAGAGACCCCCATTACTCCAGCCTGCTGTCGGTAGCTGAGGGCCCCTACCATGATGTTGGCTTCACCACTGCCTATAGACATTTATTAGATCCCTCCATAAGAAAGTGTGACGAGATCAGTCTCGTCACTGCGAATTGGAGAAGCCTGGTTGCCCAAATTCTTCCTTTTGACTACGGCCCATGTTGATTTTCCCCCTACAAAGACATGGAAGCCATGCTTCATTTGGTCAGAAAGGACTATGATCTAACTTTTGAACCACTGGACCAATTTATATGATTTGGACATATGTATGTATTTGGAGTATGCTGATTCTGAAAATGTACGTTTTATGTGAATGTGATGCATACTTTTAAAGTTATGAATAATGTGGAAAAATGTGTAGAAATGTGTTACAGATTCTGACCACCCCCCATCTATGAGTCACTAAGGCCAGATGGTTGAGAGCAAAGGTTATCTACATGCACAACAGGGGAGATAGCAGAACAAAGACAGTTCCAGACATACAGGCTCCATAACCCCATGGGGCTTCTCAGCCTTCTTAGCAGGGGCACAGAATAGAGCAAAAGCCATGCTTCCCCTCTGGTGGTCAGAAGCCAAATTACTCTATTAGCCACACCTAGTGGGCGGACCTGGGAGGAGTCTCATATTTCCCACGGTGTGACACTATGTGATTGGCCAAAGGCCATTAGGGGCTGACCTCAGGTAGCCCCACCCTCTACTGTGTATGTGAAATGGTTTAATATGTCTTTGTAATTAATAAAAAAAGAGAGTTGACTGCTTGACCCTCAAACACAGAGCTTATGTCTCGTTCTTGGGGGGATTCATGGTATGCTGTTACAGACTGACTGCCAGGAGTGCAAGCATCTTGGGGTGCTTTTCCTGTTCAGCTGCTAGCAGCTATTCGTGAGGTTCCAGTTCCAGGCTTGGAGCATTGTCACCTTGGATCCAGTTTGGGGAAATCGTTGTCCTGCAGTAGCTGTCCCTATATCACTGCACGGGCAGATCGACTAAAACGGCCTTGGCATCCCCTTATATGTGTGGGGGTAGAGTAACAGAAAGGATGTGCCCCATTTAATGGACTAATATAATAATATATACTAGCGACTTGCCTGTTAAAAATGACGGTCAATAAAATTTGAAGCCATGGCAATGCTGTTTGGCACACAATGTTACGCTTTTTATACTCTAAGGACCTTTGGTGCTCATTGCGAGCCTCGGGCTGAGCACCATTTTCTAATTAATATATGTAACAATCAATAGCGTGAAGAGGTAACAATCTCTTCTTATTGTCCTGCAGCATATAATGCCCAGTGGGACTGTTGCTGGCCTGAGGAGATATTTTTATGATTGTCCCAACTGCGCATTAGAAGTAGGCTGCGTGTGCGAGGGCAAACCGTTGGTTTATTTGTGTAAAGCGCTACTGTAGATGCGTAATATTGTTATTGTCAAGTTAGGATTGTAAAATAGCACTGTTTGTCTATGTGCTATGCGGTTCCTGAGCATTTGTCGTCCTTTGTAGTAGTGTATTTTGTACCTTGTAGGTTCCTGGGTGAAAGTGGTACGCGTTTGGAGGCGATTTGCGCAATCCAGGGTTGTGTAGCCTCGTTTTTATTTTGTTTGGCTGCCATTTTTTTCTTGCTTAGTCGATTTGCAAGTACCGAACTCATCAAAATCGACTTAAATTTGCGTTCCACCTCACTCCCAGACGTCCTGGCTGTTCCCCCGTGCTGTGTGTGACGTTTTTGTTCTATTTTTTGGGGTATTTTGTGTGTTTCGTGTTTTTTGCTTTGCGCGGTTTGGCAGTTAACTTTGTATTTTTCCTATCTCGTATTTTTTTTTTTTCAATGTCCCAAAAAAAACAGAATCCCGCATTCGGCAACTGCATGCAGCCTAAGGCGATCCCGCGTTTCCTAAGTGTTTGGAGGCTAAGTCCCGCGTGTTTCAATGTGTGATTGGCTCGCCTCACTTCGCTAGGCACGCAGGAGAGCCTTTGGCGCTCTTTCTGGCTAAGTTCTGAGTGTTTCATTTCCTCCACTTCTCGCCTGGCTGAACGAGGCTTGCAGGCAATGAGCGCGTTTGGCGCTCATTGCCCAAGTGCTGGGTGTTTTAGTGCCTTAACAGCTCGCCTCGGCTGGCAGGTGATGAACAACTTCCGTGCGCATCTCCTAAATCGCATGCACCACGCAAAGCATGACGAAGTCTCGTAGTTCGACAATTATAATATGTGATAATACTTTGGTTACAGGTCCCAAAATCAGTCACTTGAGGTCTAACAAAATACAAATAACCTGCGCCTCCAATTCACTCTAAAAAGTAATTTAGCTAATTAACACTTTCAGAGCTGAAATCCCAGCAACTGTAGGGTGGGATCACAATGATGGCCTTGTTCCAAATAATGAGAATTAGATCATTAAACTGGACAATTCTTAACCGCTTCACAACTAACATTTTTAATATATACCAGCTATATATAAAATCAGCCATATTAAATTATAGTTATAAAAAATGATTAAATTATATTAATTATTTAATAATATAAATCAGCAATTATATGAGTGGCAGTAAAAGTAAACACGGAGCATTATTTGTAATAATTTATATTTCAAATTTTTTTTATAGAGAATTAACAAATATATATATTTATATGAATTATTATGTATATATTGCTTTCTTTCTATTTTTTTTTTTTTTAAATGCAGCGCTGTAGCTTTAAATCCTGAACCGATTTTGGTAAATACATTATGCAAGTTACATACAGAAACCACAAACATTCCTAAACTGTGTGTAATTTCAGGGATTATATCCGGTTCAAACGTTCCTATAATTATTATGGTTTTCTTTTGTTTTGTTTTTTGGTTTATGACTGTCTGTTATTAAAAAATCTGCAACGACCCAGGTGGGACTTGAACCCACAATCCCCAGCTCCGGAGGCTGATGCCTTATCCATTAGGCCACTGGGCCAATTGGCAAAAATATTGCGGAGAAAGCTCATAAAGCCCTGAGAGAGGCGGGGCTGAGAGAGGGTGCCTGCTGCAGAGACTGCACTGACGCAGAGTGTGATATACTGACACACACACACTGACAGGCTGTGATATACTGACACACACACACTGACAGGCTGTGATATACTGGGACACATACTATGATATACTGAGACACACACACACTGTGATATACTGGGGGACACACACTGTGATATACTGAGACACACACACTGTGATATACTGACACACACACACTGACAGGCTGTGATATACTGGGACACATACTATGATATACTGAGACACACACACACTGTGATATACTGGGGGACACACACTGTGATATACTGAGACACACACACTGTGATATACTGACACACACACACTGACAGGCTGTGATATACTGGGACACATACTATGATATACTGAGACACACACACACTGTGATATACTGAGACACACACACACTGTGATATACTGGGACACATACTGTGATATACTGAGACACACACACACTGTGATATACTGGGACACATACTGTGATATACTGAGACACACACACTGTGATATACTGGGACACATACTGTGATATACTGAGACACACACTGTGATATACTGGGGGACACACACTGTGATATACTGAGACACACACACTGTGATATACTGACACACACACTGTGATATACTGACACACACACACTGACAGGCTGTGATATACTGGGACACATACTGTGATATACTGAGACACACACACTGTGATATACTGGGACACACACACTGTGATATACTGGGACACACACACTGTGATATACTGGGACACACACACTGTGTTATACTGACACACACACTGTGATATACTGACACACACTGTGATATACTGACACACACAGTGTGATATACTGACACACACACTGTCATATACTGAGACACACACTGTGATATACTGAGACACACACTGTGATATACTGAGACACACACACTGTGATATACTGGGACACACACACTGTGATATACTGGGACACACACACTGTGATATACTGGGACACACACACTGTGATATACTGGGACACACACACTGTGTTATACTGACACACACACTGTGATATACTGACACACACTGTGATATACTGACACACACAGTGTGATATACTGACACACACACTGTCATATACTGAGACACACACTGTCATATACTGAGACACACACACTGTGATATACTGAGACACACACACTGTGATATACTGGGACACACACTGTGATATACTGAGACACACACACTGTGATATACTGGGACACACACTGTGATATACTGACACACACACACTGTGATATACTGACACACACACTGTGATATACTGACACACACTGTGATATACTGACACACACACTGTGATATACTGGGACACACACTGTGATATACTGGGACACACACTGTGATATACTGAGACACACACACTGTGATATACTGACACACACACACTGTGATATACTGAGACACACACACTGTGATATACTGACACACACAAACTGTGATATACTGAGACACACACACTGTGATATACTGAGACACACACACTGTGATATACTGGGACACACACACTGTGATATACTGACACACACACACTGTGATATACTGACACACACACTGTGATATACTGACACACACACTGTGATATACTGGGACACACACTGTGATATACTGACACACACACACTGTGATATACTGAGACACACACTGTGATATACTGAGACACACACTGTGATATACTGACACACACTGTGATATACTGAGACACACACTGTGATATACTGGGACACACACTGTGATATACTGGGACACACACACTGTGATATACTGACACACACACACTGTGATATACTGACACACACACTGTGATATACTGGGACACACACTGTGATATACTGACACACACACACTGTGATATACTGAGACACACACACTGTGATATACTGGGACACACACACTGTGATATACTGACACACACACACTGTGATATACTGACACACAAACTGTGATATACTGACACACACACTGTGATATACTGGGACAAACACTGTGATATACTGGGACACACACTGTGATATACTGGGACACACACAGTGTTATACTGACACACACACACTGTGATATACTGACACACACACTGTGATATACTGACACACACTGTGATATACTGACACACACACTGTGATATACTGACACACACACTGTGATATACTGACACACACACTGTCATATACTGAGACACACACTGTGATATACTGAGACACACACTGTCATATACTGAGACACACACTGTGATATACTGGGACACACACTGTGATATACTGAGACACACACACTGTGATATACTGAGACACACACACTGTGATATACTGACACACACACACTGTGATATACTGAGACACACACTGTGATATACTGACACACACACTGTGATATACTGACACACACACTGTGATATACTGGGACACACACACTGTGATATACTGACACACACACTGTGATATACTGGGGGACACACACTGTGATATACTGACACACACACACTGTGATATACTGACACACACACTGTGATATACTGAGACACACACTGTCATATACTGAGACACACACTGTGATATACTGAGACACACACACTGTGATATACTGAGACACACACACTGTCATATACTGAGACACACACTGTGATATACTGAGACACACACACTGTGATATACTGGGGACACACACACCTGTGATAATACTGGGACACACACACTGTGACTATACTGGGACACACAACACTGTGTTATACTGACACACACACCTGTGATCTATACTGACACACACTGTGATATACTAGACACACACAGTGTGATATACTGACACACACCACTGTCCATATACTGAGAACACACACTGTCATATACTGAGACACACACACTGTGATATACTCGAGACACCACCACACTCGTGATATACTGGGACACACACTGTGATATACTGGAGACACACACACTGTGATATACTGGGACACACACTGTGATATACTGACACACACCACACTGTGATATATACTGGACACACACCACTGTGACTATATGACACACACTGTGATATATACTGACACACACACTGTGATATACTGGGCGCACACACTGTGATATACTGGGACACACACTGTGCAATATCCTGAGACACACACACTGTGATATACAGACACACACACACTGTGATATACTGAGACACACACACTGTGATATACTGACACACACACACTGTGATATACTGAGACACACACACTGTGATATACTGAGACACACACACTGTGATATACTGGGACACACACACTGTGATAACTGACACACACACACTGCTGATAATACTGACACACACACTGTGATATACTGACACACACACTGTGATATACTGGGACACACACTGTGATATACTGACACACACACACTGTGATATACTGAGACACACACGCTGTGATATACTGAGACACACACTGTGATATACTGACACACACTGTGATATACTGAGACACACACTGTGATATACTGGGACACACACTGTGATATACTGGGACACACACAGTGTTATACTGACACACACACACTGTGATATACTGACACACACACTGTGATATACTGGGACACACACACTGTGATATACTGACACACACACACTGTGATATACTGAGACACACACACTGTGATATACTGGGACACACACACTGTGATATACTGACACACACACTGTGATATACTGACACACACACTGTGATATACTGAGACACACACACTGTGATATACTGACACACACTGTGATATACTGACACACACACTGTGATATACTGACACACACACACTGTGATATACTGAGACACACACACTGTGATATACTGAGACACACACACTGTGATATACTGAGACACACACACTGTGATATACTGACACACACTGTGATATACTGAGACACACACACTGTGATATACTGAGACACACACACTGTGATATACTGACACACACTGTGATTTACTGACACACACACACTGTGATATACTGACACACACACACTGTGATATACTGAGACACACACGCTGTGTTATACTGACACACACACACTGTGATATACTGAGACACACACACTGTGATATACTGGGACAAACACACTGTGATATACTGACACACACACTGTGATATACTGACACACACACTGTGATATACTGAGACACACACACTGTGATATACTGACACACACACACTGTGATATACTGGGGGACACACACTGTGATATACTGACACACACACACTGTGATATACTGACACACACACTGTGATATACTGAGACACACACTGTCATATACTGAGACACACACTGTGATATACTGAGACACACACACTGTGATATACTGAGACACACACACTGTCATATACTGAGACACACACTGTGATATACTGAGACACACACACTGTGATATACTGGGACACACACTGTGATATACTGAGACACACACTGTGATATACTGAGACACACACGCTGTGATATACTGAGACACACACGCTGTGATATACTGACACACACTGTGATATACTGAGACACACACTGTGATATACTGAGACACACACTGTGATATACTGACACACACACACTGTGATATACTGGGACACACACTGTGATATACTGGGACACACACTGTGATATACTGAGACACACACACTGTGATATACTGACACACACTGTGATATACTGACACACACACACTGTGAT
>CM050176.1:19358344-19538521 GCA_027410445.1 Discoglossus pictus | reverse complement strand
GACACACACTGTGATATACAGACGACCACACACTGTGATATACTAGACACACACACTTGTGATATACTGACACCACACACTGTGATATACTGACACACACACACTGTGATATACTGACACACACACACTGTGATATACTGACACACACACTGTGATATACTGGGACAAACACTGTGATATACTGACACACACACTGTGATATACTGGGACACACACACTGTGATATACTGAGACACACACTGTGATATACTGACACACACACTGTGATATACTGAGACACACACACTGTGATATACTGACACACACACACTGTGATATACTGACACACACTGTGATATACTGAGACACACACTGTGATATACTGAGACACACACACTGTGATATACTGACACACACACACTGTGATATACTGACACACACACTGTGATATACTGACACACACACTGTGATATACAGAGACACACACTGTGATATACTGAGACACACACACTGTGATATACTGACACACACTGTGATATACTGACACACACACACTGTGATATACTGGGACACACACTGTGATATACTGAGACACACACACTGTGATATACTGAGACACACACTGTGATATACTGGGACACACACTGTGATATACTGAGACACACACACTGTGATATACTGAGACACACACGCTGTGATATACTGAGACACACACGCTGTGATATACTGAGACACACACGCTGTGATATACTGAGACACACACGCTGTGATATACTGACACACACACGCTGTGATATACTGACACACACACTGTAATATACTGACACACACGCTGTGATATACTGACACACACGCTGTGATATACTGAGACGCACGCTGTGATATACTGACACACACACACTGTGATATACTGAGACACACACTGTGATATACTGACACACACACACTGTGATATACTGAGACACACACACTGTGATATACTGACACACACACTGTGATATACTGACACACACACACTGTGATATACTGAGACACACACACTGTGATATACTGACACACACACTGTGATATACTGACACACACACTGTGATATACTGACACACACACTGTGATATACTGACACACACACTGTGATATACTGACACACACACACTGTGATATACTGAGACACTGTGATATACTGAGACACACACTGTGATATACTGACACACACACTGTGATATACTGACACACACACTGTGATATACTGACACACTGTGATATACTGACACACACACTGTGATATACTGACACACACACTGTGATATACTGAGACACACACTGTGATATACTGAGACACACACACTGTGATATACTGAGACACACACGCTGTGATATACTGAGACACACACACTGTGATATACTGAGACACACACACTGTGATATACTGACACACACACACTGTGATATACTGACACACACACACTGTGATATACTGACACACACTGTGATATACTGGGACACACACTGTGATATACTGAGACACACACACTGTGATATACTGAGACACACACGCTGTGATATACTGAGACACACACTGTGATATACTGACACACACACACTGTGATATACTGACACACACACACTGTGATATACTGGGACACACACTGTGATATACTGACACACACACTGTGATATACTGACACACACACTGTGATATACTGACACACTGTGATATACTGACACACACACTGTGATATACTGACACACACTGTGATATACTGAGACACACACTGTGATATACTGACACACACTGTGATATACTGAGACACACACACTGTGATATACTGAGACACACACTGTGATATACTGAGACACACACACTGTGATATACTGACACACACACACTGTGATATACTGACACACACACACTGTGATATACTGACACACACACTGTGATATACTGACACACACACTGTGATATACTGACACACACACACTGTGATATACTGAGACACACACGCTGTGATATACTGAGACACACACTGTGATATACTGAGACACACACACTGTGATATACTGACACACACACACTGTGATATACTGGGACACACACTGTGATATACTGAGACACACACACTGTGATATACTGAGACACACACACTGTGATATACTGGGGGACACACACTGTGATATACTGAGACACACACTGTGATATACTGGGACACACACTGTGATATACTGACACACACTGTGATATACTGACACACACACACTGTGATATACTGACACACACACTGTGATATACTGACACACACACACTGTGATATACTGACACACACACTGTGATATACTGGGGGACACACACTGTGATATACTGAGACACACACTGTGATATACTGACACACACACACTGTGATATACTGACACACACACTGTGATATACTGACACACACACTGTGATATACTGACACACACACTGTGATATACTGACACACTGTGATATACTGACACACACACTGTGATATACTGGGGGACACACACTGTGATATACTGAGACACACACTGTGATATACTGAGACACACACTGTGATATACTGACACACACACTGTGATATACTGACACACACACACTGTGATATACTGAGACACACACACTGTGATATACTGACACACACACTGTGATATACTGACACACACACTGTGATATACTGACACACTGTGATATACTGACACACACACTGTGATATACTGGGGGACACACACTGTGATATACTGACACACACACTGTGATATACTGGGGGACACACACTGTGATATACTGAGACACACACTGTGATATACTGACACACACACTGTGATATACTGGGGGACACACACTGTGATATACTGACACACACACTGTGATATACTGACACACACACTGTGATATACTGGGGGACACACACTGTGATATACTGGGGGACACACACTGTGATATACTGAGACACACACTGTGATATACTGGGACACACACTGTGATATACTGAGACACACACTGTGATATACTGACACACACTGTGATATACTGACACACACACACTGTGATATACTGAGACACACACTGTGATATACTGAGACACACACACTGTGATATACTGACACACACACTGTGATATACTGACACACACACTGTGATATACTGAGACACACACACTGTGATATACTGACACACACACTGTGATATACTGACACACACACTGTGATATACTGACACACTGTGATATACTGACACACACACTGTGATATACTGGGGGACACACACTGTGATATACTGAGACACACACTGTGATATACTGAGACACACACACTGTGATATACTGACACACACACTGTGATATACTGACACACACACACTGTGATATACTGAGACACACACACTGTGATATACTGACACACACACTGTGATATACTGACACACACACTGTGATATACTGACACACTGTGATATACTGACACACACACTGTGATATACTGGGGGACACACACTGTGATATACTGACACACACACTGTGATATACTGGGGGACACACACTGTGATATACTGAGACACACACACTGTGATATACTGACACACACACTGTGATATACTGGGGGACACACACTGTGATATACTGACACACACACTGTGATATACTGACACACACACTGTGATATACTGGGGGACACACACTGTGATATACTGGGGGACACACACTGTGATATACTGAGACACACACTGTGATATACTGGGACACACACTGTGATATACTGAGACACACACTGTGATATACTGAGACACACACACTGTGATATACTGACACACACACTGTGATATACTGACACACACACACTGTGATATACTGAGACACACACTGTGATATACTGAGACACACACACTGTGATATACTGACACACACACTGTGATATACTGACACACACACACTGTGATATACTGAGACACACACACTGTGATATACTGACACACACACTGTGATATACTGACACACACACTGTGATATACTGACACACTGTGATATACTGACACACACACTGTGATATACTGACACACACACTGTGATATACTGACACACTGTGATATACTGAGACACACACACTGTGATATACTGAGACACACACTGTGATATACTGACACACACACACTGTGATATACTGACACACACACTGTGATATACTGAGACACACACGCTGTGATATACTGAGACACACACTGTGATATACTGAGACACACACACTGTGATATACTGAGACACACACTGTGATATACTGAGACACACACTGTGATATACTAAGACACACACACTGTGATATACTGAGACACACACACTGTGATATACTGACACACACACGCTGTGATATACTGACACACACACACTGTGATATACTGAGACACACACACTGTGATATACTGACACACACACGCTGTGATATACTGACACACACACGCTGTGATATACTGACACACACACACTGTGATATACTGGGACACACACTGTGATATACTGACACACACACGCTGTGATATACTGAGACACACACGCTGTGATATACTGAGACACACACTGTGATATACTGACACACACACACTGTGATATACTGACACACACACACTGTGATATACTGACACACACACACTGTGATATACTGAGACACACACTGTGATATACTGAGACACACACTGTGATATACTGAGACACACACACTGTGATATACTGACACACACACACTGTGATATACTGAGACACACACTGTGATATACTGACACACACACACTGTGATATACTGACACACACACACTGTGATATACTGAGACACACACGCTGTGATATACTGACACACACGCTGTGATATACTGAGACACACACGCTGTGATATACTGAGACACACACACTGTGATATACTGAGACACACACACTGTGATATACTGACACACACACTGTGATATACTGACACACACACACTGTGATATACTGAGACACACACTGTGATATACTGACACACACACACTGTGATATACTGAGACACACACTGTGATATACTGAGACACACACTGTGATATACTGAGACACACACACTGTGATATACTGACACACACACTGTGATATACTGACACACACACACACTGTGATATACTGACACACACACTGTGATATACTGACACACACACAGTGATATACTGACACACACACACACTGTGATATACTGACACACACACACTGATATACTGAGACACACACTGTGATATACTGAGACACACACTGTGATATACTGAGACACACACACTGTGATATACTGAGACACACACTGTGATATACTAAGACACACACACTGTGATATACTGAGACACACACTGTGATATACTGAGACACACACACTGTGATATACTGAGACACACTCTGTGATATACTGACACACACTGTGATATACTGACACACACACTGTGATATACTGAGACACACACTGTGATATACTGACACACACACTGTGATATACTGAGACACACACACTGTGATATACTGACACACACACTGTGATATACTGAGACACACACTGTGATATACTGAGACACACACACTGTGATATACTGAGACACACTCTGTGATATACTGACACACACTGTGATATACTGACACACACACTGTGATATACTGAGACACACACTGTGATATACTGACACACACACTGTGATATACTGACACACACACTGTGATATACTGACACACACACTGTGATATACTGACACACACACGCTGTGATATACTGAGACACACACGCTGTGATATACTGAGACACACACTGTGATATACTGAGACACACACACTGTGATATACTGACACACACACTGTGATATACTGAGACACACACGCTGTGATATACTGAGACACACACACTGTGATATACTGAGACACACACTGTGATATACTGACACACACACACTGTGATATACTGACACACACACTGTGATATACTGACACACACACTGTGATATACTGACACACACACACTGTGATATACTGACACACACACTGTGATATACTGAGACACACACACTGTGATATACTGACACACACACACTGTGATATACTGACACACACACACTGTGATATACTGGGACACACACTGTGATATACTGACACACACACGCTGTGATATACTGAGACACACACGCTGTGATATACTGAGACACACACTGTGATATACTGACACACACACACTGTGATATACTGACACACACACACTGTGATATACTGAGACACACACACTGTGATATACTGAGACACACACTGTGATATACTGAGACACACACTGTGATATACTGAGACACACACACTGTGATATACTGACACACACTGTGATATACTGACACACACACACTGTGATATACTGAGACACACACTGTGATATACTGACACACACACACTGTGATATACTGACACACACACACTGTGATATACTGACACACACGCTGTGATATACTGAGACACACACGCTGTGATATACTGAGACACACACACTGTGATATACTGACACACACACACTGTGATATACTGAGACACACACTGTGATATACTGACACACACACACTGTGATATACTGAGACACACACTGTGATATACTGAGACACACACTGTGATATACTGAGACACACACACTGTGATATACTGACACACACACTGTGATATACTGACACACACACACTGTGATATACTGACACACACACTGTGATATACTGACACACACGCTGTGATATACTGAGACACACACACTGTGATATACTGAGACACACACACTGTGATATACTGACACACACACACTGTGATATACTGAGACACACACTGTGATATACTGACACACACACACTGTGATATACTGAGACACACACTGTGATATACTGAGACACACACTGTGATATACTGAGACACACACACTGTGATATACTGACACACACACTGTGATATACTGACACACACACACTGTGATATACTGACACACACACTGTGATATACTGACACACACACACTGTGATATACTGACACACACACACTGATATACTGAGACACACACTGTGATATACTAAGACACACACACTGTGATATACTGAGACACACACTGTGATATACTGAGACACACACACTGTGATATACTGAGACACACACTGTGATATACTGAGACACACACACTGTGATATACTGAGACACACACTGTGATATACTGAGACACACACACTGTGATATACTGAGACACACACTGTGATATACTGAGACACACACACTGTGATATACTGAGACACACACGCTGTGATATACTGAGACACACACTGTGATATACTAAGACACACACACTGTGATATACTGAGACACACACTGTGATATACTGAGACACACACACTGTGATATACTGAGACACACACTGTGATATACTGAGACACACACACTGTGATATACTGAGACACACACTGTGATATACTGAGACACACACACTGTGATATACTGAGACACACACTGTGATATACTAAGACACACACACTGTGATATACTGAGACACACACTGTGATATACTGAGACACACACACTGTGATATACTGAGACACACTCTGTGATATACTGACACACACACTGTGATATACTGAGACACACACTGTGATATACTGAGACACACACTGTGATATACTGACACACACTGTGATATACTGACACACACACTGTGATATACTGAGACACACACACTGTGATATACTGACACACACACACTGTGATATACTGACACACACACTGTGATATACTGAGACACACACACTGTGATATACTGACACACACACACTGTGATATACTGAGACACACACACTGTGATATACTGAGACACACACACTGTGATATACTGACACACACACACTGTGATATACTGACACACACACTGTGATATACTGACACACACACACTGTGATATACTGACACACACACTGTGATATACTGAGACACACACACTTTGATATACTAAGACACACACTGTGATATACTGAGACACACACACTGTGATATACTGAGACACACACTGTGATATACTGACACACACACTGTGATATACTGAGACACACACTGTGATATACTGACACACACACTGTGATATACTGAGACACACACTGTGATATACTGAGACACACACACTGTGATATACTGACACACACACACTGTGATATACTGAGACACACACTGTGATATACTGAGACACACACACTGTGATATACTGGGACACACACACTGTGATATACTGAGACACACACTGTGATATACTGACACACACACTGTGATATACTGACACACACACTGTGATATACTGAGTCACACACACTGTGATACACTGAGACACACACACTGTGATATACTGGGACACACTGTGATATACTGAGACACACACACTGTGATATACTGAGACACACACACTGGAAGAATAATATGACCTATCCTGTTATGTGCACGCACGGTTCAGCGCCGGGAAGCGCGCCGTGGACATCCCAATGTAGCTGTCTGTAAGTGCCCGGTAAGTGATTAGGGGTTTTCAAGTTTGGGTTTAGGTCTGGTAAGTTGTGTAGGGGGTTAAGAAGGTACTTTTAGAGGGTTAGGGGGTTAGGGTTAGGGGCTTAGGGAGTACATCCGGACACAAGTCTGCCGGGCACCAGGAGGCTTCCCGCGCCGTACATGCACATGACAGGATAGATACGAATAATGTACTGAGACACACACTGACAGGGTGTGATACACTGAAACACTCCATGACAGTGTGACATACTGAGACACACACTGTTACACTGAGATTCACACTGACAGGGTGTGATATGAGACACACACTGTGATACGCTGGTATAAACACACTGAGACACACACACACACACTGTGATACACTGAGACGCACCCTGACAGTGTGACATACTGAGACACACATACTATGATGTATTGACACACATTTACACAATGATATACTGATACACATACACTACAATACATGTTGTCATACAGTGACACACACAATACCATTACACTGCGATACACTGAAAAGTACACCCACAGACATTGTGATATACTGATACATACACACTAATAGTGACACACACAATACACACACATTGCCATACACACTGTAATATAGAGACAGAAAATGACACTGTAATATAAAGATACACACACAAATTGTTATATACTACTACATATACATTGTTATATAATGACACACACACTACCCCAAACAGTGACACACATACTGATGCACACACTATCGTATAGAGAAACACAGTAACACCCATTGCAACATACTGATACACAATACACTATTATACACTGATAGTAACACAAACACTGATATACTAATACACTGTGATACACTAACAAAGTGACATACTTACACACCTGCGCTGGTATATACTAATACACACTGACACACACAATATGCAGACTGACACTCACAAACACAAATTGTGATAAACTAACACACACACACACAAATGTACTGAAACACACTGATGTACTAACAAGCAATAGTGAACATACTGTGATATACTATTATACTGATACACAAACTAATAAACGCACAATGAGATATATTAACACATACAGTAATAAACTAACATATACAAGCTGTGATATAATAATACACATACACTGATATATACACCAATACACACATAAATACACACACTGTGATACATAAATAAACAGATATGCACACACAGAGTGAAATATTAATACAAAAATACACACATTGTAAAATACTAATATGCACACACTGATACACCCACAATTTGATGTATTAAATGTATGATAAACTAACGCAGTGTGATATAAGATTCCATACTGTAATATACATGCACACATTTATACACAAGCATACATGTACAAGGATAGTACACACATACTACAATTGACACACATACAGTGATAGACACCATAGATACAATTTTTTGCCAGACCAGTGTTTATTTCTCAAATAACTCTGGTTATTGGCAAGAATACTGCAGTTTTATGTATTACAGTAAGTTCTATGTATTTAAGATACATTTATGTATTTATTATACACTTTACAAGAAATACTTAATTATGAATGAGGCTAAGTATACAAGATGTTTAGAGAAACAATTTACTGACTCAAAACGATCACTGCAGCTTTACAGAATGAAAAGGACCAGTAGAGCTGTACTTATTGAATAGGAACAGAGGAGCTTTACTTATTGAATAGGAGCAGTGGAGCTTTACTTATTGAATAGGAGCAGTGGAGCTTTACTTATTGAATAGGAACAGAGGAGCTGTACTTATTGAATAGGAACAGAGGAGCTTTACTTATTGAATGGGAGCAGTGGAGCTTTACTTATTGAATAGGAACAGAGGAACTTTTAACCATCTCCATTTTACCCTAATAGCTGCTTGTTTACTTGCTATAAAATACATTATTTGCTCTCTACCAGCATGTTGAGAAGTCCATGTGATGAATTTGGATGGGACATTGGATAACACAGGCTTGTCAACAAGATTTTAGAGATAATTTATTTTATTTTATAAAGAGTAAACATGCAACTATGATAGTAAAACAGGGATGGTTGAAAGCTCCACTGCTTCTTCGCATTCAGTAAATGCTTCTCTCTTTACTAACTTATTGACAAGCCCATGTGATGAAGTTGCATGTACTAGTTTATCAAATGGGCTTGTCAACAAGTTATTAGAAGGAGAAGTATTTACTAAATGAATAGGAGCAGTGGAGCTACGTGATCTTAGCATGTTCTTAGCAAGAGCATTGAGACAACTCAAAACGTTTAGATACAGTGTATAATGTACATATAAATCTCAACCAAATGACCTGTTTATAAATTTAAAAATGTACCTGTTTAATGTCTGTTTTGCAGTTCATCTTGAATTTCTCATGCTGGCGCTGTAACATCTGGGATACTCGAAGACAAAGCCACAGGACACACAGTCTTCTTGGCAATGTTGTTAAATATTTAATTCAAACAAGGTTGCTTTATTTATGTTTTTTGTATGCAATAAATGCAAACTCATTAGTTCTTGTTCTGCAAAGGCGCTATGTGGCTTTAGTCCTTTAATTAATTTGCTCACCAGGTCAATTAACTTGTCATGTTAATACCTTTTAAGGCCCTGGGGCGTTTAATTTTTCCTATCACTAGTGGTTTACACATGCGTGTACCTGCAGCATTTGACCGACCTAAAATTGTAAGCTTGTCCTTAGATTATTTGAATCCTGCAGGCATTCTGCTGTTAAGTTTCCTGGGTGTACACCGCAATATAATGAAGTTTCATCAGCATTGAACACCTGCTTAAGACTTAGATCTTATCAGCAACAATCTTGGCAAACTCATTGACACACTCAGCGGCTCCTTCTTGCTTTGCAGGACTCATTTCTCCACACACTTTATGGAAGGAAATTCCATTATACCTCTTGACTGATTTTGGGACCCCCCTGAACCCCACTTGTAACCCTGTTATTTGGGACTCTAACACATCTGATTGCTAACATCAAGGCTATCAAAATGGAGTATTTTGTTATGATCCTAATAACCAGTGTAATGTTAGACCTAAGGCTCTGATCCGGTACCCCGGATCCCCAAAGAGCATAGCCTGTTAGTATTTGGGCCTACTAAGAATTGTTTATATAATGTTTAGTGTTCAGGTTGTGGTTAGGACATGACACTGTTATGCCAAGCCCCTTTAAAAAGTACCAAAGTATCTAGTAATGCTATAATGTTTACAATAGTGATTTGGGTAATTATACAAAGTTTAAAGAATATATTTGCACTCAGAAGTGGGTCCTAGGATCACATATATAGTTGTGAGCATACGAGATGTTGCTAACGCTTGCGGGCTCGCACGGCGAGCCCGCAAGAACTGCATCCCTCGCAAAGCAAGGGACGCAGTTCCCCGCAAATGCGGATCCTCGCGAAGCGAGGGGCCGCATTTGCGGTGGTGGAGGCTCCAACGTCGGCTGTGTTTGTTGGGGCCGCATTTGTGGTGGTTGAAGGTCCAACGTCGGCTGTGTTAACACACACGCACAACTTTTTTTTTTTTTTTAAACCTCAAAGGCGCCTCACACGCGGTTAACACACATACGCACGATTTAGAAAAAAATACACTGCGTCGTACACGAAAAAAACCAACTGCGTCCGTCGCAAAAAAATTACGGCTGCCTTGCAAAATAATACGGCCGCGAAACGACCCATTCCCAACATGCAAAAACCGGACAACAACAGCGCGCATGAAAACATCAGAAACACAAGAAATAAACACAACGAACACATAAAAAGCTTACTTACAGCAAGGGGGGGCATCCGGCACCTCGAAAAGTTAATTTACACGTTCATTTAAGTACAAAAAAAACGAGTTTAAACTGCCGAAAATCACCTAAGCGAGAGAAAAAATGGCCGCCGAACAAAACGAAAACGAGGCTTCAGACGTAACTATACTACAGTGACTCGCAAGAATGAAATACATACTATGAACGTACCACACTGATATTAACCACCATTTTGAACACTACTACGCACAAAATGGCGGATGGAACGCAAATTGTAAGCTGGAACGCAAATAGCGCATGCGTATTGCGTTCTAACGGTCTCAGGCACTTGAAAGTTTATAAATACTGCCTACTTTCCAGAAAATTCTACATTTCTACTCAGGTGATGAACGGAGTGTCTGGATAGTCAACTGCTGCTGAAGAGAATTGTTTCCTAATTTCCTACTTTACATTGTGCAAATTAGAACTGAGAGGTAAGCTATAATATATTACATTTTATTATCAAGACAGGACAAAAAAAAAAAAAACTTTAAGTATGAAAATGTAATTCATGTATAGTGACATGTGGCACGCACATTTATGTGTATAGCCCCTACAACAAACTAATCTTAACCCAAACTAATTAAACAACTATATTTAAATGACATTAAAAAATAAATAAACTTAACTATTAAAATATGATTCATGTATAGTGATATGTGACACGCACATATATGTGTATCATGTATAGTGACATGTCACACACACATTTATGTGTGTAGGCCCGAAAAAAAGTAATGTTCATTTAACTATTAAAATATGATTCATGTATAGTGATATGTGACACGCACACAAAAAACAACAACTTTAACTATAAAAATGTGGTTCATGTATAGCGACATGTGACACGCACATTTATGTGTATAGCCCCTACAACAAACTAATCTTAACCCAAACTAATTACACAAGTATATTTAAATGACATTAACAAAAAAAAAACTTTAACTATTAAAATGTGATTCATGTATAGTGACATGTCACACGCACATTTATGTGTGTAGGCCCGAAAACAAACTAATGTTAATTGAAACTAATTAAAGAAGTATATTTAAATGACATTAATTTATTGTAATTCAACATATCACCTAAAGCTGAATCTTTCTCCTTTTTTTTTACTATTCAAACAGACTCTGCATCAACAGCGTCACTCAAGAATTTGCACCGTGCATTGTGAACCACAATCCCTTTTAAAGAACACCAAGAAAGAAGAAGAGGTAAGATAGAAAAATACATTACATGCTGAAAAAGACCATGCTTTGCTAAATCAAAAAGAAGAAATATACAATTAACCATTTCACTTTCTTTTTCAAACAGACACTACAAGAAGACCGGCGGATTAAGATTGGCAGGAGGGGACCCTCTGTCATTCTTTTTTTTTTATTTACTTCTTTTTATTAGTTTTCATATAACAAATAAGACAATAAATATATACATAAACAGTCTTCACATACAAAATACAGTATACATTCCAATCAATCAAATTCAAAGGCAGGGAAATCATGACCATAATCCCACCAGCATAGAATAGGAAGTCGGATAAACAGGAATAACATCAAATCTCGCAGGGGCAGAAGGTAAAAGAGGGGGAGCAAAGCCCATCAACGGAGAAAAACATTTTTCTTTTCTTTTAAACCCTAACTATTCCTTCTTTCCTCTTTATAAAAGAGTCCCATATTTGCCATTGCTTATCCAGCCCCCTTTTTTTGAGCTTGCTTGACCAAATGACCTTAAGTCAAACTCTCTATTTTTAGTAACCACCCTGGCTATTTCTGACATAGACGGAAGTGTATTTTTTTTCCAATATATACACATTAACCCTTTAACTACCAGCAGGATATGAGATAGTAAAAAATATTCTTCTGGAAATGTCTCCTTGAGATTAATGTGGAGTAATATCAGATCTGGATTAAATGGGATTTCAGCTTCTATTAACATCTCCAGCCATAGACAGCATTTCCTCCAAAAGGCCTTCACTTTGGTGCATTCCCACCAGACATGTTTAACATCAGCTCTCAAACCACATTCTTTCCAACAAAATACTATATCCTTATGAGAAAATGTATTAATTGAGTCCGGTGTACGGTACCACATGTTGACCATTTTGAAGTATGTTTCATAATTAGCAGAGGATCTAGCCGATATTTTTACCATTTTTATAGTTTTAACCCACTTTTCCATACTAATAGATAATGATACATTTTCCTCCCATTTCAACATCCCTGGGGTTTTACTATTCTGAGTATTTAAGGAGATAATCTCCTGACATTTAGAAATTTTATGACAGGTATTTGTATTATATAGTAGGAGTTCAAAGGGTGTTAACCTATCCATATTTTCCTTTTTAAAACCTCTCCGTTTTAAAACACTCTGAATATTCATATAATGTAGCCACAAATTATTATCAAGTTTAAATTTGGCATGTAGTCTTGACCAACTAAGTAATATGCCTTCCTCATAAAAATCTATTATACGGAAAATACCATTCTCTATCCATTTTCCCAGGGATAATGTCTTAAGCTCTGCCTTAAGTATTTCTACTGGTGCGGCCAATGATGGATATACTGATAATTTCATCTTAGATCTAATTTTCATCCAAAATTTAAGCAGAGATTTAATATCCTTTGGCACTAAGTTGTTCTTTACCTAATCCATATTTGAAATCCAAATTATGGCATTAATAGGGGTGGAATCCAAGAATACTTTCTTCATCTCTTTCCAATTTGGATTTACTGATGGAAGATTCCATGACATAATCTGGGCTAAAGATATAGCTGTAGAAATATCTTTTATGCATGGGGAGGCAAGTCCTCCAAACTCTATTCTTCTTCTAGTAATTGTACCAGCTATCCTCGCTCTTTTACCCTGAAGGATATATGTGTCTATTAGTTGTTGAAATCTCTTTATCCAATAGAGCATGGGAATATCAGGAATAGATCTAAAGATGTATGTTATTTTTGGAATGACGATCATTTTTATTACAGCTATTCTCGCAGTCCAAGATAAATGGATTGATCTCCACTCTTGGATAACTTTTGATATGGTTTTATATATATTAGATAGATTATTTTTTAAAGTATTTTTAATATCGAAAGATATGTATATTCCCAAATGTCTAATTTGTTTTACATTCCAATTATATTGATATCTCTCTCTTAGATTTGACTTAATTTCTGGGGATAAGCCTCTAGTGATTATATCTGTCTTAGATGTATTCACTTTAAAGTAAGAGACATTACTGAAGCTATTTAATATCGCTTCTAGATTTAATAAAGATTTCTCAGGATCCGTGAGAGTGATAATCATATCATTGGCATAAATAATTGTTTTATATTCTTTCTCCCCGATTTTAATGCCGCTTATGTCCTTCGCTGTTCTTATTTTCTCTAACAGAGGTTCAATATATAAGACAAATAGTAACGAGGATAGGGGACACCCCTGTCTTGTTCCATTCGTCATGCCAGTTTGGCTCCACCACTTTTGCTCTTAAGTTACTATACAGGGCTCTTATTGCCTTATTTGCAAAATCCCCTAAACCATATTTCTGAAGCACTACCTGCAGGAACTCCCAGCTGACCCTGTCAAATGCTTTTTCAGCGTCTATTGACAGGGCCAGCATGGGGGTTCCTTTTTTTATCCCCGAAGATAGAATATTCATTAAACTTCTAATATTATCGCAGCCCTGACGAGATCTAACAAAACCTACCTGGGTTTATAAGTTTACCAATTAAAGGGTCTAGCCTTTTTGCTAATATTGTAGAGTATAATTTCAGGTCAAAATTCAAGAGAGATTTGGGTCTATAACTCTTCTTATCGGTCGGATCTTTATCTTCTTTTAATATATTTATAATTTTTGCTTCCGTTAGTTCCGCCGGAAGATCTCCACTATCTTTTATTTCATTATACATCCTAGCCAGAGGAGCCTTCACTACCTTTAGAAATATCTGATAAAAAAGCTTATCTAACCCATCAGGGCCAGGGGACTTATTGTTTTTACTTTCTTTAATCGCTTCTTCTATCTCCTCTTCAGTTATTATTCTGTTCAGGGTCTCTAGTTCTGTTTCTGAAATTCTTGGGAGATTCAGATCTCCTAAAAACTCCTCAATATCCCTTATATCTTTTTTTATTTTTATATCTGAATTACTCAAATTATAGATGTTAGAATAGTAGTTATGGAAGATATCACTTATGTCCCGAGGATCTCTATACACCTTATTATACTCCCCTCTAATCTCTTGAATGCAGTTATAAATTCTTTGCTTTTTCATTTTATTTGCCAAAATTTTTTCAGTCTTATCTCCTACTAAATATGTTTCTATCTGAGACCTTCAAATTAATCTATACAGCTTATACTGTTCCACCTTCTTTATTTGTTGCTGTATATTTCCAATCTCTTTCCTTAATTTAATATTTGGAGATTTTTTATTTATTTTATGTTTACCTTCCAAATTTATATATAAAGATCTTAAAGAATCTCCCCACTCTTTTTTTAGCAAAATTGTTTTAGATGTTAATATACCTCTAGTAAATGCCTTAAACGAGAGCCAAAGCATCGTAAAAGACGCAATTGAACCATTGTTTATATCCAAAAATTCTATTAAGTTTCCCTTTATTTCATTAACTCTTGTTTCATCTTTCAAGATCATTGGCTCCAATTTCCAGTTTCTATTTATTTTATAGTTTCCAATTTTTTTTTTTAAACTAGAGCTATTGGGGCATGATCCGAGATTGTATTTGTATATATATTAATTTTAAATGTGTCATTCAGAACCGATTGATCCCCTAGAATGTAGTCAATTCTTGAATATGTATTGAATCTTTTGGAGAAACATGTGTAATCTTTTACCCGGGGAGACTTTACTCTCCATATATCATAGTAGCCCATTTCTATAAGAAATTCTGTAATTTTCTTAGAGGCATTAATACTATGATTTCCTATTTCTGCTTTGGCTTTACTTGACCTGTCTCTCTCGGGGTCCAAGACCAAATTAAGATCCCCACATATGATCGTCTTACCTTTTTTAAATTTGTTAACTCATTTCAGGATATTGATTACATATCCTTCTTGTTTACGGTTAGGTGCATAAATATTTACAATTGTATATAACTGATTATCTATGTTTCCAATCCATATAATAAATCATCCTCCTTCATCTATTTTACAAAATTCTTCTTTTACTACCAGATCTTTATCAAAAAGAATGGATACCCCTATTATACGAGGAGGCTATACTATAGACAAATCTTTTATTCCTTAATAAGTAAGAATACTGTTTTTTTAGGTGTGTTTCTTGGAGGCATACTATATTTGCTTTTAATTTTGCATATTCCTGAAAAGCCAACTTTCTTTTGAGGGGGGAATTTAATCCATTAATATTATATGAGATTAATGTAATATCCATCTCTTAAACTTAATAAAAGGTAAAATATTATCCTATTCTTACTCCTATCCTGCGCTCTTCCCCTAACTCCTGCCCAATCATTCATTCTTTCATTCTCATCCCATAACATACATTTATCTGTCCAGTTCTTAAAGACAGACTTCATACTAGGGTCTCTTTGACCAAAATTTAAAAATAGCCGGCGTTAACCAATGACTGTGTTGTCGGGGTGTAACCCCTATATTGTTCCCCTTTTTTCATTTCTTTTCCTCTCCTTTTCTCTTTATCCTTCCCTTTCCCTTGTTTTCCCACTTTCAATAACATACCTGTTCCTCTTTCAATATTGTTATTTCTTTACTCCCCTATATCCACCTTCCCACTTCCTCCAATCTCCCTATTCTACTCCATGTGAGCATTTTTCCTTTTTATCTACCGTTTCCCTTTCCAGCTAATAATTCAGACCTGGACAGACCTACAATAATACCTTCAGTTATTACAAGCAAAATGGAATATACCATAAGGAGGGGAGGGAGAGCAGAGGGGAAGTGTATACAATTATCATCATTATACAGTGTTAAAACCATATTCATATATACACTCAAAATCATTACTATTCCAAAGTGCAATGTGCAATAAGCAATACAAAATGTATCTAAGTCTCACTTTCTTCTATTGCAACACCCTTTATAGTGCATAAAAAAAAGCATAAATAACGGAAATTAAATTATACCCATTAGATGTCACTTTTCAGCATAATCCTTCTTCTACTCTCCCTCCCCTCCCTCCCTCCCCCCCCCCTTTCCCCTCAATGTCCCCTCATTTAGGCCTCATGGTGGTCAGTATTGACCATCATGAGTTAATGGGTTAATTTAGGCCTTATGGTGGTCTGTATTGACCACCATGAGTTAATGGGTTAATTTAGGCCTTATGGTGGTCTGTATTGACCACCATGAGTTAATGGGTTAATTTAGGCCTTATGGTGGTCTGTATTGACCACCATGAGTTAATGGGTTAATTTAGGCCTTATGGTGGTCTGTATTGACCATCATGACTTAATTGGTTAATTTAGGCCTTATGGTGGTCTGTATTGACCACCATGAGATAATGGGTTAATTTAGGCCTTATGGTGGTCTGGATTGACCACCATGAGTTAATGGGGTAATTATAGTTGCCTGGGGTTAATATTTTTAGTGCGAGTCCTTTCAGGACCTTTACGGTCCTTTGAGGACCCGCGAGGCGGGAAATTTAAAATTGAATTGCAGGGTCACGATCGGTGCCGATCGGGAACCCCCGCTGCAGGGGGAAAGACGTCCTAACATTTTTTCTCTTTTTGATTATCAACCTGTATTCTTGAGTACGCTTGCTTTTAACTATTTTACAAAATATTTAGCTATCATTAAACTTCCTCAGCTTATGTTTACTTATGTTAATAAATATAAAATATTCAGTACCTGCGAGCTCCCTCATCATCACTCCAAAAGCCTCCATCCAGATGCGAACCAGCCATCCTCTCCAGCCGCCACCATCCTCCAACTTCCCAAACTCTCCCATCTAATCTCCATCTAGATCTGTGTACTATATTTGGACACCAACTAGGAAGCCCACGTGCTAGTAAACCTGGGCATTGTGTTCTGCAATGAATTCGCTATTCTCTAATTTATCATTATATAATTTATCTTTGTAATAACTTCTTTGATTGGCAATACGGAAGTTTTCCAATTTTTGGCAATGCAATTTTTAGTGGCTAAGGACCAAAATTGCCAGAGTTCATTCTGGTCTCTAGATAAATCATAATGTTTCATTCCCAGAAGGCATGTTTCAATTTCGGGTCTCAAACTACTGTTTGTAATTTGTGTAAATAAGTCTGTGAGTTCTCCCCATAGCTTCTGCGCAGCGGGACATGTCCACAAGATATGTAAGAAATTCCCTTCTGTTTTACATCCCCTAAAACATTCTCCATTTATATCTTTATTAAATGCTGCCATCCTTTGGGGGGTGTAATAGGTTCTATGCAATACCTTAATAGAGGTCTCAAGTAGACTATATGTATATGAGCCCCTTGTCAGATTAGTACAGATTCTTTTCCAGGCAAAGACATCTAATTCCTTTCCCAGGTCCTGCTCCCACTTTACCATAAATTTAGTTTTTTGTGTGTTCTGGAACTCTATCAAGTAGGAGTATATGTATCCTAGGGTGCCTTTCATCGAGGGTATCTTTTCACAGATAGAGGACCAACCTGTATGTGTAGGATTCCCATAATTATGGATTAGCGAGGAGATCCAGTGTCTAAACTTCCGATAGTTCCACAACTCCTTCCCTGGAATTTGAAACCGGGATATGATAGAAGTATGTGTTAACAAAGCCTCCGTGGAAAACCATTCCCCTATTCTCTTTAGAAGGCTAGTCAGCCACCATATTTTAGAATTTGGGCTAATAGTGGTCTCAAACTCGGGGAAGGATGTTAAGGACATCAGTGGTGATAGGGTTGGAATCAAGTTGCTCGATTTTTTAAGCCTATCCCAGGCCTGAAGGGTCGTAGAGATTATTGGGTTAGTATGTCTGCGTCTCGTGTCTATTTTTGCTTTCTCCCAGATCACCGTATCCCATGATTGGGGTTTCATCTGCCAATTTTCAATAAAAGTCCACAGCGGTTGTAGTTTACTAGAATGGGTTACAGGGATGCACGCCAGCCGTGCTGCTTGTAAATAAAGCCTCAGATTGGGACAAGAAAGACCCCCTTTTTGCCTATTCCTGTACATCGTTTTCCTCGCAATACGTGGTGGTTTATTACGCCAGATAAATCTAAACATTGTAGTCTGGAATTGATCTATTTCCCTCATACATAGGTTAATTGGCAAAGTTCGGAAGAGATACAGAATTTTTGGGAGCACTGTCATTTTTATTGATGTTATACGTCCTGTCCATGATATTTGGTACTTAGACCAGGTCCTTAAGTCTTCAGTCAGCTGCCTAATTAATGGTGGGAAGTTAGCTTTATATAGACCCGCCAAATTTTTGGTAAGCCTAATTCCCAGGTATTTGATTGAATTTTTAGGCCATTGAAAATTGAACGCCGCCTTCAATGTTTCTATTATAGGCCCTGGAACCCCTACCCCCAAGGCCTCAGTTTTTTCTTCATTTATTTGTAGCCCTGACATGGCCCCAAATTCCCTTAAAGTAGACAATAATTTAGGAATAGAGTTTACAGGGTCCGTTAGAGTGCATAAGAGATCGTCTGCGAATAGAGAGCATTTCAGGTGGTGGTGACCTATTTGCAGACCCCTGATCTCCCCTTCTCCTCTTATCTTTTGAGCCAAAGGCTCAATAGCCAACGCAAAAAGCAGTGGAGACAGGGGACACCCTTGCCTGGTACCCCGCTGAATGTTAACCAAAGCCTCTCCTGTCCCGGGCATCCTTATATGAGCTTCAGTGCTTTTATATAGTGTTTTGATTAGGCGTATAAAGTTTCCTTTAATACCGAATTTAGCTAGCACTGCATATAAGTAAGGCCACTCTACTGTGTCAAATGCCTTTTCCATATCCAGTGCCAACACACAAAGAGGTGTCTTACTTTGGGAGGCCAGGTGTATAACATTCATGGTCCTACGGATATTATCTACCGTTTGTCTATGTTGTATGAACCCAGTCTGGTCCTTGTGTATTAGGGTTGGGAGAAACCTTGCCATCCTATTTGCTATAATTTTAGTTAATAATTTAATATCCCCGTTCATGAGGGAAATGGGACGATAATTTTTCGGCTCCAGGGGATCCCTCCCCTCTTTAGGGAAGATTATTAAGTTCGCTGTGCTGAGTTTCGGTGGCATAGATCCCCCACTAAGTATGACATTAAACAGAGAGCTAAGGGGCTAAAATGTTCCCAAATACTTTATAATAAGAGTTGGTGAAGCCATCCGGCCCTGGGGCCTTCCCTGATTTCAAACTTTTAATGGTTTCTAATATTTCCTCTACACCCACTTCCGCATTCAAATCCTCCATATTTTGCTCTGAAGCTTTAGGAAGATCGCACGATGCCAGATAGGATCTAAGAGCTTCCGGGCTCGGGTTTGTTTTTGTCGAATAGATCGAATTATAAAAGTCCCTAAATGTGTGTTTGATTTCGCTCTGACTCACTGTTATCTTCCCAGCCCTAGTTCTAATCCTCAGAATTCTGGACAATGCTGCTTTAGACCGAAGCTTCCGTGCCAGAAAGGAATCTGGTTTATTAGCTTTGGAGTAAAACAGCTGATTCGTCCGTCTCAGGGCACTCTCTGTCTTGTGCGAAAGCAAGGCATCAAGTTCCAATCTAGTGTCATCTATTCTTTGGCGGAGTTTGGTGGAGGGGTGTGTTTGATTCTGTAGTTCTAGATCTTGTAACTTTGTAGTAAGTTCCTGTTCATGACGTATACTATTTTTCTTTATGGCAGATGCCATCTTGATACACATCCCCCTGATATAGGCCTTATGGGCCATCCACACCCATCCTATATTAGAACCCGGGGTATTATTTAGCTCAAAATATTGTTGCAATTCTTTCTGTATCTGGCCCGTTAGCGCCGTATCTGTTAACATACGTTCATTAATTTTCCAGGAATATGGAGTCCTTGAGTCTCCACCAAGATCCATATCCAAGGAAACTGCTGAGTGGTCTGACCACGGGCATACCAAAATTTCCGAGCCCCTGGTTTGGTCAAAAAACTTAGAGGTTACCAAAATCGTGTCTATCCGTGAGTAGGTCCCATGCGTATGTGAGTAGTAAGTGTATTCACGACTATTAGGATGATGTCCCCTCCAGGCATCCACTAAGCCCATTCTGTCTAACACCCCTTTAATCTGTTGTAGTTTCCGCGAATATCTATTAGTGGCTTGGGAACTCGAACGATCTAGCCCATGCTCTAACACAAGGTTGAAGTCCCCCCCTATCACCACCAGACCGTCTGACCAGGGTTCCACTTTTTTCAACATGTGTAGTAAACTTTTATGGGGTGCCACCGTGTCCGCATAGAAGGATACCAGTGTAAGCTTAACTTCTTGAATTGTTCCCCGCAAAATGACATAATGCCCATCCTTATCTATCAATTTGGAGTCTATCTGAAAGGGAAAGTTACGGTGAATAAGAATGGTGGCTCCCGCTTTTTTGGACCTTTGGGTTGAAGAGTGGAAAATGGGATATTCCTTGTTTAAGTACGAGGGAATATGATTCTTTGCAAAATGCGTTTCCTGCATAAAAATGATAGATGGTTTCTTAGTTTGATAATACAGGAAAGCTTACCTTCTTTTAAATTGGGAATTAAAGCCCTTAACATTGTGTGTTAAAAAACTATGGGCCCTATTAAATTCTCCCTCGTAGTTCTCTCGGTGCTCGCAAAAGGCAGTTTTCCTGCTGTTTGCGAGAACCGAATCTCTCGCAGCCTGCTTTACGATATGACTGCGAGAAAATGGCCGAGAATAGGCTCCGAGAGAGCTACGTAGCCTTAAATCTATGCACGAGTCTCGCATATCGTAAGAATCCCTACGTGGACAAAAAGTCCACGCAAGGGATCCGAAAGCCTCTACGTGCTGCCTCGGAACAGCCCGAGACAGCAGCGTGAGGCTCCCCCCTGCACCCTATACACATCCCCATGCTGCAGGGGTCTCTATCAGGACCCCTGCAGCACCCCCACATTAACCCCTTGCAGCGGGGGTCCCCGATCTGCATAGATCAGGCCCCCCGCTGCATTTAAAACTTTTAAATTCCCCGCCGCGGCTCCTTAAAGGGACCGCGGCACACTATTAGCCAATCCCGGCCGCGGCACTTAACATTAACCCCCCTCTATGCTGGGGGTCCCCATCGGGACCCCCGAAGTGTCCCCATATAAACCCCCTGCAGCGGGGGGCCCCGATCGGCACCGATCGTGACCCTGCTGCAATTCAATTTTAAATTTCCCGCCTCGCGGGTCCTCAAAGGACCGTAAAGGTCCTGAAAGGACTCGCACTAAAAATAATAACCCCAGGCAACTATAATTACCCCATTAACTCATGATGGTCAATCCAGACCACCATAAGGCCTAAATTAACCCATTAACTCATGGTGGTCAATCCAGACCACCATAAGACCTAAATTAACCCATTAACTCATGATGGTCAATCCAGACCAGCATAAGGCCTAAATTAACCCATTAACTCATGATGGTCAATACAGACCAGCATAAGGCTCTATTTAACCCCATCAGTCCCATAAGGGTATATTATTACCATTATGGGCCTGTTACAACCCAACATTAACCACATAAGTGCCATGATGGTCCTCAAGGACCATCATGACACTAACTACAAACACTACACTATAACCCCCAATAAACCATTTAATCTAAACTAACCCCCCTCTACACTAATCTATTAACACTTACACTACCTACCTACACTACCTACCCCCTAATAAACCTCCCCAACACTCTAATTACAAAAAACAAAAAACCTACAGTACAAAAAACAAAAAAACCTACAGTACAGAAAACAAAAAAAAATTACAACCCCACCCCCCACTACAGAAAACAAAAAAATTACACACCTGAAAAGGAAAGACAGATAAACACAATACAATACATACATATAATACATTAAATACATTACATACAATACATGACATTACATATAATATATTAAATATAATATATTACATATAATATATTACATATAATATATTACATATAGTCCTAATCAAATACCCCCTATCTATCTAACATACAATCTATTTAATTTAAAATAAATCCTAACTATATCAAATACATCCCCCTATCTATCTAATATACAAAAAATCCTAACTACATACACAGACCCTTATTCTAAAATAAAATAAAATAATTACAGTCCTAACTACATACACAGACCCTAATTCTAAGCTAAAATCAATAAATTAAGACCACTTACCTTTAAGATGTTGCTTCAGATCACTAACCTATGGGTCAAACAAAAAATAAAAATTAGTACAAAACATTAACATCAAATAAATAAACATTCTATACATTCTAAATATTCAACTCACCTTTACAGCATGTCCAGTCACTGTTTATCTCTTCCGGCGCGGCCCTGTTAAAAAAAAAACACAATACATGAATACATGAATACAATATATAAACAATAAATAAAATACACAAATAAACATCTAAATATACATTTAACTTACCTCCCCGCGATGTCCCCGGCCTTCTCTCCTTCAGCCCCGGCTGGGCCGCGGAACCATCCGCGCTCTAAAAAAAAAAAAGAAAAAAAACTAACGGAGGTCTGCACTGGCAGACCTCCCCGACGCTACTGAACCTCCCGGAGTCGTTTCCGGGAGGAAATTGGCATTGGCGGCTTGTGATTGGCTGAAAAAGCTGTCTATCAATTTCAGCCAATCAAAAGTCGTCAATGTGTGAGCCAATCAGGATGGGATACACCCCAATATCCCACCCTGATTGGCTAAAACACTTGTCTATCTTTATGGGAACCAATCACAACGCTCAGATGCCTTCAGCCAATCACTATGGGATACACCCCCACGGAGTGATTGGTAGAAGACATCTGCGCATCCTGATTGGCTCCTACATTGACGACTTTTGATTGGCTGACAGCTTTTTCAGCCAATCACAAGCCGCCAATGCCAATTTCCTCCCGGAAACGACTCCGGGAGGTTCAGTAGCGTCGGGGAGGTCTGCCAGTGCAGACCTCCGTTATTTTTTTTTTTATTTTTTTTTAGAGCGCGGATGGTTCCGCGGCCCAGCCGGGGCTGAAGGAGAGAAGGCCGGGGACATCGCGGGGAGGTAAGTTAAATGTATATTTAGATGTTTATTTGTGTATTTTATTTATTGTTTATATATTGTATTCATGTATTCATGTATTGTGTTTTTTTTTTTTAACAGGGCCGCGCCGGAAGAGCTTAACAGTGACTGGACATGCTGTAAAGGTGAGTTGAATATGTAGAATGTATATAATGTTTATTTATTTGATGTTAATGTTTTGTACTAATTTTTTTTTTTGTTTGACCCATAGGTTAGTGATCTGAAGCAACATCTTAAAGGTAAGTGGTCTTAATTTATTGATTTTAGCTTAGAATTAGGGTCTGTGTATGTAGTTAGGACTGTAATTATTTTATTTTATTTTAGAATAAGGGTCTGTGTATGTAGTTAGGATTTTTTGTATATTAGATAGATAGGGGGATGTATTTGATATAGTTAGTATTTATTTTAAATTAAATAGATTGTATGTTAGATAGATAGGGGGTATTTGATTAGGACTATATGTAATATATTATATGTAATATATTATATTTAATATATTATATTTAATATATTATATGTAATGTCATGTATTGTATGTAATGTATGTAATGTATTATATGTAATATATTATATTTAATATATTATATTTAATATATTATATGTAATGTCATGTATTGTATGTAATGTATGTAATGTATTATATGTAATATATTATATTTAATATATTATATTTAATATATTATATGTAATGTCATGTATTGTATGTAATGTATGTAATGTATTATATGTATTATTGTATTGTGTTTATCTGTCTTTCCTTTTCAGGTGTGTAATTTTTTTTTTTTTCTGTACTGTAGTTTTTTTTGTTTTTTGTACTGTAGGTTTTTTGTTTTCTGTGCTGTAGGTTTATTGTTTTTTGTAATTAGAGTGTTGGGGAGGTTTATTAGGGGGTAGGTAGTGTAGGTAGGTAGTGTAAGTGTTAAAAGATTAGTGTAGAGGGGGGTTAGTTTAGATTAAATGGTTTATTGGGGGTTATAGTGTAGTGTTTGTAGTTAGTGTCATGATGGTCCTTGAGGACCATCATGGCACTTATGTGGTTAATGTTGGGTTGTAACAGGCCCATAATGGTAATAATATACCCTTATGGGACTGATGGGGTTAAATAGAGCCTTATGGTGGTCTGTATTGACCACCATGAGTTAATGGGTTAATTTAGGCCTTATGGTGGTCTGTATTGACCATCATTACTTAATGGGTTAATTTAGGCCTTATGGTGGTCTGGATTGACCACCATGAGTTAATGGGTTAATTTAGGCCTTATGGTGGTCTGTATTGACCATCATTACTTAATGGGTTAATTTAGGCCTTATGGTGGTCTGGATTGACCATCATGAGTTAATGGGGTAATTATAGTTGCCTGGGGTTAATATTTTTAGTGCGAGTCCTTTCAGGACCTTTACGGTCCTTTGAGGACCCGCGAGGCGGGAAATTTAAAATTGAATTGCAGCAGGGTCACGATCGGTGCCGATCGGGGCCCCCCGCTGCAGGGGGTTTATATGGGGACACTTCGGGGGTCCCGATGGGGACCCCCAGCATAGAGGGGGGTTAATTTTAAGTGCCGCGGCCGGGATTGGGTAATAGTGTGCCGCGGCCCCTTTAAGGAGCCGCGGCGGGGAATTTAAAAGTTTTAAATGCTGCGGGGGGCCTGATCTATGCAGATCGGGGACCCCCCCCTGCAATGGGTTTATGTGGGGACACTTCGGGGGTCCCGATGGGGACCCCCAGCATAGAGGGGGGTTAATTTTAAGTGCCGCGGCCGGGATTGGGTAATAGTGTGCCGCGGCCCCTTTAAGGAGCCGCGGCGGGGAATTTAAAAGTTTTAAATGCAGCGGGGGCCTGATCAGTGCCGATCGGGGACCCCCGCTGCAAGGGGTTAATGTGTGGGGGCTGCGGGGGTTCCTATGGACCCCTGCAGCAAGGTGTTCATGTGAGGACACTTCGGGGGTCCCGACAGGGACCCCCGCATTGAGGGGGGGTTCATTTTAGGTGCCTGGGGGGGGTTTGGAGTACCCCCCACGGCAATGCTTATGTGGGGGACTGCCGCGGAGGTCCCTTTTAGGACCCCCGCAGCACTTGATGAGGAGTGGGAGCCTGCGATATCATCTCGCAGGCTGTCACTCCTCATGTACATTTACGCAGTGTAGATACGTACGGCCCTGCTGCGTAGCTCACACGTTGCTCGCAGCAGGGCTAATTTAATAGCATTGTAAGTTAGAGAAACTTTGCAGTACGTAGGGCTTAAGTAGAAGCCTCTTATTTACGAGGCTGGAATTTAATAGGGCCCTATATTTCTCCCTCAGAACTCTAGCCATTTCTGTCCTGCATCTCGAGATAGTTTGGTCTAATCATCTTACCTTGTTTTAGTGTTAGCCGGACTGGATGGGGCGACGAGAGAGGCGCTTGAGCCAAGACAAAAGGCTCCTTGAAGCTGTTGCAGTGATGAGATACGAGCACGCAATTCTGGGAATGAAAAAAATAGCAAAAAGACAAGTTAACAAATGAGGAGTTCACAAGAAGATCAATATATTCGCAGTTATCGAGGAGTACTATCATACATATTGTTTTTAATACACATAACTTCCTACGCCAATCGTAAATCCTGGCTTCTAGGGGAGAGAGTAATGGACCTGCCATTCTCTAATACGGCCCCGTTAGGAAGGGGTAATACATTTCTTTGAGGTACAAAAAGTTCCAACTAAGGAGAGGGGGGATACCCTCGACAATGCAGAGTATTTAACCAACATTATAACTAGCAGCATATTAACTAGCTGAAAAAGAAAGAATCACAACTGTAAAAAACAACATTTTTGAGGATTAACAAGTTCTCCAGACACCGAAGTCCAGATAAATAAGTCCCGTGCATCTGCAAGAAAAATTCCTAGACCCCTCCAGCTTGGGGCTCAGGAGTCTTGGTATGTCTTTCTGGAGGGATAGTCAAGGCCTCTAACGTGTCAGCCTCTCCAATTCTGTTTTTACTCCTGAAAGGAACCGAGGTCCACTGTCTCTTAGGGAGAGGATTCAGGGTCACACGCTGATTTTCAGGGTCTCTATGGCCACCATCCGAAGTTATATGCAGCATTTGTAGCAATGACTGGCAGTCTTCCAAACTGTGGACGTGTGGGTTTTTCCCTTATATTGAAAAATCAGGGCAAAAGGGAAGCCCCATCGGTATTGGATACCATGTTGGATGAGTATTCCCAATGCCGGTTTCATTTTTCTTCTCCTGGTCAACGTGATAGGAGAAAGGTCTGCAAACACCGTGAGTTGAGCATCATCTGGTCCTCTAAGATCCAAGATCTTTCGGGTTGCAGCTAGTATTAAGTCCCTTGACTGTTGTCGGGAGAATCGGACAATTACATCTTTAGGGGTATCCATATTACGAGAAGCTCCTAGCGCCCTATGCGCTCTTTCTATATCAATGTCCGCTTCTGCCCCTTCTGGTAAGATCACAGTAAGCAAGTCCATAATATATCTTTTCAGATTCATTATCTCTTTAGGAATCCCCCTTATTCGTATGTTATGTCTTCTAGATCGATTATCTAGATCTTCATACTTGTCCTCTAGAGCCGCTATGCGTGACGCGTGGTGATGCGTCTCCCTCCTGTCTCTATCCTGTGCTTCAACCAGTTGGTCAACTGTTTCTTCTAGTTGGTGGGTTCTTTGACCTAGGTCCTGGATGTCTTTCCTGATTGCATCCACCGTTTTAGTCGTGTAAGCTTGAAACAGTTTTTCAATTTGTGCCAACGCATTCTTGGATAGATTTATATCAGCCTGGGTTGCTTTTTGTATGTCCTCCCCCTCCGATTCCTCAGAGGGGTCAGATCTCACCTCACCAGGAGTTTCAGGGGGTTTGCAGTAATCCGTAATTCTCTCAAGTGGAAGGGATTTTTTACTCTTTCCCATCTTGGGCTGCAGTGGACCCTCCACAGAATATGATATACTAAAGTTGCAGCGTAGATGTATGCCCCTTTCAGGGATGTGTTTTTGTTAGAGTTGAATTCCGGCTTGTTGTTTTACAAGTTGTGGCGTGCTGTGTTGCTATGCCATGATCTGTCAAGGTCTCTCCCGGTGGATCATATTAGACCTACATTACTCTCTGTCCACATGTAAGCAGTGTTCAATAAGCAAGTAAAGTAGTTGAATTGATCTTAGTAATCAGAGATCTAGTTGGTTTGCAAGTGAAGCCTGAAAGTTGCAGCCCTGAAAAGTAATGCCAAACTGCCTTGCCAATTATCACACTTGTCATGTGTGTCAGTCTTTGTTTCCTGGGTATTACTTATACACTGCCACTTGTAGGTTCAGAACAGTCAGTAGCACTGACAGAGATAGTTTAAATGTAGATGTAGCATATATAGGGATCTCTGGGCCTGCAATGAAGCTGTTTACTCACAGTTTAGGGTCAGGCTGTAGTTGTTCTTTAATTACCACAAAGTCCCAGTTGCAGTAGTAATAAGGCCTTAGGTTCTTCTCTTGGTTAGCAACCTAAGATGGCCGCCACCCGTTTTCGCGGGCTTTTTGTTGTTTGATCTTGCCGCCCTGTGGGCTCCAGGTCTGGGTACAGACCCCCCAGCACCCCTCCGGCTGGAACCAGCCGCTACCGGGCTCTTTTAGGGGGACACTGCAAGGCTTGCAGGGTATGTGCTGCCCCCAGGCCTCAATCCGAAGCTCTCTCCGTGTGGGGAGTTAAAATGGCCGCTGCCCGGTCTCCCCGAGTCTATGCCCAGCCACCAGCTGATAGGGCCCCCTGATCAGACCCCACCACGCTGCCCAGTCGGATCTCCAATGTGCCGATCCTCTCCCCGGCGGTCTCCTCAAGTGCCTCACAGCAGGGGGGGCAGCTAACTGCGTTGGGGACACTTCTCCCCTTCTGTCTCTGCCGTGGAGCCGCTGTGCCTCCCGTCTTGGACCCCAAAAGAGTACCAGGGGTTCCGGGTCGTCCCCTCTACTTCCCCAGCCACTTTGGGTCAGATTTTGGGACTCTCAGGGCGTTTAATAAGCCCAATTGTGCGTTTATGTGCTGGAGCTCTGGACAAACACGTCCAGCTCCTTGCAGGTACAAGCTCCGCCCCGATATTTCATGACTTTAAAAGTTCCTCTCCATTTTTAGCTGAACTGATTTTATGCCAACTTAAATCTTTCTCTACCATAAGGCCTACTGGCGTTATCCATCTGTTGATCAACTTTTCTTGTCTTAAATGCTCAATGATAACTGAGAACTCCTTTCTTTTAATTAAGGTAGCAGCAAAAATATCTTGAAAGATTTGTATTTTCTCATGTGGTGCCTTTTTATGTTTCTCTTGAAAATTGGCTTTCATAATTAGGTCTCTCGTGGATAACTTGTGAAACTTAACAATCACATCTCTTGGCAGCTTATTTTTCAAATGCATTGGAATAAGGATTCTGTAAAATGAGACCATCTTATCTTCCACTTGGTTATAACTCGGAGCCATGGATAAGAACAATTTAAATAGGTATACTTCTAAGTTTTCATGCGTAATTGATTCATCAATTCCCCTAATCCGGAGGTTCTTTCTTCTGATTTTATCATCAATATTACAGATTCTATTATCTAGAATAATCATTTTCTCTTCTAGTTCCTGGTTCTGCTTCTGAAGGTAGTTGTTATCTGCAGCAATTTTATCGATTTTGGCCTCCAAATGTGATGTTCTAATGTTTAAAACAATAATTTATTTTGCATTGTCCAGTATTTGATTTTTTATATCTGCAATAAAAGATGTTTGGAACTCCTGTAGTAATATCTTAATTTTTCCCACTGTAAGTGTTTCTTCTTCTTGTATATTTGATTCTTTACTAGTATTGCTTTCGTTCAAACTCCCTATACTCTGACTGAGATTTTGTTCTGTGTCAGGGGATATGGGAAGAAGGATCTCCTGCGGTTTTTCTTGAATTTTTGGAGTAAAAAAAGTATTAGGTTTTTGTTGGAGTCCTTTTTTTTCTTTATTTTTTATTTTACCTGGCATTGCTGGTTTATTAAATATATTCCCTCTTTTCTTTCTTCTTATCTTTCCTTCTTTTTATTATTATCTTTTAACCAACTTTCCAACCTCAGTTTCAACAGATTATTGGGAGTAATTCAAACCCAGAACTTTCAAGCAGTTTGTCAAAGTTTAGAACACTATTAGAAGCAATACATATTATTTAGGCCAAAATAAGGATATTAAGCGGAGTCTGTTATGTAACTTAAGACCATTCAGCTTATACCACAGAGATCATCTTCTTGCTTACTTTACTTCGTTTGTACATGGGCCTTCCAGTTACATTATAGGATCAAATTATATTTCAGTCCATGTGCAATATCTTTTAATATAAGGAGGTAATGTGAGAGGTTATAATTGAAAAACGTATTTTCATTTGGGAAAAAAGCTCATTGGACCCCTAATTTCATTATGTATCTTTAATTTGTTATTATTGCAACCCCTGAGGTGCCTCCTGCTATGCAGTACTGTTTAGCGTGGTATATTGTTACATACGTGTTCCATACATGCGTCGCAGTGATTTGCCTGCAAGTCTCCTTTCCTCCTTCCCTCTAGTCCTGTCTTCTGAACTTTGCGTTAGAGTCACAGAAGAACAAGCAGCCTATAGCGCAGGAGTTAGAGCACTGCTCACCGTCTGCTACACTGCCAGTGCCTCCTTTCCTCCTTCTTTCTGGTCCTGTCTTCCAAACTTTGCATATGGGTCACAGGGTAACATGCAGCCTGCAGTACATGGGGGAGGACGCTGCTCACATAAGCTACACTCCCGACATCACCTCATCCGCCGCTGCGTCGCTCAAACGGCGCCCAAAAACATTTCCGGTCACACCCTCTGTCATTCGACACTTCAATCAAGGTAAAGTATAACAAGTACAAAAAATAAAGGAACTATATATGTTTAATGGCCGCCAATATAACAAATGCAGCAACCAAAAAGTGGTGAACACAAGATAGTATAATGCTAAAAATATAGCCAGAATATCAAAAATAGAAAAAACATTCATTTGCACTGTAGAAAAACATTTAAGCTTCATAAAAAAGACTAATTAAGCAAATCAAGTATGCAACATATGGTAGACACAAAATAGGATTGTACCAAAAATCACACACACAAATAGCAAAGTAAATTTATATTCTTCTTTAATGTTTAAGAACCTATAAGCCTTACAAAGAAGCATAAATAAGCATACCAAAAGTGGTGGACACAAATAGGATTGTACCAAAAATCACACTAACAAATAGCAAAGTAAATAATATTCTTCTTTAATGTTTAAGAACCTATAAGCCTTACAAAGAAGCTTAAATAAGCATAGCAAAAGTGGTAGACACAAAATAGGATTGTACCAAAAATCACACAAACACATAGCAAAGTAAATTAATATTCTTATTTATTGTTTACCAAGCTATAAACCTTACAAAGAAGTCTGAATTTGTATACCAAAAGTGGTGGACACTAAACAGGATAATGCTAAAAACATTGTAATCATATCCAAAATAAGAAAAACATTAATAATTACAGTATAAAAAAAGAATAACTGGAATATACAAATACATTTAAATTATTTTTAAAAGGTTGCACAAAAAACAGCATTGCAGAAAAATTCACCATAACAGATACAATACACCAAAATAATGACATTTTTGCTTTATTACAAATACATTCAAATCAAATAACATTTTCATTTTTCTTTTACAACAGATACTGCGTGAAGACCATCGGACGAGGACTTTCAACAGAGGACCAGACCATCGGACGAGGATTTTCACGAGAGGACCAGACCATCGGACGAGGACTTTCAACAGAGGACCAGACCATCGGACGAGGATTTTCAACAGAGGACCAGACCATTGGACGAGGACTTTCAACAGAGGACCAGACCATCGGACTAGGACTTTCAACACAGGACCAGACCATCGGACGAGGACTTTCAACAGAGGACCAGACCATCGGACGAGGACTTTCAACAGAGGACCAGACCATCGGACGAAGACTTTCAACAGAGGACCAACAAAGATTCTGATTGAAATCACACTTCAACCAAGGTACAGTATTACAAGTAAAAAATGAGAAAACTAAATAAACATGTTTGCTCTGCATCCATGTCAACAGAAAAAAAAAAAAAGAACAAGCACTAACTATGGCCCTCATTCAATTGCAATTTTGCCAATTCAATACAGGTCTAAATAAGAACATCACATATGTTTTGAAAGAAGTTTTTAGTTGCTAAAAATCTATCCACAAACAAGGTTTTCACTAACTAAAAACGAATTTAAAAAAAAAGGTTATCTGCTTATTTACAGCACCATTGAATTGGCCAAATCGCAATTGAATGAGGGCCTATAACTTTTACCAAAATATAACTGACACATTTCTGATTTCTTATTTGTCTGTTATGGACAATAATGTTTACAAGTAAATCCAAATTTCAATCTACCCAATTAAATTAAATTATTTTCTTTTACAGATTAACATGGCTACTAACGAGAGCAAACAAGAGAAGAAAATACGTCAAACTAGAGAAAGACAAGAGAGATGGGCCGACCAGCAGACACCAGAGGAGAAAGAAATTCGACGAGAAAAAGAACGCAGAGTCATGACAGCTGGCAAAGCCATCATTTTACCATCTTCCTTTCAAGGATATTCTCGAAATATGAGAGAAAGATACAATGATGCTATGGCTATTGTCACAAAATTTGGGAAACCCGATTTATTTCTTACATTTACATGTAATACACAATGGCCAGAAATTACACAAAATTTACTTCTTGGACAAAGTGCTTCTGATAGACCAGATTTAGTAGCGAGAGTTTTTAAGATTAAATTAAATGAATTAATACGTGACATCACTATAAATAACTTATTTGGCAAATGTCTTACTTATGTATATACAATTGAATTTCAAAAAAGAGGACTTCCATATGCACATCTTCTGATAATACTTCAAGAAAAAAAAAAATTAGATACTTCTGACAAAGTGGATGCACTCATTGTTGCTGAACTACCAGATCCAGAACTATATGGTAGACTATATGAGATTGTTACTCATCGCATGATTCATGGACCCTGTGGTGATCTTAATCCACAATCACCATGTATGGAAAATAATAAATGTTCCAAAGATTTTCCAAAAGATTATAGAAACAAAACCTTTGCCAATTGTGATGGCTATCCACTTTATAAAAGAAGAGAAGGAGATAGTGCTGTATCGGAATTAACAAAAGTATTCCTTAGATATCTGTCCCTGGCCAAATTAGTGTTGGGTGTGCACATCCCAGAAAAAATAAGACACAGACACGGTGTTTCTGTATACTAATTCTCAAAGCGCTCTATTCCAAAATGCCAGTGTACAAGTTTATATATAAAAACGTTATCTGCAGATACACTCTTAAATGCAGATACAAAATTATATGCAAAGATTCTAGCCCTGAGAATTCAAAAATTTTTGGGGAAAATAATTGCAATAGACCAAATGGGATTTGTTTCTGGTAGACATGGAACGGAGAACATTAGGAAATTAATGAACTTGGGCGAAATCGCAAGAATTAAGGGAGCTCCCACCCTTTTCTTGTCCTTAGATGCAGAAAAAGCATTTGACAGAGTAGGGTGGGAGTATATGAGACTAACACTGTCCAAATTTGGCTTCGGTGAATTTGGGGCCAAGGCAATAGGGGCCCTGTATAGATCTCCTACAGCAGAAGTTACGGGCATGGGCTATAGAGCAAGCCCCTTTGGAATCACAAATGGTACCAGACAGGGCTGTCCTCTCTCCCCCACCTTATTCGTGTTAATGATTGAACCACTGGCAGAAGCGATTAGATCAGCCGCACAAATTCATGGAATTAAGATGGGGGAGAGGGAATATAAAATTAGCCTGTATGCAGACGATGTTGTTCTGTCATTGACCCAACCTGAAGAATCTCTTTTCCATCTTACAAACTTAATAGCTAAATATAGCAAAGTGTCATACTATAAGCTGAACTATGGGAAATCAGAAACTCTTCTTTTTAATGTCCCAATGAGTGTGCTTTCCCGATTGAAATCGAAATATGTGTTTGATTGGAACTCAAAGTCATATAAACATCTAGGAATTATCTTTTTGGGAAATGTCCAGAAAATGATGGACAGAAATTATAAGGATTTATATTTTAAATTCCAAAACATCATAGAGAATTGGCGAAAAGATAGATTTTCCTTCTCCGGGAAAATAGCGACAGTTAAAATGATGCTACTCCCCAGATTGAATTATATCTTAATGTGTATTCCCTTTAAAATTCCCAAAGGTTGGCTGAAGAAATTACAACGCGCAATTGACGTATTTATACACCATTCCAGATACATAAGGTTAAAAAAAACCACAATGGGAAGGAATTTTTTAAAAGGAGGGATTTCATACCCTCTGTTGCAGCCATATCAGGAAGCTAATTGTGTAGTTCATGCTTTGAAATGGCTGGAAACAGAGTATAAATTACCATGGATAGAAATAGAAAAAGCCTTAAACCCAAACTACCACTTATCAGCTATGGTGTTCGGGGAAAAACCCTTTTATAAGGATTTAGCGGTAGATTAATAAGAAGTATAGATTAATTCCTAGAGGAAGCCTTATCACCCCAGTGAAATCACTGGTACACTTAAATATGAGTGGCACTATGAAGGATTGGAAGAGCAAAGGACTAGTATCCTTAGGGGACACAGTGATTAATGGGCATATAGCCACTTTTGATCAAATTAAGGAAAAGTTCAAAATTACAGGAGAAGGATGGCTTGCATATGAAGCCTATAGAGCCACCTGTGGCACAATTAATGTACACACACAAAGCACTAGAGAACTGAAACCTATGGAAAAAATTCTCCTTAAATCAGAAAGAGAACATCTCATATCCAAATGTTTTAATATCATAAGATCTAATGGAGAACATGCTAAAACTAAGGGTATGAAACAGTGGGAATTGATTTTAAATACAGAAATAAAGGAAACAGACTGGGATATAGCGTTTAATCTAACAGACAGATTTATCAAACAAGTAGCATATAGAGAAACTTTTTTTAAAGTAATTAATAATTGGTACATTACCCCTATTAAAACGGCACAAATCTCTCACTCTCTAACAGATAAAATGTGCTGGAGAGAATGTGGTAGTATTGCCCACCTATTACACATTTTATGGGATTGCCCTAAACTAAAACCCTTTTGGGAAAGTTGTTACGAACTGTTGGATAAGATGATTGGGACTCAACTCCCTTTTAGGGGAGAATGTAGTGTGTTACATGTTATTCCGGATGAGGTGAGCATGGAGGGAAAGGCAGTGGCCATCATGATTTTTGCAACAGCAAAAAATTTAATAATTAGGAATTGGAAGGATAAATCCCCTCCTCTCTTTGCTGACCTCGTCCGGATGATAAAACACACCCGAGAATTAGAGACAAACTATGTACAAAGAGGTATAATCAAGGTGGATCCATACAAATGGAAAGTGTGGGATTCAAAACAATGAATACCCAGGTAAAAATCCAAATCTTCCAGGGTTGAATGAGATGCGAAATGGAATGTATGGTTGTTTTTGTTGTTTTTTTTTTTTGGTGTCTGTATTAATATTGTTTTGACGATGTAACAAATTTGACAAAAAGATATTATTTTATATTTTTGTACTGACCTTTTTTGGAAAAAAAAAAAAAAAAAAAAAAAAAAAAAACGTTATCTGATCAAACGTCACATGATTCCTTTGTCTAGGAATTAATAGCTTTATTGATTGGTTCAAAATTGCTGCAGTCTGTTGTCGTCATAGTGGTCAGTTGAGGAAGGACCAGTTCATTGGTCTAAAAGGCAGGCGGTGCCTGTATCCTTATTTGGTCACGGATGTTTGCATCATCAGGCCACTCCCAGTTGTAGTTCTGTAGCCATGTTGTTATGTAGTCCATCCTCCATCTTAGGTAATCTTCTTCTCATTTATACATATATAAGTGAGTAAGGAATGGCAGACAAACATAATAACATGAAAAGACATTTTCCTAATTGCCATCCATAACAGTCCCCCCTAAAATGTACTGTTATGTTATTAGTAAGTGTGCAACTTAAGAAAAGCAGCTGTGCTTATGTTAATGCGTGATGAGGGGTAAACCCCCCCTAAACACTAGGTGTATATCTGTCCCTGAGTATGAGGTGCATGACTGCAAGAAAGCCCTAAACATCTGTGCTGTGAACGCCCGTTCTTCTTTGTACATTTGAGTAGCCATGGCTTACCCACGGCCCCTCCTGCCACTGTCACAGACAAGTCAGACGCCTTTCCCTAGCCCCTTGTATCAGGAACATGTGGGACAAGGGGTTTATGTGGAAACCTCACTCCTAGATACAATAGACCGTAACATCTTATATGACTCCTCACAGTTGTCATCATCACAAAGTTCTCGGTGCACAAAGGTTGGTGTGACTCCAGTAGCTGACTTCTTTAAATATGTTCGGACACAGGGGATAATACAGCAGGTAACAAATGCAAGAATTATCAGTATTGAAAGAAAGACAATTCGAACCTGTGACAATACCTTCTGCCAGTTATTCATCCACCCAAACCATTTATCCCAATAGTCTGTGGTTCCAGAACTCTCCTTCAATTCTTGTGCCAAGTTGTTTAGTTCTTTAATGGCTAAAGTAATTTTACCGTTTGGACCCATATTATTAGGTATGTAGGTGCAGCAGTTGCCAGTGTCGGGGAGCATTTTACACCCCCCCCTTTTTAGCAAGGATCATGTCTAGTGCCATTCTATTTTGGAAGGCCATGTGTGATGTGGCCTTCAATTGTTTTGCAACTCCTTGCAGAGTATCCTTTGTGTAATCCACAAACCATTTGTTGGTTATAATATATATAATTGATTCAAACAACATTTTTTATTTACACCAATCATTGGTATCAGTAAATCAAATCCTGCTGCTATCTGGTTTCGGGCCTTAAACTCATCAGGCACCCCCCTTGGGACTCCAATAGAGTCTATGTACACATGGGGGTCAAAGCCACCTTATGGGGAAGAGAGCTCTCTCTTACGTCTAGATGTTGTCAGTAGGGTGTGTGGTGAAGTATCAGCTTGGATGGGCACTATGTGCACTGGCATTATGACCTTTGCCAGGGTACACTCACCATAACAGCTACCCTCTAGTCTTGATCTGAGCTTCAGGTCCCCACATATGCAATGTATGTCTTCCAGAGCTTGTGTCTGATTGATTAGTAATGTGGATGAACCATCTTTATATGTGTGACAAAATCCACCTGGGAACTTCTGCAAATTGAACCCATGAGAAACATTTCTCATGTAACACGTATAATTTCCAGGGTATATAGCTATACCTTCACCTGGATATAGATTGTCAGTTTATAATGGGATACTTGTTCTCCCATTGTTCACAATTCTTCGTACGTAGGTTCACTGATATCAGTCATTTGGGGTAATGCCTGAGTATGTTGTACTTGTATTAGTCCTTCTGATATGAGTGGTGCATTTAGATCTCTGAGCATAAATTTACCAATCCGTCCTTTTGCTTCTCCTCTAACCCAGCCACCCATTATGTATGTACCTGCGTCTGTGGGTCTGGGGTTCTTGATAGTCAGAGTAAGTAGCATGTTAGCTCCAGTCTTGCCATTTGGTGAGCATTTGCCTGGCTTTATTAGAGTCATACGTTCAAGTAAAGGGCTTCCACTCAAATCTGTTCTATCTTTAAGCACTCTGTGGTCTGTGGCCCCAAGCTGTCCCAGTGTTCCATCCTACAGCTTCCCAATGACTACAATCTTTTACCCAAGTCTGGTCTGTAACACATATGTATATAGATGTGCTGAGAGTGTCTTTGTACAAGTTACATTGTTGAGTCACGCTTAGCTGTTGGCAACATACAACATGACAATAATCAAAAGAGAATGTGATCATATGTGTTTTAGATGGATTGTACCAAAATGTAATACCATCTTTCTTCTCACTAATGAATGCAGAATGTTCTACTTTAGTTAAGAACAGACAGAAAAGGATATGTGTTATGATCATCATGATGTTGGCTGCTATGGGTCTGGTGCTGAAACTTTTCTTGCAATAAGATGCGTGGATCCAAGTAGGCCGTCCTTCAAGTTTAACTGACGGTGCAGCAATTAGAAGAACTTGAAAGGGACCATCATATCTGGATTCCAGAGGATTCTTTCTCACAAATCTCTTGACCAGGACCCAATCTCCAGGAAGTAGTTGATGAGTACCAGTGTCTACTTCTGGATCTGGAATAGGAGAAAACACTTGTGCATGTATTTTAGTAAGTGCTTGAGATAAAGCAATCACATAATCAATAAATACATTAGATTTACATTTCAATTGTTGAGGATAATAACACCCTAATCTAGGAGCAGACCCAAATAGGATCTCGTGAGGGGACAGAGAAAACTTCCCTCCAGGGGTGTACCCCACGCTTAACAGTGCTATAGGGAGACTTTCTGGCCATGAGATACCAGTTTCTTGTGCTATTTCAGCTACTGGTTTTAACTTTACCATAACTGGTGAAACCCTAAGGTGTCCAACTTTGTTACAGTTAAAACACTTTCTTGTTCTTGTTGGCTCTGTCTCCTCCTGCTCAGAAGACACCATAATGTGTGTAGACTTCTTATTACCTTGTGAGGACAAGTCTCTTTTTGCTACTAATAACAAAGTCTCTAATGGCAACACCTTGTATTCAGGACGAGATGTTAATAAATCTTTCCTGATGGATTCTCTCAATCCCTCCACAAAGGCTGCTCCTAGCATCTGAGACTCGTGTCTGGAATGGTATATTACCACTGACTGTTTTATCCTGTGTAATATCTGACAAATTAATAGCCTGATTTGCTATTTCATCCGTAAAGCATGCTATTAATAACTCACAGAATTCTGTATCAGCGTTGCAGACAGGCATGTAGGAGTCAACTATAGGAGCAGAGACTAGCAGGGGGAGTCGCTCACAGAGAATCTAAAAATAACAGTATATGAGACAGAGTAACTTTCTGAAAAAACATCCTAAATTAACGTTGCGTTTACTTTTTCTTTCGTATACTTCTTGTTCCATAGTAAAGTTTAATTGAATGTCTCCTATACCTTCCTTTTAATAAAGATTAATATTGCCAAGAAGTAGTGGATACAGGGCACTGATTCCAGCAGAGGTAGTATAGTAGATGCTTCGTCATCGTTTTAAAAGGGGTTGGTCCTAAAGTTATAGTCAACTCCCATTTTTCTAAGTTGGGAGCCATGATGGGGCGGTGGCTGTGTGTTAAGAGTTTCATGGTTTCTTTGTTCCACAAACCACTATCTTGCAGCAAACACCATTCTTCTACCTGCAACCTCCCTTCTCATTTTCCCTCAATGATACAGACAAACATATTTTCACATAAAAAAATTACAAACACACACAGAAACTTCAGACAAAATATTTCAAAAGAATACACGCATATACATACAAATATACACACATACTCCCAAGTACATAGAAATATGCAAACTGTTACATGCAATGTATTCAAACAAAATAATCTCCCATTACATTGTAGGTTTTATGGAGATTTCTTTCTTGGTTTAATAATCCATAACCCTAACACACCTGTCTAAGGTGTGTTAATTCGTTACACAACCGATTCTCAGTCTGCGTCCATATATATACTTTTTAAATAAATCTCCTCCCAGGACACACCTACTTTTACACAAAAATTTCTTCACGTACTGTAATTACCCTCAAGCAAATTTAATCATCATAGTTATTTCACTTATTGTAGAAGCTCATACGACCTTAAGCATTGATATAGAAAGAATTCTCTTAACTAAGATACGTCCTTAAAAGAATTAACGGGATGGGAGGGTGTGAGGAATTTCTCCTTTTTTGCAGCTTGTACTTCTGACCCTGACTGTCATTGCTGCAGAGAATCAGCTTTCAGCTTCAGTGTACAGGGAGAGAAATTCTAAGCTACATTTCTCACCAAAACATGCATCACAACCAGCAATGACATAGCATATAACATTATAATCAGCAAACCTTTTCTGCAGAAAACTTTAGATTCAAAGATATGTGATTCAGGATTTTTGCACTATTATGTGCTTACAAACCGACACCCTCAGGGCTTATTGTGCTTTACAACACTATCAATCTGCCACTGAAGTCTGTGTCCCACATACATGTTTAACCACCCGTAGTGAATGACAGGCATCTCTCTGGCTTATCAGGCTACCAAGGCTTGAACATCATGACCCCCAAGAGATTTTCATCTATCCAGCATGCATAGACTCTTCCCAGGAAAGTATGCAAAGCAATCCCAATCCCCTGGGCAAGTATATGCATACCCGTATGTGTGACCTCTCTGGGTTATGTGCGTCTCTGGGCACAAGTCATCCGTCTTCAGAGCCTGTCACACAAACACGTGTATGTTCCCCAAACCACAATATCTAAGAAATCACAATCGCTCAATCACACTACCAACAGACACACACAGGCGACAGATATCACTATCTCTTGTACAGGATTCAAATGGACTTGAGGCAAGCTATTACCTGTACTTTGTAACCTCCCCTGCAGCGGAGCTGGACAACGGGCAGAGTCCCCGGAACAGGTCTACACGCATAAGGTACTAATCATGTCCTTACCGTGTACCGGAGGTGATCAGGCTCCGCCTGTTCCCATGAAGTCCGTCCAAACTCCTCTTGTCCGCTGCGGTTTGGTTAAACCTCATGTCCCTGTTCGGGTGCCATTTTGTATCGGAATTAACAAAAGTATTCCTTAGATATCTGTCCCTGACCAAATTAGTGTTAAGTGTGCACATCCCAAAGAAAATAAGACACAGACACAGTGTTTCTGTATACTAATTCTCAAAGCGCTCTATTCCAAAATGGCAGTGGACAAGTTTATATATAAAAACTGTAACGGATCTACTGGCACCCCGACCGGGTACCTCCGTTGATGGACGCGTCCTAGCTTGCGCCGAGGACTACAAGCACCGCACCGGACACCACAACCACCACAGACTCCACAACCACCGTATCTTAACTGAAGCCGCGCCGTCTTCCTTCCACCCTGTATGAATCTCCAGCATCCAAGATCGTGTGGGGAAGACCTCTCCTCCAAGGAGAGTACATCAGGAACAAGGGTTCAGAAGTTAAAGCTCAAGGGAGTATGAGGCTACGTTTTGAAGGGTCAAGTAGAACTCTTGCTGGCACACCCAGCCTGGTTTTTATTACAGTCAGGTACAAACAGAACACACCCAGGGGAAGGTATAAACAACCAATAACACAATAGTAATGCCCACAGTTTCCCTCCCCTCCTGCTTGGGAGATAATTGAGTTTATTACTGTATCTACTCAATTATCTCCCAGCTAAAACTTACACATTTGTATCCATTTTTATAACTTTATGATTTTACATAGTACATAAATAAATCTTAAATTTTTATGAACAACATAAATTGTGGAACAACATATTAAAAAATGGCATGAATCAGACCAGGGGTTCAAAACTTAGTAAAAGTATCTTTTACACATAACACACAGTAATTTCACATATCCCCAGATCCTATTCACACAGTTCAATTGCCATGTAGCTAAAGTCTTTCCCATAGTCTTTCATTATATGAATGGGCTCCATGGCATAGCTATCTGGGGTATCATGGTTCACACAGGGCAAGTACCGAATGACCCCCCTGTATGTAAAGGGCCAGAATGAGTGACATACACTCTGGTATGGCCGAATACTGTGTTTAAAGGGCAATCTGTCCCAGGGCCATAGTCGCAGGGCAGGAGGCTGGCAAACAGTCCTCTCCAAGACAAAGTGGCGAAGGGCACTTCGTCACACATCTCCCCTTTGGGGGAAAGTCTAACCAGGCACCTGACCTTCTGCCGGTCAGTGCCTCCGTTAGACGATCCACCAACCCACAATAAACCAGTGCTAGAGCAGCCCCCCCACAACAACAAAGTGCAAGAGCAGCCCACCCACAACAAACAGTTACTGCACCTGGATATTTCGCTGTGGTGATGGGGCAACACGCTTAGGGGACTTGAGGGGCCGAGGCCAGCGGCACTCTGCCCTGATGCCAGCTCTTCTGCTGGTATAACCTGCAGGACATTCTGCTCTGTACAAGGGACAAAGGGAGGGCAGAGGCCGACTGCACTCTGCCCCGCTCTCAGCTCTTCTGCTGGGGTACTTGGGACATATTCCGGCTCAGTAGCCAGGGAAAAGTGGGGGTCAGTGGGGGTTAACATTTCCTCTGTTAACCCTGGAGCCACATTAGAAGTTAGCTGGGGAGGGGAATTTGTACTTACCCCCTCCTCCGGTTGTCCCAGTGAGGGTAGTTGGGGATCTGGACAGGCTGTGGGCGCAGAGACCACGGTCCCATCTGCGCCGTCTGGGAGATTGGTGTCTCCCCTTGTCAGGGTAAACTGTCGCTGGGGTGGAAGGACGATACCTTCTGCCCCCTGTGGTTCACACTGCCGCTGGGGGGGAAAGACGACACCTTCTGCCCCCTGGGGTTCACACTACCGCTGGGGGGCAAGGACGACTCCTTCTGCCCCCTGGGGTTCACACTGCCGCTGGGGGGGAAGGACGACACCTTCTGCCCCCTGTGGTTCACACTGCCGCTGGGGGGGAAGGACGACACCTTCTGCCCCCTGGGGTTCACACTGCCGCTGGGGGGGAAGGACGACACCTTCTGCCCCCTGTGGTTCACACTGCCGCTGGGGGGGAAGGACGACACCTTCTGCCCCCTGGGGTTTACACTGCCGCTGGGGGGGAAGGACGACACCTTCTGCCCCCTGGGGTTCACACTGCCACTGGGGGGGAAGGACGACACCTTCTGCCCCCTGTGGTTCACACTGCCGCTGGGGGGGAAGGACGACACCTTCTGCCACCTGTGGTTCACACTGCCGCTGGGGGGGAAGGACGACACCTTCTGCCCCCTGGGGTTCACACTGCCGCTGGGGGGGAAGGACGACACCTTCTGCCCCCTGGGGTTCACACTGCCGCTGGGGGGGAAGGACGACACCTTCAGCTCCCTGTAGGGCCGGTAGAGAGACCTCGGTCCCATCTCTACCTGCCATCTCGAGGTCATCCCAGGACCAGTGAATGAGGTCTGGTTCTGCTTGTCGAGTAGGTTGGGGCTGCACGAAGCTGAGCAGGTGTTGGTAGTCCTGCTCCAGCTCCCACTCTCTCGTTACCAGGTGGGTCATGTCTTTGCTCACCACGCCTTCGTCAACCCAGACATACATGCCCATCCGGTAGTCGTAGATGTCCCAAAACCTAGACCCCTCCGTGCTGCCAAGATCAATGTCGTCCTCCAAGGCATCCCATAATAAACCCGGGCCATCATAATCATTCCCCTCCGGTAAGTCGTGTTCAGACGTCCAGGGGGTAAGTCGAACGGTATGCCACCAGAGGGCCTGGTATGCGTTGTCTAGCCAGATCTCTCGCCATACCAGGGTCTCTAGTCTTGTCACCCACTCATCCAGGGGCTGCTCTCCCAATAGATACATCCGCATCGCCACACGCTTCTGTAGCCGCTGCTCATCACTGGGGAGACTCTCACCTCGCCGCCATTGGGCATCTTCCAGGGCATCATACCAGAGTTCCTTTCTGTCTGCATCCCTGTAGTCCGCGGCCGCCTCCTCCTCCTCACCATGGAACGCTGTCCGAAAACTATCCGGTTCCATCCTGCTGTAGCCAGGGGCGCTGTACGGATACTAGCGTTGCCCTCAATTTGTAACTCCAAACGTTACCGGTGTCTCCGTGCTGCTTTTCCTCTCACTAGGACGCCATCCCACCACTGCCAGCCAATGTAACGGATCTCCTGGTACCCCGGCCGGGTACCTCCGTTGATGGACGCGTCCTAGCTTGCGTCGAGGACTACAAGCACCGCACCGGACACCACAACCACCACAGACTCCACAACCGCCGTATCTTAACTGAAGCCGCGCCGTCTTCCTTCCACCCTCTATGAATCTCCAGCATTCAGGATCGTGTGGGGAAGACCTCTCCTCCAAGGAGAGTACATCAGGAACAAGGGTTCAGTAGTTAAAGCTCAAGAGAGTATGCAAAGCATAGCAATCCCCAGTGTGATATAGCAATCCCCTCCAAGAACGAGACAAGGCTACGTTTTGAAGGGTCAAGTAGAACTCTTGCTGGCACACCCAGCCTGGTTTTTATTACAGTCAGGTACAAACAGAACACATCCAGGGGAAGGTATAAACAACCAATAACACAATAGTAACGCCCACAGTTTCCCTCCCCTCCTGCTTGGGAGATAATTGAGTTTATTACTGTATCTACTCAATTATCTCCCAGCTAAAACTTACACATTTTTATCCATTTTTATAACTTTATGATTTTACATAGTACATAAATAAATCTTACATTTTTATGAACAACATAACTTGTGGAACAACATATTAAAAAATGGCATGAATCAGACCAGGGGTTCAAAAGTTAGTAAAAGTATCTTTTACACATAACACACAGACATTTCACATATCCCCAGATAGCTGGGATCTGAGCGCACAAAACTACCGAATAGTGCTCAGATCCTATTCACACAGTTCAATTGCCATGTAGCTAAAGTCTTTCCCATAGTCTTTCATTATATGAATGGGCTCCATGGCATAGCTATCTGGGGTATCATGGTTCACACAGGGCAAGTACCGAATGACCCCCCTGTATGTAAAGGGCCAGAATGAGTGACATACACTCTGGTATGGCCGAATACTGTGTTTAAAGGGCAATCTGTCCCAGGGCCATAGTCGCAGGGCAGGAGGCTGGCAAACAGTCCTCTCCAAGACAAAGTGGCGAAGGGCACTTCGTCACAAAAACGTTATCTGATCAAACGTCACATGATTCCTTTGTCTAGGAATTAATAGCTTTATTGATTGGTTCAAAATTGCTGCAGTCTGTTGTCGTCATAGTGGTCAGTTGAGGAAGGACCAGTTCATTGCTCTAAAAGGCAGGCGGTGCCTGTATCCTTAATTGGTCACGGATGTTTGCATCATCAGGCCACTCCCAGTTGTAGTTCTGTAGCCATGTTGTTATGTAGTCCATCCTCCATCTAAGGTAATCTTCTTCTCATTTATACATATATAAGTGAGTAAGGAATGGCAGACAAACATAATAACATGAAAAGACATTTTCCTAATTACCATCCATAACAGTGCCATTATTTGTGGAAAAAAAGTTGACAATAGGTATGTAGTACCCTACAATCCACATTTACTCACTATAACACCCAGATCAATGTAGAAGCCTGCACTTCCATCAAATCCATTAAATATGTCTACAAATATATTTACAAAGGCTATGATGCAGCTACTGTAGTCGTCAAAAGTGCAGACAACCCTGAAAGTAGTGAGTTAGTACATTATGAACTTGCATCTCATGTAGATGCTCGCTATGTCAGTGCGCCAGAAGCTATGTGGCGGCTTTTAAAATTTGAAATGCATGATAGATCACATGCAGTATATAGATTAGAGGTACATTTGCCACAAAGACATTTAGTGTATTTCCATGCTGGAAATGAAAGTAATGCATTGGCCAAAAGTGAAGATCGTCACACTACACTAACTGCATGGTTTGAATTAAATTCCACAGATTCACAAGCAACACAATTCTTATATATTGAAACTCCATATCACTATGTTTTTGTAAATGGATTATGGAGACCGAGAAAAAGCAGAGGCAGTAAAATAATCCCAAGAATTTACACAGTCAGTCCAAGAGATGTTGAACGTTTTTGCTTACGGATATTACTTTTAAATGTTCCTGGAGCACAAAGTTTTGAACACTTAAGAACTGTTAATGACATAGTAGATGAATCCTTCCATTTAGCTGCAAGACATAGAAACTTACTAGCTGATGATACAGAATGGGAAAGATGTTTAGAAGAAGCAGCACAATGTCAAATGCCACGGCAGATGAGAGAACAATTTGCATTTATTTGTATCTTCTCAAATGCTCCAAATGCATTAGCTTTGTGGGAGACATTAAAAAGCAATATGGCTGAAGACTTTATGCGACGATACAATGAACCGATTGCACACTTAAAAGCGTTAATGGAAATTCAAGAAGTCTTTTTAACTCATGGATTAAGTTGCGCAAGTTTTAATTTGCCTGATCCAGGTCTTATAGATGACATAAACTTTGAAGACTATGACATTCAACTACAAGTAGAAAGAACAGAAGAAAGACTTGCAACTTTAAATACGTTACAATTGCAAGTATTTAATGCCATTAAAAATGGAATAGATGATGACATGGTGACAGAGCGTTATTTCTATCTTGATGGACCTGGCGGATCAGGAAAAACGTATCTATATAATTTATTAATGAGTTCTGTACGAGCACAAGGTCAAATAGCACTGGTGTTTGCCACTACTGGAATTGCTGCACTTTTGATAGAAGGTGGAAGAACTGTACATAGTATCTTTAAACTGCCATTGCCTATTTTAGAAACTTCTGTGTCAGATATTCGCATGACATCATTACAAGCAAAGAAATTGAAAAAATGTAAATTAATTATAATAGATGAGGCCACAATGATGTCATGATATGCCCTCCAATGTATTGACCGTTTGCTTCGTGAAGTCATGGATAATACTTTTCCATTTGGTGGAAAGGTAATGTTGTTAGGTGGTGATTTTAGACAAACATTACCTGTCGTTGTACATGGAAATCGAACTGACATTATCGAAACCTGTATAAAGTCAAGCACACTATGGAAACATTTTACCCATCTTCAACTGCAACAAAATATGAGATCAGAAGGCCAAACTGATTTCAATGATTGGCTTATTAAAATCGGAGAAGGCAGAACAGAAAAAATACCACATTTACCTGACGACACTGTAGAGATCCCACCTCATATGATTTGTCACCAAGATATTATATCAGCTATATTTGAAGGTAGCATAAATAACCAGGAATATTCGGAGCTTGCCAACCAAGTCATACTAACGTCTAAAAATAAGGATGCATTAATCCTCAATAATCAAATCTTAAAAAAAATTAATGCACCACAAAGAAATTATCACAGTGCTGATTCTGTACTTGCTGATGACAATGAAAGTCAGGCTAACTTTTCTACTGAATTTATAAACTCACTAACTCCTTCTGGAATGCCACCACATATTTTGCAGCTAAAGAAAGGTGCAATTGTCATGTTACTGCGGAATATGCACCCCCAAAAAGGCCTATGCAATGGGACAAGATTAATTGTTCAACAATTAAAGGACCATTTTACAGTTGCTGAAATTTTAACTGGTACCCATAAAGGAGAGAGAGTTTTCATACCAAGAATAGATTTAGCACCAAGTGAAAGTAATCTCCCTTTTATACTTCAAAGAAGACAATTTCCCATTATTATGGCATTTGCCATGACTATTAATAAATCACAAGGTCAAACGTTCAAATCTGTGGGTATTTTCTTGGAAGAACCAGTATTTGCACATGGTCAATTGTATGTTGCGTTATCACGGTGCAGAAATCCACAGGCTATTAAAGTTTACATTGAAAAGAATGAAAGTCAGGGTGATTTATTAGAAGATGGACGTATTTTTACTAAAAACATTGTCTACTATGAATTACTGTAACTTTTCATTAAAGAAATAAAACCCATGCAAAACAAATTTAAAAGCATTGAAAAATACAAAACAATAAACAATTCAGTCATAATTAATGGAAGTACTGTTTATGGGTGATTCGCCTCATAAAACACTTGCCTTGCATTATTTTTACAAATTATGTTAAAATGTTAATTAACTATGTTACTGTTTCTAATGTTACAAGTTTGAAAACAATATTTTCAAGGTCATTACTTAGACTGATAAGAAAGTTCAAGTTTAAAAAAATATACTTTCAAGTTCTTTACTTCAACATATTACAAAGTTCATGTTAAGAGCTCAACCACGTTTTAAGTCACAATGTAAATATTGTCTTTTATGTTAAGATTACTCCCTGGATTAATGTTTATCGCCAGTTAATGGGGTCAGGAAGGAATTAATTTAATTGGGTACGTTTCAAGGAGGGTTTTTACTGTTTGCCTTAATCTGGATTCAATGTATATTGAAGTTAACAATTATTCAGATAGAAATTGCATGTTTAAAAAACCTTACCTCAAGTTTACAACACTGATTAGTTTAAAGTTCAACTGTTTTTACATTCAAATGTTAATACTTTTAATACAAAATTATGTGAAAATATTAATTCACTATGTTACTGTTTATAATGTTCCAAGTTGGAAAAATGTTTTTTCAAGTTCCTTAGTTACACAGATAAGAAAGTTCAAGTTTCAAAAAATATACTTTCAAGTTTCTTACTTAGATATATTACAAAGTTCATGTTAAAATTGGGTACGTTTCAACAAGGGTTTTTACTGTTTGCCTTCCTCTGGATTCAATGTATATTGAAGTTAACAATTCTTTAGATACAAATTGCATGTTAAGAAACCATTACCTCAAGTTTACAATACTGATTAATTTAAAGTTCAACTGTTCTTACATTCAAATGTTAATACTTTAAATACAAAATGCTTTAAGACTTATTGTTCACCAAGAGAACATTTTACAAAACTAAACATGTTTAATATCACAATACTTACAAGTGTCAAATATGTATATTAATAACTAAACAACTTTCCAAACATACACATCTCATTGCTGGCATTTTTTGACGGGCAAGTCGCTAGTATAATATAATATCATATCAAGTCACTTCAGAGGACATGACACTTGTTGTATGGAATTTCTCATGACCAAAAGTTATTATTTACTGCTTTAGGCTTAATGGTAGCAGAATAGTAATTTATTAACTCTTATCCTGGGCTGACCAACTCATATAAACAAGAAATATTGTAGAACAGGGCCCTAGATAGTTTATTGCTCCACCAGGAGAGATAAGAGTATTGATAGAAAATTGTTAATCAAAACAAGAGAACTTTCCAGACCCCTCCCAAGACATCTGAAAACCATGGAGGGATCGTGTGCTATGCTGGTGTTTTGTTGGGTTTTAGTAAATATCTGTGTACAAAGAATAAAGTTGCCAGTCAGTCTGTCTCTGACCTGAAAAATGGTGTGGCTCATTTTCCCTGCTTTTCCATGAATGATGTCCTTGCTGGGTGCTGAGATGAATAAAGTCACAACCTGCAGATTGCTTTTGTAAGCTAAAGGCAGAAGAATTTGGGGTTTGTGGACTCCTCGTCTCTGGATTGTGACAGCTATCCTTTACTATAATCACATTCATGTTCTAATTTAACTTCTTTATGGAACAAATCAGCCTGCTCCATTATCAAGACACCAGACAAATCCACTACGACAATTTCGAAACCATTTACATCATCACTTGGTCATGATCAGTACTCTTACCATATTTTATGGTGGTCATTTGCTTCTTAGAATCACTGTCTATATATAATTTCAATATTTTTTTCCTTTTGCTTCTTAATGTCATTAACAGTTGATGCACCAATATCATAGAATTCACATACCTTACGCACTGAAACACTACGGCCCAGAGCCACCACACTATATACAGAAATATAACTCAATATGTTTGGAAAAAATCCATTGAGTTTATACTAAGCATCACACACAGTACAAACACAGCACCATCTCTAATGTATGCACAAACACAATTCCCTCTCAGACACAAACATTCCTATTCACACTAACACAATACAAGGTGAGACTGGAAAGTAGTGTCTCAATTTTCACTGATGACACAAGTTGTGCAAGGTAATTAAATCAGTTAATGATGTGCTTTCCCTTCAAAGGGATCTACATAAAATTGAGGAATTGGCATCTAAATGGCAGATGAGATTTAATACGAATAAATGTAACGTTATGCACCTCGAAAGGAAAAATAGCCATGCAATTTATAATCTTATTGGAGCAAATCTAGGGGTATCAGATACTGAAAGGGATTTGGGAGTGCATGTGGACAACCACCTAGGTAACAGTGCTCAATGCCAAGCAGCAGCTGCAAAGGCAAATAAAATATTAGCACTATACAAATCTCTAGTGTGCCCTCATTTGGAATATGGAGTACAATTTGGGGCATCACTTCATAAAAAGGACATTTTAGAGCTGGAAAAGGTACAGAGGAGGGCAACAAGACTAATAAAGGGAATGGAGGGGCTAAGTTATGAATGAAGACTAACCAAATTAAGCGTATTTTCTATAGAAAAAAGGCAACAAAGCGGAGATATGATTACATTATATAAATACATCCAGGGTTAGTATAAAGGGCAGTCAAGGGAGCTTTTCGTGCCAAGTTTTCAACTGACAAGAGGACACCCCTTGAGTTTAGAAGTAAAAAGATTCCACCTTAAAGAAAGAAAAGGGTTCTTCACAGTAAGAGGGGTTAATCTGTGGAATTCTCTACCAGTGGAGGTGGTGACAGCCGATTCGATAGATAACTTTAAAAGGCGACTGGATTTATTTCTAATTAAGAAGGGAATTCAGGGCTATCCTGGATAATTAGAGAGACAGTATTGATCCAGGGAAAAATCTGATCGCCAGTATCTGGGGTCAGGAGGGAATTATTATTTTTTCCCTTTGAGACGATTGGCTAAGTTTCACTTGGGTTTTTCTGTTTGCCTTCCTCTGGATTCATTAATAATTAAAATAAATAAATAAATAAATAGTTGATTTATAATTAACAATTAACAACTAATTAATTAATAAGTAATCCTCATATTGCAGATCAGAGGAGATCTTAAAAGGTTGAACTTGATTGACTGAAAGTCTTTTTTCAACCTTAATTACTATGGCCCTCATTCTATTATCGGCCGTAAATCGGCCACAAAGTTGCGATTCCTTGCGGGGCTCCCGTTACCTTGCAATTCCCAAATAGATGGCGCCGCAAGGATATCCCCTTACGGCCGGCCGCATATCTTGCAACCGGCCGTAAGCTCAGAAATCTTTAACAGCAAATATAAATTCAAGACGGCACTGTAAAGCTCTGTAAATGCTAGGGATCATAATGGGGGACATGAGGATTAATAGCAACCCCCTCTCAAGCTTGCACATCAGCCCAAATCCGAGATTTCATTAACTGTTTATTTTCCGGCTGCAGCGTGGGCGGGTCTGAGGTGCTCCAAGCCCTCTGGACTTTTTCCATGGATATTTGACATAAATTAAAATAAAAATTATTTACGGATTTGAGTGTAGGCGAATGTTGTGCTATGAATGCTAACACCTACAATCACTTTATAGTCTCCTCAGAGTGCAGGATGGCTTTATTATGGCTTTATTATGTGCTTAATTGTGTGCCTGCGGGACCTTTTTGCTGCAAGTATGCTGCGGCTCGGTTTTAGCCTTGCAGAGAGGGTTCCCGGAGCAATTGAATAGCAACCGGGATTTGCTTGCGGACGAAACTCTTGCGGCCGTTTAAGATCAAAGGCTTTCCTCCGGCGCGTGCGGCCGCAAGGGATAACAAGGCGCCAGCCGCAAGCCTGCCGGAGTCCCCGGCCGGAAGGGAATAGAATAGGCAAATAGCTTGCGGCCGGTCCTTGTGGCCCCGCATCTCCTACGGACGATAATAGAATGAGGCCCTATGTAACTACGTAACTATGTAATTGAAGCGCTGACTAACTATTTGCTGCAGTTCCCTCACTACCCAAAATAACATCCAAAGAAAATATAGGCCTTGAAACTTGCTTGATTTGAAGTCTCCTTGTTTCAGTGGATTTCCAGAGCTGACTCTGGAGCCCTCTGTCCAGCTTAAACTGAGCTCTCTCTGATGGGTGCTCATCAGACTTTTAAAGGCAGATCCTAGCTGGGCTTGATTAACCTGTTGTGTTAACCCTGTCAACCCCTAGTGGACACAGGGCTCTGCTCAGTCTGTCTCCCACGTATACTCCATGTATGACTCTGTTACATATCCCCCTCCCCAGCTCAACACAGGGTTGAGCGACTCACAACATGAGGCAGTGTACACATGATAAGGCATCCGCATTTACCATCTGTCTGGGGATGGTAAACCAAGGTTCTCAGTGTTTTCACCTGTAGGAGCTTACACCTTTCTTTCATCAACCTAGATACAAAAGGTGTCCCTTGGTCATTCAAAATTTCCTTGGGTATCCCCACTTTTTAATACAGCTGTATGAGCTCTTTAGCTATATTTTTAGAGGTTGCTGTGCTTAGTGATATTGCTTCTGGATATCTTGTGGCATAGTCCATTATTAACAGTATGAACTGGTGTCCTCTGGCTGATTTTTCTAGGGGGTCACCCAGGTCCATTGCAATCCTCTCAAAAGGTTCTTCAATTATGGGTAAGGGTATCAATGGGGACTGTAGGTTAGGTAGAGCGGCAGTTATCTGGCATTCTGGGCAGGATGCACAATACAGGACTACCTTAGCATTTATACTAGGCCAACAAAATAGTTTCAGGATTCTTCCCAGTGTTTTATCTTTTCCAAGGTGTGCCCCAATGAGGTTATGATGAGCCAGGTGAAGGACTTTCCTTCTATGTGCTCTAGGGACTAGAAGCTGCTTCAGTGTCTCTTTCCCAGAGAGAACAATTCTGTACAACAGGTCATTTCGTAAATTGAAATATGGTCCTTGTCTCCTTTGCCTATGAGGGACAGGTACCATGTTCACTTCTGATAGTTCATTACATACATTTTGTAAAATTGGGTCAGAAGCCTGGTCACGTTCAAAATGATTATTGTTACATAGTTACATAGTTACATTGGGCCTCATTCAATTGAGTTTTGTGAAGACCTTGCTTTTGGATAGAAGTTTACTAACTAAAAACTTCTGTAAAAAATATGCTCTGTGCTTATATTGAGCCGTATTCAATTGGCCAAATCGCAATTGAATGAGGCCCATAGTAATTAAGGTTGAAAAAAGACTTTCAGTCCATCAAGTTCAACCTTTTAAGATCTCCTCTGATCTGCAATATGCAGATTATATATTGATTCATTAGTTGTTAATTAATTATTAATCAATGGTTTAATATATTTTTTTTATTATTATTTTTTTTAATTATTAATTAATCCAGAGGAAGGCAAACAGAAAAAAAAAAAAAAAAAAGTCAGACTTAACCAATCGTCTCAAAGGGAAAAAAAAATAATTCCTTCCTGACCCCAGATACTGGCGATCGGATTTCTACCTGGATCAATACTGTCTCTCTAATTATCCAGGATAACCCTGAATTCCCTTCTTAATTAGAAATAAATCCAGTCGCTTTTTAAAGTTATCTATCGAATCGGCTGTCACCACCTCCACTGGTAGAGAATTCCACAGATTAACCACCCTTACTGTGAAGAACCCTTTTCTTTCTTTAAGGTGGAATCTTTTACTTCTAAACTCAAGGGGTGTCCTCTTGTCAGTTGAAAACTTGGCACGAAAAGCTCCCTTGACAACTCTTTATACTAACCCTGGATGTATTTATATAATGTAATCATATCTTCTCTTAGATGCCTTTTTTCTAGAGAAATACCTTCTATGTGGCAAAGTATAGACAAGATAAACATTTCCGTTCTCTCTCACACACTATGCAACTTCCCCTCTCTCATATAGAAGGTACAAAAGTCCCTTACTCAGTGTACACAAAGAAGCATCACCAAAAAAACGTATACCAAACAACCTTTCTTTTCGCCAAATGCAACAAGACTACAGCTTTTCAACATATCTTCTACAAGTAATAATATGTCCCAATACAGCTTTTCCATGCAACACTATTGTCCAGATGTCAAACATAATCACCATAGATTGCATTAATTATGAAGGCCAGATTACCTGCACCATGCTCTGTGGGATAAAAGGCTATGACTGCAATCACATTACTCCCACCTTTCCTAAGTGAGCATGTTCCAGGTAATCTGGCCTGCATAAATAATGCAATCTATGTGTATTTGGTTGGACAGTAGTGTCCAGGAAAAAAAAGAGAAGGGGAGGAGTGAAGCAGCAGCCATTGTTTAGAAGTATGTTTTTAAATTATTTTCTGGCTAAAGCATTTCTGTGCTGCTTTGTGCACATACACTTTTAATGTTAATTAATCATGAGCTAAAAATAGCACAGTAAAAACAAAAAAAAATAATAGGAAAATAAATTATTTATATTTTTATTAAAAAGATTTGTACACAAGTAGAAAACTAGAAAAAATCTAGTGCTTTCTATAATCCACAAAGGATTCCTCCTAACTGGAAGGCACAGGCAACTGCCACTCCAAAACTGGCTCAATCCCTATATTTGTTTAAAGAGTACAACCGGGGAAATATAGACCAGTGAGCCACACTTCTGTAGTGGGAAAGTTTTTAGAAGGGTTAATAAAGCATAATTTACAAGAATATGTATATTTGAATAGGATTATAAGTAGGAGTCAACATGGATTTATGAGGGATAGGTCATGTCAAACAAATTCAATTAGTTTCTATGAGGAGGTTAGTAGGAACATGGACCAAGGCAACTCAATGGATGTAGTATTTTTGGATTTTGCAAAGGCTTTTGATACAGTGCCACATGGGAGACTATTGTGCAAACTAAGGGATACAGGAATTGCAGTAAATATCTGCTCATGGAATGGGTTGTGGTAAATGGAACATACTCAGATTGGACTAATGTGGTAAGTGGGGTTCCTCAGGGTTCAGTATTAGGTCCTCTCCTTTTTAACATATTTATTAATGACTTAGAGGTGGGATTGGAGTGTGGTGTCTCCATTTTTGCTGATGACACAAAGTTGTGCAAGGTAATTAAATCAGATAATGATGTACTTTCCCTTCAAAGGAATTTACACAAATGAGGAATGGGCATCTAAATGGCAAATGAGATTTAATACGAATAAATGTAAAGTTATGCATCTGGGAAGGAAAAATAGCCATGCAATTTATAATCTTAATCGAGCAGATATTGAAAGGGATTTGGGAGTGCTTGTGGACAACCACCTAGGTAACAGTGCTCAAAGCCAAGCAGCAGCTGCAAAGGCAAATAAAATCTTAGCATGTATTAAGAAGGGTATAAAAGGAAGGGAAGCAAATATAATTCTGCCACTATACAAATCTCTAGTACGCCCTCATTTGGAATATGGAGTACAAGTTTGGGCACCACTTCATAAAAAGGACATTTTAAGATGAGATATGATTACCCTATATACCGTATTTATCGGCGTATGACACGCAACGGCGTATAACACGCAACGGCGTATAACACGCACCTCATTTTAAAAAGGAAATTTCAGGGGGAAAAAATTTATTTCAAATAAAGAACTTTGAAGCAAAATCCTCAACCTCAGCCTCCCTCCTCATCCTCAACCCCCTCCTCAACCTCCCTCCTCATCCTCCCTCCTCAACCCCCCCATCCTCAACCCCCTCCTCAAACCCCCTCCTCCACCCCCCTCCTCAACCCCCCATCCTCATCCTCCTTCCTCAACCCCCGTCCTCAACCTCAACCCCCCTCCTTATCCCCAACCTCCCTCCTCATCCTCAACCTCCCTCCTTATCCTCAACCTCCCTCCTCATCCTCAACCCCCTCCTCAACCTCCCTCCTCATCCTCCCACCTTAAACCCCACCATCCTCAACCCCCTCCTCAACCTGACTCCTCAAACCCCCCTCGTTAACCCCCCGTCCTCTAACCTCCCCTCAACCCCCCTCAACCCCCATCCTCATCCTCCTTCCTCAACCCCCCTATCCTCACCCCCCTCCTCAACCCCCCTCCTAGACCTCAACCCCCCTATCCTCAACCCCCCTCCTCAACCTCAACCCCCCTTCTCAACCTCCCTCCTCATTCTAAATCCCCCTCCGCTTTCTAACCCCCCCTCCTCATTCAAACCTCCCCCCCTCCTCAACCTAACCCCCCCCTCCTCAACCTAAACCACCCTCCTCAACCTAAACCCCCCTAAATACCTCCCCCTCACAAACCGGCGCCCGGTATATGCTAATGACGTGGAGCGCATGTGATGTCACATGCGCGCCGCGTCAAGGAGCAGAGCGGAGGCCGGAGCAGAAGCAGGTAAGTGAGGGAGGTACTTAGGGGGGTTTAGTTTGAGGAGGTGGGTTTAGGTTGGGGGGGGTTAAAATGCGGAGGGGGGTTTAGAATGCGGAGCGGGGTTTAGAATGAGGAGGGGGGGTTGAGGATGAGGAGGGGGGAGGGAATATCGGCGTATAACATGCACCTATCATTTGCCCCCTATTTTCAGGGAGAAAAAGTGCGTGTTATACGCCGATAAATACGGTAAATACATCCAGGGTCAGTATAAAGATTTGTCAAGGGAGCTTTTTGTGGCAAGAGGTTTTCAACTGACAAGAGGACATACCTTGAGGTTAGAAGTAAATAGATTCCACCTTAAATAAAGAAAAGGGTTCTTCACAGTAAGGGTGGTTAATCTGTGGAATTCTCTACCAAAGGAGGTGGTGACAGCAGATTCGATAGATAACTTTAAAAGGGGAATGGATTTATGTCTAATCAAAAAGGGCATTCAGGGTTATTATGGATATGGAGAGAGTATTGATCCAGGGAGGAATCTGATCGCCAGTATCTGTAATTATGTAACTATGTAACCATTGTAGCTATGCTGATGAGGCAAATATATCAGACATGTATGAGAAGTGTAGTATCACTCTGAATAGCTGCATATTATATTGTATCTAGATATTTTTAGCAAAACATTGATGATTGAGTATCAGCTAGTAAAATACTTGTATGTATAATATTCTTTATTTTTTTTTTCGTTTTTATTAAACTCTGTCCTACACTATTAAAAACTATCACATTTATAGAGAAAACCTTTGCTTAGTGTACACCAAGAAACACTGCACTCACTATACCCTTGATTCATCTACACATTTTAATTCTGTCACTCAAAGTAGACATATAGCCCTATTAAATTACCTCAACGCTTAAAACCGTAGCCCGTAACATAGCCCATAAGACTTGTGGCTATTAAATTGGCCCCGTAAAGCAACCCGCCAACTACTTACCGGGTAAGGGCGAAAAGAACCTACAGGATGTTGAAAATTGCACTCCGTGGCCGCAAGTCCTTTGCTCTGTCAAGCCCGTAACTGTTACGTTTGAGAATCGCTATTAAATTGCAACAAATCCACTGGCGTTCAAACCCGTAACCTGCAAATGGAGCCAAAATGCCAATGGGTACTAGAGAGGACCCGCCAGGGGGTTCAAGTCCTATCCGTAGCAATGTAAATGCAAATATACACACACTACTGTACTGTGGTCTAATTTAAGCACTCTCACTCACTGGTTAATAGCATTTTCTCTCTCACATTCTACATACAAAATGATCTTCTACCACTATGTAGTAGTGTTTCTTCTTCATACTCACACTTTATACCCAATAACCTGTCTACTATACACAGAGAAACCTGGCTCACTTTACACCAAAATATATCAAACATGCACTACACCCATCCCTCTCACAAAGTATGCATGGAAATCTCTCACTGAGTTTACACCAAGAACCATCACGCCCAACATCTTCTCTTCCTTAAACCATATATATGGAGAACACTCTTTGTGCACAAAGAACTATCAAATATACAGAGGAACTAAACCTCATGATGTTGTTGGGTTAAGCAAACATTTTATTATCCCCTTCCCATTCAAGTCAATGGATATGATATCAGTTATAGATACCATTTAGATCACTCCCTTTAAGGATCATTATACTTCAAGAAAAACTGCACTTGTTCCTGAAGTATTTTACATGCTAATAACACTAGCTGCTGTAAAGTTGAGAGAAGGATAGGGGAGAGTGAGAATGGTTCTTAAGATAGCAACATCTCACTGAATCTGACAAATACCTTTCCTCAGCAAATGCCCAGACGCAGGAAACTTGCAATAATAAATACAAGCCCTGCTCTCCAGAAATGTAAATGCCTTACTTGTACACACAATCTTTACCAACGTAGGATGAAATAAAATACTAGCTTTCAGAAAGATGACGGTTGTTACGGTACCCCCACACATATAAGGGGGCGCCAAGGCCGTTTTAGCCGATCTGCCCGTCCAGTGATATAGGGACAGCTACTGCAGGACACCCTTTCCCCCAAACTGGATCCAAGGTGACTATGCTCCAAGCCTTGAACTGGAACCTCACGAATAGCTGCTAGCAGCTGAACAGGAAAAGCACCCCAAGATATTACACTCCTGGCAGTCAGGCTGTAACAGAATACCATGAATCCCCCCAAGAACGAGACATAAGCTCTGTGTTTGAGGGTCAAGCAGTGAACTCTCTTCTTTATTAATTACAAAGACATATTAAAACCATTTTCACATACACAGTAGAGGGAGGGGCTACCTGAGGTCAGCCCCTAATGGTCTCTGGCCAATCACATAGTGTCACACCATGGGAAACATGAGACTCCTCCCAGGTCCGCCCACTAGGTGTGGCTAATAGAGTCATTTGGCTTCTGACCACCAGAGGGGAAACATGCCTTTGCTCTATCCTGTGCCCCTGCTAAGAAAGCTGAGAAACCCCATGGGGTTATGGAGCCTGCATGTCTGGAACTCCCTTTGTTCAGCTATCTCCCCTGCTGTGCATGTAGATAACCTTTGCTCTTAACCATCTGGCCTTAGTGACTCATAGATGGGGGTGGTCAGAATCTGTAACACATTTTTCCACATTATTCATAACTTTAAAAGTATGCATCACATTCACATAAAACGTACATTTTCAGAATCAGCATACTCCAAATACAAACATGTGTCCAAATCATATAATTTGGTCCAGTGGTTCAAAAGTTAGATCATAGTCCTTTCTGACCAAATGAAGCATGGCTTCCATATCTTTGTAGGGGGAAAGTCAACATGGGCCGTAGTCAAAAGGAAGGATTTGGGCAACCAAGCTTCTCACAAAGTTGTGCAAGGTAATTAAATCAGATAATGATGTGCTTTCCCTCCAAGGGGATTTACATAAAATTAAGGAATGGGCATCTAAATGGCAGATGAGATTTAATACGAATAAATGTAAGGTTATGCATTTGGGAAGGAAAAATAGCCATGCAACTTATAATCTTAATGGAGCAAATCTAGGTGTATCAGATATTGAAAGGGATTTGGGAGTGCTTGTGGACAACCACCTAGGTAACAGTGCTCAAAGCCAAGCAGCAGCTGCAAAGGCAAATAAAATATTAGCATGTATTAAGAAGGGTATAGAAGCAAGGAAAGCAAATATAATTCTGCCACTATACAAATCTCTAGTACGCCCTCATTTGGAATATGGAGTACAATTTTGGGCACCACTTCATAAAAAGGACATTTTAGAGCTGGAAAAGGTACAGAGAAGGGCAACAAAACTAATAAGGGGAATGGAGGGGCTAAGTTATGAAGAAAGACTAACCAAATTAAACGTATTTTCTCTCGAAAAAAGGCGTCTAAGAGGAGATATGATTACTTTATATAAATACATCCAGGGTCAGTATAAAGATTTGTCAGGGGAGCTTTTTGTGCCAAGAGGTTTTCAACTGACAAGAGGGCATCCCTTGAGGTTAGAAGTAAAAAGATTCCACCTCAAAGAAAGAAAAGGGTTCTTCACAGTAAGGGTGGTTAATCTGTGGAATTCTCTACCAGAGGAGGTGGTGACAACGGATTCGATAGATAACTTTAAAAGGGGACTAGATTTATTTCTAATTAAAAAGGGAATTCAGGGTTATCATGGATAATTAGAGAGACAGTATTGATCCAAATTTTTTACATTTCCCTTTGAGACAATTGGCTAAGTCTCGCTTGTGTTTTTTTTTTTTTTTTTTTTCTATTTGCCTTCCTCTGGACTAATTAATAATTAAAAAAAAAAAAACATTAAATAATTGATTAATAATTAATTGACAACTAATGAATTAATAGTTAATCTGCATATTGCAGATCAGAGGAGATCTTAAAAGGTTGAACTTGATGGACTGAAAGTCTTTTTTCAACCTTAAATACTATGGGCCTCATTCAATTGCGATGTGGTCAATTGAATAGGGTCCTAAAGAAGCACATAGCATATTTTTATTAAAGAAGTTTTTAGTTAGTGAAAACCTTTCTTTTGGATAGATGCTTGCTAACTAAAAACTTCTTTAAAAAATAAATGTTATGTGCTTATTTAGGGCCCTATTCAATTGGCCAAATTGCAATTGAATGAGGGTCTATGTAACTATGTAACTATGTAACTATGTAACTATGAATGCCTTTGTCGCTCATCGCCTAAGTGTTCTGATTTAAAGTCTCTCAAGCGATGAGCTCCTTTGACGCTCATCGCCTAAGTCGTACGCACCACGCAAAGTGTGACGACGTCTCGTAGTTCGACAATTATAATATGTGATAATGCATTGTGCATTGGTCCTTTCTTTTTCTACAAGACCGATCACATACACACATGGTCCTGCAAAATCCATTAGGTGCCACTAATACAATGGAATAACAAGACAGAACACACAGTGGGAGTGCAACAGGCCACAGTGTTTATTGATTATCACAAATTACCAACAATAATAACCAAACACTAATAACCAAAACCAAAATTAATGAATAAGCTTCCTCATCCTCAAATTCATGATGGCACAATGCCAGAAACCCCATTTTATGGGTGAAACAGCCAACAACTTATTGACCTTTTGGCGTTTTTTATCTAAATTAACTGGGTTCCTGTTGCTCCTACAAACTCTCTTCTTGATAATTTGGGACCATATTATACAAAATCCCAGGAAAATTTACCTTCCACTCTCAAATATCCCTCTTCATATCCTTCACTTGCATCTTTTTTGGGGTCACCCCCAAATCGTTGCCCCCCACATGAATAAGGATAACACCTGGGCTCCCATAGCGGGTGACGTACGTTTCCAATAAACCGGCTCACTTTTGACCATCTAAGCTCCCGGATACCAAACTACTGTAGATGCATGTCTTCCCTGGGTACGCCCAGCTGCAGGTCATCACGGAAAACTGTGGCGAACCTCCGAGACCAGTACACATGAGAACGGCCAAGAATCCAGTTCTGCTATTTCAGTGGCATAGGAACATTTAGCTAGCAACCACCGTTAGTCTCGCATAAGTTTGAAAATGTCCCGATTCCCATTTTCCAATTCTCTTAACAAGTTCCTCAGGCAGGCTCAAATGTGCTATCTTGGTAGCTGCACCAATTCATAACGAATGAGTACCAAACTCTGCCTGGTTCAAACTTAGACTCTCAAACACCTTTTTAGAACCATAGCGAATTGAAAGCGGGAAAGGGAAAGTCCATTCTCATGAATTAAAAGCGGGCTGGGGTACCCCGGACACCGCTGCAAATAATATCTAGCACAATCACCCACCACACTGTGAAGGGTAATTCCTTTCTCTTACCCTCCTGATCAATCTTGGAATTCCTGAGCCAGATTACTACACATTCACTGTGCAAGTTGACATCACTCGACTGAATGCCACCGGAACCTTGTCTACAGGCCACAACCAATTCCCCAACCCTTGAGGCTCTGAAAAAGGCTAGGGAAAAGACTGTATGGAAAAGCAAAGTATTATAGGGGGAATGACACACTTCACTCAACATTGCTGCTAGGCGCAGCAGTAACGAAAATGTGATAGCGAGCCTCCTCAAAGAATCACGTTTTAACATTCCCCGTAACACATGCCTGATGACAAAAACTTTTATCAGGTTCTTTTCCCCAGCTACCTTAAACATGACAGCTATGGCCACAACATAATGCCCAACAAATGCTGCGGAATCCCAATCAACCCTGCATCTGAGCAAATACCACAATATTATGTCTGTCATTGTTTCCTCCATGTCAGCTTCGCCTGCTGAGCATACCAGCTCATTCCATTTTACCCAAACTTTCCTGTAGAAGTTCCAGGTCGCAGGGGCCAAAGATCTCCATATTAACAAAGCTATTTCTCTGCTCCAAACTCCCACAGTTTATCCGGGATACGGTTGCCCTGACCCCTCGCCTCGGGGGCCAGCAGCCTGAAGCAATACCACTGGAAACAAGAAAGGGTGTCAGAAATCCCATTTTTATACCCAGGCACATGCTTAGCTCTAAACCACATGTTCAAATGTAAGCATTCCAGCACCAGGTGCCGAATTAAGCATACTGGTATGGATGACGCTGTTTTATTATTTATAGTATGTACCACTGCCAATTTATTTATGAAGAATACAATCTGGCAGTCTCTTAACCTGTCCCCCCATATGTGCACTGTGAACACTATGTGAAACATCTCCAGAAACGCCAGATTCCTAGTTAAACCCGCTTTAACCCAATTTTACGGCCTCTTAGCGACGCACTAACTACCCACAAAATATGCGCCAAAGATATGCTCCCCTGTGGCGTCTGCATCAATATTGGTTAGCCTACATGGATGTATGAGGGTTTTACCATTGAAGGTGCTCAGGAAGACCAACTAAATCCTAACATCATCCTTCATTGTGGCCGAAACCCAATGAAATGATGTGGTCACTTTATGCCTGTTATAGCCAGAGCAAGCCTTCTGCTGAAGATCCTACCCATGTGGATCATGTGGGGAAATATGGCGTAAGAGAACCGCAAAGACAGCTTCCTAATGCAGATAAACCAGGTTTATTAAAACACATAAATAAATTAATATATACATTACACTCACATGTCACAACCTCATTCCAGAGGTATATAAATAGCACCTCAGAAAATCCATGTAAGACTCCATTCGTATCTCCAAATATAAGTCAGTTCTCTCCTCAGGTGCTATACTTTTAGGTTCCTTAAACATTAAATTTAAACCGCTTTTTGCTCCAAAGACTTATTGCCGTATTTTATACTTGGGCTCAGGTTTCATATATAGAGTGGGTGCCTCCCCCTTTGGAACACTGCTAGGGTCCTGTAACAAACCCTTATCTGGGCGACAGTTTTTCCAGGATAGTTAATCTGTTTTTCTGTCCCCTATTGATACCCAGTTCCCAATGGGAATGGGTGACAATACCCTTTCTGTTGTTATATATGCCCCAGTCTTATAGGAGAAAATGCTTTAAACTCTACCACCTCCACTTCTATTTAGTAATATTGGGATAGGTGTATACAGAGTATCAGCAGTTTTACTGCATATATAAAAAATTGTTCAAATATAATATATGTAAAAGATATCAAAATATATCAATATCAAGGTATCAAAATATCAAAGTATCAAATGCATTTCGTCCAGAATATTGGGCTTTCTCAATGACATAAACATATTTATATACCTCTGGGATGATGTTGTGACCTGTGATTTGTGATATCACTGCTGTCACACTCGGGGTTCGTGCCCTTGTATCCCGCACCACAATGGAGTACTCAGGAGCCCTTTTTAAAATATCAGAATTTGTATTTATTTTCTTACAGCAAAATAACATAAACAGTGCAAAACCAAAAACCTAGCTAACTATTTGCTGCAGTTCCCTCACTGCCCAAATTAACATCCAAACAAAATATTGGCCTTGAAACTTGCTTAATATGAAGTCTCCTTGTTTCAGTGGATTTCCACAGCAGACTCTGGAGCCCTCTGTCCAGCTCAGACTGAGCTCTCTCTGCTGGGTGCTCATCAGACTTTTAGAGGCAGAACCTAGCTGGGCTTGATTAGCCTGTTGTGTTAACCCTGTCATCCCCTAGTGGGCACAGGGCTCTGCTCAGTCTGTCTTCCACGTATACTCCACGTATGACTCTGTTACATATCCCCCTCCCCAGCTCAACACTATGGGGTTGAGCGTCCAACACTGTGAGACAGTGTACGCAGGATAGGGAATATAAGGCATCCGCATTGACATGGAGACTGCCAATATCCTTGTGTCAAGACCAGGGTTGTTAAAAATCTTGCTTTCCCGAGCCGCTCTAACAACTCATCCACCCTAGGTATGGGATATGCATCAAACTCTGAAACTCTTAATTTATAGAAGTCGCTACAGAATCTGATGGTGACGTCAGGCTTTGGGATCACCATAAAAGGACTGCACCATTCACTTTCTTACTTTCTTACTTCTGCTCGGATTTCTTCTTTTTTTAGCCTTGGGTATATGATAGGGTTTCATCCTTCGTCTGATCCTGGGCATAGTGATGATGTTGTGGTAAATGGCGGTGATGCAAACTGCTTTTGCTGAGAAGAAATCCCTGTTTCAGTTTACCATTTTGTACGTTTCCTCCCTTTGTTCAGTGGACAGGTCCAGTGACACAAATGCTTCTACTTGCATTGTCTCTGTGCTTGGAATAGTTCCTCCAACATCATCCAACTCTTCGTCCAGACAAGCAATATTCACCTCTACTATCTGCTCTCTACAAGGCTTTAGCATGTTTACGTGGTATATTTGCTCCATCTTTCGTCGTTCTGGTTGCCTCACCTTATAATCCACGTCTAGTATGGCCTCAATAATTTTGTAGGGGCCTTGCCATATGGCCAGTACTTTGCTTTCGACCGTGGGTACTAGAACTAGTACTCTGTTTCCCGGTTGAAACTTCCCCACCAGTGCTATGTGGTTGTAATAGGTTTGTTAATGTTGTTGAGGGTCAACTTGGGAGATTTGTTCCCTCATTTTCCTCATGCACTCTATAATGTTCTTACCGGGCACAGTTTGTTCTTCCCATTCTTCTCGCAGTATGTCCAGTATTCCTCTGCGATGGCGGCCATAGAGGAGTTGGAAAGGGGAAAACCCAGTGGAGGCTTGCGGTACTTCTCTGACTGCAAAGAGCAAAGAGGGTAGATGTAAGTCGCAATCTTTCCCCTCTTGGGCTACAACCTTTCTGAGCATGTACTTCAAGGTTTTGTTAAACCGCTCGATCAATCCATTCGTCTAGGGATGGTAAACCGAGGTTCCTAGTGTTTTCACCTGTAGGAGCTTGCACATTTCTTTTATCAACCTAGATACAAAGGGTGTCCCTTGGTCAGTCAAAATTTCCTTGGGTATCCCCACCCTTTAATACAGCTGTATGAGCTCTTTAGCTATATTTTTAGAGGTTGCTGTGCATAGTGATATCGCTTCTGGATATCTTGTGGCATAGTCCAATATTACCAGTATGAACTGGTGTCCTCTGGCTGATTTTTCGAGAGGGCCAACCAGGTCCATTGCAATCCTCTCAAAAGTTATGGTCAAGGGTATCAATGGGGCCCGTAGGTTAGGTTGAGGGCAGTTATCTTGCATTCTGGGTAGGATGCACAATACTGGGCTACCTTAGCATTTATAGCAGGCCAAAAAAAACGTTTCAGGATTCTTCCCAGTGTTTTATCTTTTCCAAGGAGTCCCGATGAGCAAGGTGAAGGACTTTCCTCCAATGTACTCTAGGGACTAGAAGCTGCTCGAGTGTCTCTTTCCCTGAGGGAACAATTCTGTACAACAGGTCATTTCGTAAATTGAAATATGGTCCTTGTCTCCTTTGCCTGTCAGGGACAGGTACCCCGTTCACTTCTGATAGTTCATTACGCACATTTTGTAAAATTGGGTCTGAAGCCTGGTCACGTGCAAAATGATTATTGCCACGGATGCACTGCTGTGGAGTCAGCTCTTCCTCTCCAGGTTCTTCTCTTTCATCCCCTTTTTCATCATTATGAGCTGTAGGACCCGTTCTGAATGCCCCTTGCCTTTCCTTATCCCGGTTTGTGGCTAAAGCTTCTTCAAAAGTTTCCTCCGTATTTCTGTGCCTATCCTATTTGCTTTTCGCCTTTCACAGGTTTTTTTTTCGGCCTCTCCCAGGTCTGGAGAATAAGAGATTGTGTAAGCTTGGCCATATGGATTCTTTAGCTGGTTAATAAATTAATCTGGGTTCTCCAGCTCATTTTGCCCCACCCATTCTCTTAAGCCTGGGTTAGACTCCTCAAATAGCGATCCATCACCAGTAGTTCCATAATTTTCCCTGGTCCATTAGTTTCAATTCAAACATTTGTGCGCAAGGGTTCTTATGCTCCACAAACTTCCATGAGTGGGATATCTGTGCCCTAATGCTTCTGGTAACTCCCTCTCTGGCCAGCATCTCTGCTTTTAGACTGGTATAATCCATTGCTTGCTCCGTGTCCAGGTCAAAATTTGCTTTATGAGCCTCCCCACACAAATACGGAGAAACTATACTGGCCCAGAGTCTTTGGGGCCACGCTTCTATGACGGCAATTCTTTCGAAGGTCAGGAAAAATGCTTCCACGTATTCGTCTGGGTTCATTTCTGTAGAAACTTATTTAGGTTGATGTTTCCACTGTTTTCCTGCATTGGGGTAGGTTTTGCAGGTATCAGGTGCTGTAGCTGGGCAAGCAAGATTTGGTTTGCTTCCCCCAGTAGCTTTCGGTCTTCGGCAGCTATAGCCTGTTGTTCTGCCAGGACTTGAGCTGCCTGGGCCTGTTGTCTAAATGACTGCTGAGTAGTCTCCTGCTTACATGCAGTGGTTTGTATTAGAGCCCTCACTAGTTACTCCATTGTTTAATTTATAGCACTGCCACCATATGTGATATCTCTGCTGTCACACTCAGGGTTCATGCCCTTGTATCTGGCACCACAATGGAGTACTCAGGAGCCCTTTTTGAAATATCAGAATTAGTATTTATTTTCTTACAACAAAATAACATAAACAGTCTTGCAGTGAAACTTGCTTGATTTGAAGTCTCCTTGTTTCAGTGGATTTCCAGAGCTGACTGGAGCCCCCTGTCCAGCTCAGACTGAGCTTTCTCTGCTAGGTGCTCATCATACTTTTAAAAGCGGAACCCAGCTGGGCTTGATTAGCCTGTTGTGTTAAACCTGACATCCCCTAGTGAACACAGGGCTCCGCTCAGTCTGTCTCCCACATATAACCCACGTATGACTCTGAGTGTAATGTATATATTTTTTATTTATGGCACTCTAGAGTATCTGCACTAGGAAGCTGTCTTTGAGCTTCTCTTCACCCATATTTTCCATCTATTATACACAAATACTGCAGTGGCCAGGACTCTTTGAAGAAGCAGCAGACCCTCTAGGACAGGGGTGTCCAAACTCAGTCCTGGAGGGCCACACACATGCCTGGATATGATGATAACCCTGCAGAGTCAATTACTTCTTCAGTCATCGTGATTGACTCACCTGTGCACAGAAAGGATATATTCAAATCCAGGCCTGGGTGCGGCCCTTCAGGAACGAGTTTGGACACCCCTGCTCTAGGACCAGGTCCAGTCGGATACAAGTCTAGAACTGGAAAAAAACCCTCTTAAGGACAGTCGTGGTGGATTTATCAAAAGACCTGATCCTGTATACGTCATTTGCCTATTGACTGTTCAGTATCCTGTGTGGAATATCACCACAGTGCTCCACTGAGGGAGAGAAACTACTCTGTAATTCTGGACTAAATTGTTGGACTTTTTATTCCATCCATATGTGAAAGGGTGTAATAAACATACATAACAGTTTGAGTTTTTGTATTACCTAAGAACCCCTATAGAGATAACACTGCCTGAATAATAGGTATTGGGTGCTTGGAAACTGTCTTTTTATTTACACATATTATAAGGGTGCGATAAAGTCAACTATTGATTGTTTTTTCTAAACATGAGGATTATGCTGCATGCAAAATTTAATTTGTCCAAAATGGATTGACGCCATCAGAGAGTAACCCTTCTGGCTCCTCCTTCAGATCATCTACTTTTTTCCAATAGCAAACTACATTCCATGCATTCCGAATCTATTAATATACCCAAGAAGGTCAATGACGTTATTGGTCCTTCCATTTTCTCATGGGCTAAAGGTACCCTGAATATCTTGGCCTGAAATATAAATGTGTCAAATAGGAACTGGCAGGGCCTATAAACAAAAAATCATCCCAGTAATGGACCATGCTGAGAAGACCGAACTCTTGACAAGTAGCCCATTGCAAAAATGTATTGAACGTTTCAAAATATGCATGAGACACATTACCTCATTGGTAAACAGAGGTCCACATAGTACATATTGTTGAAAAGACATCCCAACAAATGGTAACTGCAGGTATTTACTGACGGAATGCGGATTCTATGTCAACTTTCACCATCCACGTGCCGCAAACTGCCTACCTCACAATTCCGGTAACAGAATCAAATAATGCGTATGATACGGAAGACAATTCCTTATCAATACCATCGTTAACTGAGGTCCCCCTTGGATATGACAGGTGATGTATCAGACAAAACTTGGCACAGACTTAAGGTTAGTAAGTTGGTTGCTGAAATACCCGATTTCACAAGGAATCCAGTACGTCAGCAGCTTGGCTGCTGAGGCCTTTCCTCTCACCCTACTGTAGTGTCCTAGCCATGGGTGCATTGCGTCCAGCGAGACCGATGTCTTGCTCCTTGGCAGCCGTCTCATAGAGCTTGCTGCCATCTTTAGGCTTACTGCACTGTGCAACCGTGTGCTCACCCCCGCAATTGGAATAGGTGTGTCTGAAGCGCAGAACAGAGACCATCTGCATATGCCCTCATTGTAGGCATAGCAGATGCTGTTGGCTGTAGCTGCTGTTAGGGCGGGAAATCTACCACTGCCTGCGCCGCTCTGAAAAGACATAACGTTCAGCCAGTAGGCAATCACTTTTTCACTTCATGACATGGACGGCCTAGATGCCATGCACTGGCGGAAAACCTTGTCGAATTTCCACCAGGTTATGTCACCACACCTGCGGTAGGCACTTCTAATTTCCTCCAAGTACACAGAAAGCAATGAGCACTGTTCGGGGTATGTTACCCTGATCACACAGGTCATGATGGAGATGGACTGAAGCCGATTGTCAGAAGTTTGGGGGATATGCCTAATACTCTGCCGTTTGTCCCCCGCCTCCCTGTGACAACCGATCTACGAAACATGATTGGTATTGGATCTTTAGTCCAATATAGATGCTGAGTGCTAAGTCCGTCAAATGCCTGTTCAGTCAATATGATTCTATATATGCAGGGTATGTGGCGCCACTGTTGTACCGTTCTGGTAAATAAAAGGAGACTGCTGCTTCTCTCGGGGCACCATTCATAGAGATGCACAATATTAGAGTGTAGAAATCGCAGAGTTGTGGTTGGAGAAGCGCAATTGCTCCTGACCAGTACCTAGATGTTCGGTGAATCTGTGCGGCTGGATGGAGTGTAGTTATACCATTGGTATATGATCTTTCCAATCTTGTGTGTGAGATGATGTATTGATATAGTTCTCGTTACACAAAGAACATACACGATCGTATCTAAAAATTCCAGTTTATTTTTGTTTTACAGAATTCTCCACCCTCTGGGTCAGAATTTAGGTCATGTAAAAACAATGATGAAGCAATAAAATCCAAAGCGATAAAAAATGCTGATATATAATATATACCGAAATGCACAAATAAATGGATGATTAAACACGTTTCGCTGTGGTGTACACAGCTTCCTCAGTGATAATATAGTTCTGTGGGTACATATGAAAGAGTCAAAAGTCTATATTGTAATACAGAGTACAGCTTTTATGACTCGTCTATGCTACCCGGATTGAGGCAGGTGGTCCTCAGACTATTCTGGTCTCTTATTAGAAGCTAAAACATTTTCTTGATAAAAGTAATAATAATAATAATAATAATAATAAATAATAAATAAACATTATGTATAGGAATTCTATAAGATTGTTATACATACACAGATACAGCTAATACTGACCTTATAACACTACAATCATAATGCTGAAAAACTATTCATAGTGCATGTTCTAAGCTGGACATGCCACCACACCTGCGGTAGGCACTTCTAATTTCCTCCAAGCACACAGAAAGCAATGAGCACTGTTCGGGGTATTTTTCCCTGATCACACAGGTCATGATGGAGATGGACTGAAGCCAATTGTCAGAGGTTTTGGGGATATGCCTAATACTCCGCTGTTTGTCCCCCGCCTCCCTGTGACAACCGATCTACGAAACATGATAAAGGGAGGAGTGTGAAAATGTCAATAAATTCCCGACACCAAATATGCTCTTTTACCTCTTGTGAGAGATGAGGGTCTAAATTGTCAATGGAGCATACTGCCGTTGCACCTAAGGACTCATCGGAGACCCTAACCGCTTTCAGGCTCCCCAGTGGCTCTGGGAAAGGTGGGGTTAAGCCCGACACGTCAGGCGCCACCGGAGAGACATTAAGGTCCGTGGAGGAAACTCTCACAAACTCAGCCCTACCAGGAGCTACACTTTGGCTCCTAGCCTTGCTTGCTAGTTCCGCCACCCACTTACTGAACTCCTTATCAGAAATCACTATCTTTTGGTTGTCTAAAACTCCTCTAAGTCCCAATAAAGAAAAGGTGGTGACCCTGACCTTGTTGATCCAGATTAGTTACATTAGGTTCATGTGCTACTAGGCTACCCGCCATCTCACCTGGATTATGGATGGTGGGTGTTTTCAGCAAGGGTCCTCCATCCCGTGTTTGGATCTCCCATCTCACGTCTCTCAAAAATTAACAGTTGCAATGTCAAGACCTGCGGCTATGGGATCTTGACCGATCCCCTGTTCTCCTGGGAAGCAGCAAGGATCCTCTCCGTGTGAACACCAGATTGGCCGGACCTGGAGTGACAAGATGGAGCCACTGCACGCCAAACATGGAGCCTAAGCCCCTCCCGTTGCTGGCCTCCATCCAATGTGGCCACCCTTCGTGCCTTACAGTCTCCCTCTCACACAATATGTCTGTGAACACCAAGAATGATCACACTTTCTGTAAGGCCTCAACTTTCTCTCCCACACAGTACACTTGATTTACAACAATTAGAATCACACACTAGAGAATAAATCCACTATTCCCTCATCACATTCTCTTATAAAAACCATGAAACACTATATACCCATCAACGCCATCCATTACACAATATACAGAAAGAAACATTTCTCTCATAACCCGCACACACTATCACCCTTTGCATACCATACATATTTTATCTAACACAATAAGTTAGCAATTTTTTAATCACACTCCATGCAATTAGAAGCCAAACTCCATTTAAAAGATAATTAAAGATTCAGATTTACACTATGCTCTTTGGAAAAACTAGTCTTGATCATTGGAAAATGTTTTTAGACACTAAGCTAAAAAAAATACAGCTTTTTACTAATGTTATATGTACTTCCCCTTAATCCTAGTGTAAGCTCCATGTCATTGTTGCAGCCATGGTCCCTCCCAGGTGACTAATCCAAAAATAAAAAACAAACCACATAGAGGCTTCTAGTAGAGCAAATTTGGACACAATAGTTAAAACTTAAAGGGTATATTTTTTACTTTCTAAAAGCATGTTCATTATCCAGTTCATCTCTCCATTACAACATATAGTTATTATTGTCAATTAATCTGTCTGTACAAGTAAAGGTGTTAAACATCATGTATCTGTTTATTCACTTGCAGCATTGTATTGCTTTGTGCTTTTGTATTGTGTAACCAGATCATTATCTTTCTTTATTCCTATTTATTTTGTTCTTATACTTATAACCTACCAAGAATTTCCACCCGTTCCTTTTCCAAAGTATGCAACCCCCTGTCATTATTCTAGACTCCACCAGATGGCAGTATGCAAATAATAGACTGTTCTAAATAGTGATGACCTCTTATGTATGTATATCAGTTGTTCTTCAGTGGGTATTGTATTCACCCTACACAACAGTCAAGGGTAACTTTGATGAAGGTCATAATACCACTAGCGACTTGCCCGTCAAAAAATTACAGCAATAAGATTGTAAGGCAGGTAATGTTTTTTGTTTGCGACATTAATTTTGTTGTTGTTCCAAGACCCTTCGGCGCTCATTGCGAGCCTTGCGCTCATTGCGAGGCTGTTGGTTGTTTGTTTGTTTTTTTGTATGCCAATGAAATAATTAATGAAATAATAAATGAATATACTTTACCTATTTTGAAGTAATATATGCAGGAAGCATTGTGCTGAAGAGCTGGCAATCCGTTTTCATGTTGCTGCAGCATACAATGTCGGTTTGCCCTGTTGTGGAGCTGCTGTTTAAGTGTCATCAATGTGTGCAGTGTGTAGTGTAAATAGTGTGCATGCGCGAGGAAAATCCGTTAGGGTAGCTGTGTACTTCCGCATTGTGTAAGTTAGTGTTGTAAAATGGCGCCTAATGTGTGGTACGCTTGTGTGGCTGATTTGGCGTCCTTGTTCCTGGATCGCGTCCGTGTTTTTCGGAAAATCCGTAGGTGTTTGGTGGTGTTTTGCGTCTTTAGACTGCTGTAGCCTTGTTTTCGTTTTTTCGGTGGCCATTTTTTCTCTTGCTTAGGGGATTTTCGTGTGTCTAAATTCTTGTATTTCGACCTAAATTGAGGTGTATCTTCAGTTTCCGAGGTCCTGGATGCTCCCCCCTGCTGTGGGTAAGCTTTTTATGTGTTTCTTGTGTGTATTTAATGTTTTCATGTGCGCAGGTTTTGGCCGGTAAGGTCGTATTTTTGCAAGGCCGTAATGTTTTTTTTTTCTAAGTCCCGCGTCTTGTATTTGTTTTTCGTAAGTCCGTAAATTTTGCAAGGTCCGCAGTTGCTGGCAAGGGGCACTCCTTGCCAGCAACTGAGGCCCTCACTGTGCCAGCACGCAGCGTTAGCAACAACCCGAATGCTCACAACTATATATGTGATACAAAAACTTGATCTGATGTGCATAGAGAGATAGATAGATAGATAGATAGATAGATAGATAGATAGATAGACAGACAGACAGACAGACAGACAGACAGACAGACAGCCAGACAGACAGCCAGACAGACAGACAGCCAGACAGACAGCCAGACAGATAGATAGATAGATAGATAGATAGATAGATAGATAGATAGATGGGTATACGGATAGATAGATAGATAGATAGATAGATAGATAGATAGATAGATAGATAGATAGATAGATATACGGATAGATAGATAGATAGATAGATAGATAGATAGATAGATAGATAGATAGATAGATAGACAGACAGACAGATAGATAGATAGATAGATAGATAGATAGATAGATAGATAGATAGATAGATAGACACATAGATAGACACATAGATAGACACATAGATAGATAGATAAAGATACATAGATAGTGTAAAAGATAAACAAAATTGTTAATATGAAGTTACATTTGATAAACTGCCACCCAAGTGTCAGCCATCTTTATTTTCTTTGTTACTCTTCCCACGTTATTAGCATATAGATTTGGTAAATTAAAAGACAATAAAAAGATATTTATTAAAAAAAATAAAAATAAAAAAAACTTTCTGTGAGGTTTAGCTCAGTTTATGCTCGGACAGTAATAATTTCCCAGTGTCACATAAAGCAGTTACCACAGTGGAAGAAACCTTACACCAGGTAGAATAATCTTGATCTCTTAACACACTTAGCTTAATAGCCCCATCAGAGGTTGTGTACGCATACACACAGTGTCACACACTAACATTGATACACACACAGTAAACACATCATTGATAGACACACTGGTACATTCACACTCTCATGTTGGCACACACTGGCATTGGACACAGTAATGATGCCACTGATACAGCACAAATATATTTATTTACAGAACTTCATAGAGAAAGAGAAGTCTTTCACCATAAAGCAGATTCTCACCACCCATGGCACAAACACACCTACAGTGAATGCAGTAGAACAAGATCCGACCAGATATTATATTTCTGGGTCACATAACTGGCCTGAAGGTGCTGCAGAATTGAATAGGAATTTCAGTTTGAAGCTCAATGCCTGAGTAGCCAGAGGGGCTACAATGTGATGGCAGAGCAAGGGTTAATGCAGCACCGGGACTGATTTGCTGACACATATCTTTCATGCCTCATCCTGACACTGTGGTATTTTCAGTACAGAACATTGCACCCCCCCGATCAGTAATTACCGGCACACACCCTGAGCCAGAGGCAAAGCAGGTTCTACAGAGATCTGAGATAAATGTAGGAGAGAAGCTACAGGAGCTCCACACCCACCAATCTGCACCTAGGCTTTGTAGTCGTATCTACCTCTGAGATTCACCCCATCCCTCAACTCACTTTAATCTCCTTATAAATGCATATACAGGACAATCAAGTCTGCTAATTCTATCTACCTTGAAGCTAACGCTTCATTAAGCCTAAAAAATAAATCGAATGCATAACTCTTATATTTATTAATTCATTTACAGTATTTGTAATTATCACTTCTTCTGACAGGTTAATCCATACACCACTACTTTTTTTTCAGTAGAACTTCAACAACTTACTTTTCTATCATTTGCTCTCCAGCTTCAGATCACGAACTCTTCCTACTCACCCATACTGACCTCCATATTGTGCTCACAGCTCTTCCCTTCACCCATGGCTCTAATGTTGTCCTGTTTTTCCCTCTCTCTTATCTTCTCTCCCCCCCCCCCCACCTCTCTAATTTCTCTCTTAGCTCCCAATCTTCCACACACAAATTCTCTTTCCTAATTCCCTATACTCTTGCTTGACTTCTCTCCCACTCCTTTTCTACTCTCTTAATGTCTACTATCTTTCTTACCTTTCCCAGTCTGCGATTGGCCTTCTCCTAGCCCCCACTTTTATCTCATGTGTTCCTCTTTTCATCAAAATCCTTTCCTACCACCCAACTCTCTTAATCATCTGTTTTCTACCCCATAATTTATTTCTTGTGTTTCCCATTTCTTGTGTTGTCCCTCTCTCCTACACCCTTCTCTACTCCCTAACTCTCTAACCCAATCTTCTACTGACACTATCTGCTTTCTATTTCTCTCCTATCCCTATTTTTTTGTCCCTCCTAACCTCCCATAACCTCTCTCCCACATACTCTCACTATTATTTCTTGCTCAAGTAAACATTCTCTCCTACTGGCTATATCCAACAGCCATCTTATTTTCCCCTTCTCTCCCATTTACCGTCTGTTTTACTTGCACATTAGCAACAGGAGATCTCCCAATAAGAAATATATCCTGGTAAATACCATTTGTTTTATCGTAAGCTTCATGCTGGTGTTATCCAGTGAGTAATTATTAAATGCTCTCCTGATAAATAGCTTTATATGAAATGGTGCAATTTAGGGTGTCCTGTCCTCAGCACGCAGGACAATTGAGTGATGTCACAAACGCACCAACATATGCGCGCGCCGGCAGCTGCGAGCAAAGCAATTGAACCCCTGACAACTGAGCACCGGACTGAGGTAAGGTGGGAATAGGGGTGTTAGGCTTAGGGGTCTAAGGGTTAGGGTTAGGCTTAGAGGTCTATGGGTTAGGGGTCTTAGGGTTAGGCTTAGGGGGGTTGAGGGCGTTAGGATATTTAGATAGTTCAAGCTTGCACGCTTATAACTGCGCGCAAATGTTGGCGCGCTGCTGCCAGCGCGCAAATTGTATTGTGCACACAGGATGGGGTGACGCAATCTAGAGAGACTCAGCTTTACATTAAAGGCATATCTAAGTTTCCTGGATTATGAATGCATCTGATAGAGGAGAACTAAAAGTGTATGAAAAAAAAAATGTCATGAAAAAAATACAAAAGAAAACATTCGAACACTTACCTTAAAATCAGCAAAATCTCTTGTAATTTCTGACAGTTGAAAATTAGGGTTAACACCCCTCCAATACCTGGCTAAATTAGCATTCATTTCATAATTTCTTTTGGCCAATCAGGTTAGCTGAAACATTTGATTGAAACTCTGGGGTTCCTGTTTGTGCTGCAAAGCAGCCTGGGATATGTAGTGTGTCACTATGTTAGGTGCTATGGCAGCAGCGGAGCACAGGAAGCAACAGGAAGTCATATCCCAGCAGTGACTTGGGGGCTGACATCAGTGCTCTCCTATTAGCGGAGGAAGAAAAAGCAGGTGAGTAATGGGTTGAATTGCTCTCCTAATGCTGCATGCTGATTGGGGTTGTCAACATAATCATTAGAGGGATTTATAAATATTAATAAAAAATAAAATGTTATATGAGATGTGCTACATAAATAAAGGCTGCTTTTGGCCTATAGAGTGCAGAAATGTATTAATCCATGAAACTTGGATATGCCTTTAATTTTAGCGTAGATGTTTGGCATTTTCACTTATTGGGACTTCAAAGCTCACAATAGAACATCTGCCCTTTACAATAAACTGTCCTTTTTCTGATCATGTCCTTCCTTTAACTGTAAAACTTAATGTGGCCAAACCCTTACAATAAATTTGTTTTGTAATGTGTACTTTTTAATGTTAACTTGTGGTAAGCAGTCTTGGTAAAAGTCTTGATATGAAGAACAGCTAAAGGGACTCTAAAACCATTGATACTATGGTGCACCATGACCTAGAACAGTCAAAACCTAATGAAGTAGTTTCTCTCACCCCTATTCTATTCTAAATAGTCATCTTCCTCTCTTTCATCTTGTTGCTCTTCCTAACTTTCTCTTGCTTCTCAGTCACCTATTCACCACCTTCCACAAAATATCTTTCATCTACAGTGCCTTACAAGAGTATTCAACCCCCTTGGCACTTTTCGTGTTTTGTTGCCTCACAACCTGGAATTAACATGGATTGTTTGAGGATTTGTATCATTTAATGTACAGAACATGCCCACAACTTTGAAGATTTTTTTATTTTATTTTTATTGTGAAGCAAACAACAAATAGGCCAATATAACAGAAAAAGTCAATGTGCATAACTATTCACCCCCCTAAACTCAATACTTTGTAGAGCCACCTTTTGCAGCAATAACAGCTCCAAGTCGCTTTGGATAAGTCTCTATGAGCTCGCCACATCTTACCACTGGGATTTTTGCCCATTGCTCCTTGCAAAACTGCTCCAGCTCCTTCAAGTTGGAGGGTTTGCGCTTGTTAACAGCAATCTTTAAGTCTGACCACAGATTTTCTATTGGATTGAGGTCTGGGCTGTGACTAGGCCATTTCAACACATTTACATGTTTCCCCTTAAACCACCAAGTGTTGTTTTAGCAGGGTGTTTGGGGTCATTGTCCTGCTGGAAGGTGAACCTCCGTCCTAGCCTCAAATCACACCGCAAGTGGTACAGGTTTTGCTCAAGAATATCCCTGTATTTAGCACCATCCATCTTTCCCTCAACTCTGACCAGTTTCCCAGTCCCGGCTGCTGAAAAAAATCCCCACAGCATGATGCTGCCACCACCATGTTTCACTTTGGGGATGGTGTTCTTTGGGTGATGTGATGTGTTGGGTTTGCGCCAGACATAGCGTTTTCTTTTATGGCCGAAATGTTCAATTTTAGTCTCATCAGACCAGAGCACCTTCCTCCATACATTTTGGGAGTCTCCACACATGGCTTTTTGCAAACTCAAAAGATGCCGCTTTGTTTTTTGCTGAAAGTAATGGCTTTTTTCTGGCCACTTTGCCATAAAGCCCAACTCTATGGAGCGTCGTCCTATGTACAGATACTCCAGTCTCTGCTGTGGAACTCTGCAGCTCTTCCAGGGTTACCTTAGGTCTCTGTGCTGCCTCTCTAATTAATGCCCTCCTTGCCCGGTCCCTGAGTTTTGGTGGGCTGACGTCTCTTGGCAGGTTTGCTGTTGTGCCATGTTCTTTCCATTTGGTTATGACAGATTTGATGTTGCTCCTGGGGATCATCAAAGATTTGGATATTTTTTTATAACCTAACCCTGACTTGTACTTCTCAACAATATTGTCCCTTACTTGTTTGGAGAGTTCCTTGGTCTTCATGGCAGTGTTGGGTTAGTGGTGCCTCTTGCTTAGGTTTTGCAGCCTCTGGGGCCTTTCAAAAAAGGTGTGTATATGTAATGACAGATCATGTGGCACTTAGATTGCACACAGATGGACATCATTTCAATAATTATGTGACTTCTGAAGGTAATTGGTTGCACCAGAGCTTTTTATGGGCTTCATAACAAAGGGGGTGAAGACATACTCCAACGCCAATTTTCTGTTTTCTATTTCTAAAAAATAGTTGTATGTATATATTTTTCTCATTTCACTTCACCAACTTAGACTATTGTGTTCTGATCCATCACATAAAATTCATATTAACAAAACATTGAACTTAAGGCTGTAATGTAACAAAATAGGTAAAAAGTCAAGGGGGGGGGTAAATACTTTTTTAAGGCACTGTACATTCTTCAAAAGAATAGTTAACATAAGTAAGTTATCAGTTGGTTTTTGATGAATAAAATATATGAATAACTAGGAAATCATAATAAAAGGTTTAAAAAATGAAGCAGATCTTCCCTTCTGCTGAGTATCTTTTGAGATAGATACAATTGACAGTTTAGATGGACCTGTAGTTTATGGTTGACATAATGATGGCACAGTAACAAACCTACCATCGAAAACAATGTCTCTCCTTTGTTCAGGCTAGGGTGAAGTCACCTTCACCTCTCTGGATGCACCAATATTCCTCTTGATAATGAAAAGCCTGGTGTTTAAGATCCTAATCTTCATTTTCCCAGACTTACCTCAGCAGGGTCCCCGCATTAACTGTATCGGCATTTAAATATTAAAATTTTTCCACTGTGCAGGTCCTTAAAGGACCTGTGCTACAATAATAATTACCCCTGCCACTGGGGCACCTAATAATAACCCCTATCACAGTAACACTATAAGTGCCTCGAGGGTCCTACTAAGTATAAACACTACACTATTAAACCCCACTACCCTATTAACCCCTACCCTGTTAACCCCTACCCTATTAACCTCCCTCTAGCCTTTTAACCCCTACTCTACCCAATTAACCCCTACTCTGTTAACCCCTACCCTATTAACCCCCAATTAACTATCAACTTCTCTAATTACACTATACTAACCACTAATTAAAAAAAAAATACACACCCTGCTTACAAAAAATAACAAAACCCACATTATCAAAAATAAAAACAACTTACTAGCAAAAAAAAGTACATTCAAATAAACAATATTAAAATAAAAAAGAAATACAACTTGTAAAAAAAGGGTTAATAATACCACTTACCTTGCCAAAATGACCCTCCAGAGATGCTCACCGATTCCCTGGTCCTCCTGCCTTGCACTAGTCGGACTATCCATGTTGATTGTAGAAGGTCCAGTCCTCTTCTTTCTTGCTTGAAGCCCATGCCCTCATGTTCTGGGCAAAAAAAATGGCCCTCCAAAGAAACCTGACACTCTATAAAAATAAATAAAGGCAGGAACTGACTGAACTCCTCCCATGAGGTGCTCCCTGCCGCAAATGGTGATTCCTGTGCAAGCTCCAGCATGAAAAACGCATTGGAGCTTTCTGATTGGCTGAAAAAGCTGTCAAACATATTTCAGCCAATCAGAATGCGATACTTCCTCTATCCCATTCTGATTGGTTGAAATAGCTGTCAATCAGATATAAAGATTAAGGCCTGAACCTTAGCAGAGAAAAGTAGTTCCAGCTCAGAGGCAGTGTTTGTTAGAGGTTTTAAGGCAGGTGCATTCTCTTTGGTTAAGCTGACGGGGGTAGAGGTGGATGGGTATATCTATTACCTGGAAGTCCAGGCACCTCCCCCTGAGAAGAAAAAGCAAACAAGAGGCTAATCCAGTCAATTACTTACCTCCTATTTAAACCTCCTCCTCCTTCTCAAGTGCACGGTCTCGGTAGAAGCAACACACGCAAAACATGTAGGTCAGACCGGTCTCTGCAGCCCCTCACTAATGATGTCATGAAATGTTTGCATTTATTGTGAAAATATGACTGATCATGCAAAAAAAATATTTTATTGAAGGATGGTGATCATATGAAGCCATTTATTATCACATAGTTGTTTGGCTCCTTTTTAAATCATAATGATAACAGAAATCACCCAAATGGCCCTGATCAAAAGTTTACATACCCTTGAATGTTTGGCCTTGTTACAGACACACAAGGTCACACACACAGGTTAAACTGGCAATTAAAGGTTAATTTCCCACACCTGTTGCTTATTAAATTGCAATTAGTGTCTGTGTATAAATAGTCAATGAGTTTGTTAGCTCTCACATGGATGCACTGCGCAGGCTAGATACTTAACCATGGGGAGCAGAAAAGTACTGTCAAAAGACCTGTGTAACAAGGTAATGGAACTTCATAAAGATGGGAAAGGATATAAAAAGATATTCAAAGCCTTGAAAATGCCAGTCAGTACTATTAAGTCACGTTTTATGAAGTGGAAAATGCGGGGATCTCTTTATACCAAGCCAAGGTCAGGTAGACCAAGAAAGATTTCAGCCACGACTGCCAGGAGAATTGTTCCGAATACAAAGAAAAACCCACAGGTAACCTCAAGAGAAATACAGGCTGCTGTGGAAAAAGACGGTGTGGTTGTTTCAAGGAGCACAATACGACGATACATGAACAAAAATGAGCTGCATGGTCGAGATGCCAGAAAGAAGCCTTTACGGTGCCGGCAGCACAAAAAAAGCCCAGTAACAATATGCCCGAAAACACCTTGACACGCCTCACAGCTTCTGGCACACTGTAATTTGGAGTGACAAGACCAAAATAGAGCTTTATGGTCACAACGATAAGCGCTATGTTTGGAGAGGGATCAACAAGGCTTATAGTTACAAATAAACGATAATAATAATAGTGAAAAGAATACCATTCCTACTGTGAAGCATGGTGGTGGCTCACTGATGTTTGGGGGGGGGGGGGGTGGGTGAGCTCTAAAGCACAGGGAATCAAGTGAAAACTGATGGCAAGATGAATGCAGCATGTTATCAGATAATACTGGCAGACAATTTGCATTCTTCTGCACGAGGCTATTGGACTTTCCAGCATGACACTGACCCTAAGCACAAGGCCAAGTTGACCCTCCAGTGGTTACAGCAGAAAAAAGGTGAAGATTCTGGAGTGACCATCTTAGTCTCCTGACCTTATTATCTGGGGAGATATCAAACGTGCAGTTCATGCAAGACGACCAAAGACTTTGGAGGCATTTTGCCAAGACGTATGGGCAGCTATACCACCTGCAAGAATTAGGGGCCTCATAGACAGCTATTACAAAAGACTGCACGCAGTCATTGATGCTAAAGGGGACAATACACAGTATTAAGGACTAAAGGTATGCAAACTTTTGATCAGGGCCATTTCTGTAATTGTGCACCTAATCATATTGATCGGAGGGCTTGACATACTGTATATAAATTTAACCCATAGGAGTTCATAACTTGATATACAAATTGACATGCCATGTAAATCAGATGCAACTGTGCACTAAATCATACAGATCTGAGGGTTTGAAATGTATAGATTTATTAACCCATAGGAGTGCCTAACTCTATATATAAATTGATTCATTTGTGTTCTTGTACCACATGATCTATGAAGGCTCCCTCAGTCTAGAATAGTTTAAAATCTCCTTCTTTAGTTAGAAGACAAGTGGACCGTTTCCCTTGGCTAAATCATTGACACCAGTTTCAGTGTAAACTTTTCCGTCCTCTATTTATTTTGCTATAACATTTTTTTAGTATATATAGTCTAGCGACTTGCCTGTCAAAAATGAAGGGGCAATAAAATTCGAAGCCATGGGAATGCTGTTTGAGACATAATGGAAACAGTTTTGTACTGTGAGGACCTTCGGCGCTCATTGCGAGCCTCTTTTGGTCCTCTGAGAGAGAGATATATTTCTATGTATATGTAGTTAAGTAATAACGAATGATTTCTTAAATCAACTAATATAGTGGTATAGTGTTAGTGCCCTGCTTATAAAGTGTAATGAATGTTCCAAGTGTGCATTCTAAATAGGCTGCGTGTGCGAGGTAAAGCCGTTGGTTTATTGTGTAAAGCGGCATTGTATACTTGTAATTAATGTGTTACGGGTCTTTTTACAGCTTTTGTAATAGTGTATGTTGTAGGTCGTAGTGTGATGTGTAAAGTGCTACGCGTTTTGCACGGTCCAGGGTCGTGTAGCCTTGTTTTCATTTTTTTCGCCGGCCATTTTTTTCCTCGCTTAGGAGATTTTCGAATGGCGAAAATCATCTAAATGGAGTTAAATTCGTGTTCCACCTCACTCACAGACGTCCTGGCTGTTGCCCTATGCTGTCTGTGATGTTTTTGTAATTTTTTGGGGTGTATTTAGTGTGTTTTTCTTTTTTTTTTTGACCGCTAATCTCGTAAATTTTAGCGTCTCGTATCTTTTTTTTCAAAGTCCTGCGTCTCGTATTTTTTTTCCTAAGTCCTGCGTCTTGTATTTTAACGGCTCGCCTCGCTTTGCAAGGCTCACATTGGCTAAGTGCTACGGTTTAACGGCTCGCCTTACTTTGCGAGGCTCATCTCACCTTGTGAGGCTCACAACGATGAGCGCCTTTGGCGCTCATCGGCTAATTACTACGAGTTAACGTGGGACTCACAACGAAGAGCGCCTGCGGCGCTCGGCGCCTAAGTTGTATGCACCTCTCAAAGCAGGACGACGTCTCGCAGTTTGACAACTATTATATGTGATGGCTATGCCAAATATCATATCTAAAATGATTTCTCTGACCAATATGGTAGGAAAGGCTATGGTATATGGTTGTAGCTCTTATGGCAGGAGTGTTAGAGCAATGTTGTTACTATGCCCTCTATGAGCTACAGGAAGTATATTTGCAAGAATAGGCACTTCTGACCACAGTAACTTACTATTTTGTACATTATAAAAATTATTATATCCAACCTCTACAGAGCTACATGTCTGTCGTCTATCTATCCTTTGAGTCCAGGGTGTCCAAACTAGGTCCTGGAGGACCACACACATGCCTGGATTTGATGATAACCCTGCTGTGCACATGTGAGTCAATCGCTTCTTTAGTCATCCTGATTGACTCACCTGTGCACAGAAAGTATATATTCAAATCCAGGCCTGGGTGCGGCCCTCCAGGACCGAGTTTGGACGCCTTATTTCTAGAGAAAATAAGTGTAATGTGATTAGTCTTTCTTCATAACTTAGCCCCTCCATTCCCCTTATTAGTTTTGTTGTCCTTCTCTGTACTTTTTCCAGCTCTAAAATGTCCTTTTAATGGAGTGGTGCCCAAAATTGTACTCCATATTCCATGATAAAATAAATAGACTGATTTTACTAGGTCCAATCTGGTGAGTCTCCAATTAAGTGCGTACCGACCTTGGTGGTTGCTTGACTGAAGGGGAATCCACAGAATTTAGGTACATTAGTAAAACTATCCATCAAATTAGGATCCAGATTGAGTTGGCATAAGGATAGTCTTGAGATCAGTAAAGTATATAGAAGAATGCAAACAGAATAGTTGTGGTCCCAATCCCAGTCATAAATAGGACAACTTATAAAACATGTAGTTCCATCTTGTAGCATCAAGAATGTTGTTGGGGTGCTGGATTTTTTTAGGCACATGCTGTTATCACACCAAGATGACAAGCTCTTAGTCTTCAATGTATTTCACTCTTTAATCCAATACAACTTTATACATGGCTCCTTATAGGCATATGCCTGCCTTATAAAACACTTTTCAAGCATATCATAGGAGTAGCTTTCAAGCATAGAACTAGTAGATTTCCTGCCAAAAGAAGGAATTTTTCGGAATTCTGAGTAGGAAATATGTAGGAAATAACTTTTTTTTAGACATCCGATGTAAACACAAATACTATATGTTTTCTGTACTCTGTATGACGGAGGGCTTCTATCACTCTTTTGCCCACCATAAGCTATTATACTCACAAATATATATATACTAGCGACTTGCCCGTCAAAAAATGACGGTCAATAAAATTTTAATCCATGGCAATGCTGTTTGCCACACAATGTAAAGCTTTTTGTACTCTGAGGACCTCCGGCGCTCATTGCGAGCCTCTCCTCTGGTGTACTTTTGCTCCTCTGAGCAGCCTCTGCGCTCATCACAAAGACAGATACATAGGTCTATATTCAATAAAATTCAATAAAATTTGAATCCATGGCAATGCTGTTTGCCACATAATGTAAAGCTTTTTGTACTCTGAGGACCTTCGGCGCTCATTGCGATCCTCTCCTCTGGTGTACTTTTGCTCCTCTGAGCAGCCTCTGCGCTCATCACAAAGACAGATACATATGACTATATTTTTATAAATAATAATCAATTAATTAGTTAATTAATTAATCTACTTTGCCTATTTGTAATAGGCGGAAGAGCTAACAATCTTTTTTCATTTTCCCGCAGCATATAATGTCCAGTGGGACTGTTGTTGGCCTATTGTTTTTTCTGTCCTGCGTCTCGTATTTGTTTTTTGTTTTTTTAAGTCGAGCATTCGTCAACTGCTTGCAGCCTAACAGCCTTATTAAATTGCAAATGGGGCAATGGAATAGGACTGTATATAAGCACATAGCATACTTATTTTTTTTCCAGAAGTGTTTAGTTATTGAACTTCGATACAAAAGCAAGATCTTCAGTAACTAAAAACTTATTTAAAAAAAAGATGCTATGTGCTTATATAGAGCCCTATTCAATTGGACGAATGTGAATTTAATAAGTCTGTAAGGCGATCCCTCGTTTCCTACGTGTTTGTAGGCTAAGCCCCGCGTGTTTCATTGCCTCCACTGCTTGCCTTGCAAGGCTCGCAGGCAATGAGCGCCTTCGGCCTTTGGCGCTCATCACCTAAGTGCTCAGAGTTAATGGCTCGCCTCGCTTCGCAAGGCTCACAAGTGATAAGTGCCTTCGGCGCTCATCAACCAAGTCGTACGCACCACGCAAAGCGTGACGACGTCTTGTATTTCGACAATCGTAATATGTGATATATATATATATATATATATATATATTATACTACTGTACAGTGGAGGGCTTCTGTCGCTCTTTTGCCCACCATATATTAAATGATTGTTGTGGTGAACTACCTACTCATAAGGTCCACAACACTGATGATAGCCAGTAAGCTTGAAACAGCTGTACATGTATAGGATACTCAGCTTTTGTAAAATCCAGCCTTGGCTTTGCATTAAAGCATAAAGGAAGCCATGTTTGAAAATGGCTATGCATTGAAGAGCGAGACATTTGTGGGCACATTTGCATGTCCCAGCTCAGCTTCCCAGAATGGAGTGTAATATTCTTGGAATACTGAGCTGGAAGCAGGTTTCTTAACTTGCTCAAGACATTCAAATGTGAACACAGATGTGATATTTATTTAATATATATATATATATATATATATATATATATATATATATATATATATATATACATATACATACATACATATATATATATATATATATATATATATATATATATATATATATATATATATATACATACATACATAAACACACACAGGTTCTGCAGGGTCTTTATCTGGCGGTCCGTATCACTGAGGGCTTCTATCACTCGTTTGCCCACCATAAGGTATTATATACACACAGACATATTATATATATATATATATATATATATATATATATATATATATATATATATATATATATATATATATATATATATATATATATATATATATATATATATATATAGTTTAAGAATCAGAATATTGCGGTATATGGCAATACCTTTTTTATTGGGCAAACATATTCATTTATTATGGCAAGCCTTGATAATGAGAAGTCAACGTACATACACATACATGTATATATATATATAAATATAAATACACACATTTATATATATATATATATATATATATATTTATATTTCTAATCTGTCAGCTGCTATCAGGGGCAGGTTCTGCAGCGTCTTTATCTGGCGGTTGGATATCATATATCACATAATATTGTAATGTTTTGCTGGCAGCTTCCATAGAAATGACACCCTGGGGACCGACGCTCAGTCTCAGGAGTGGTTGCAGCCTCCCAGCATATTATACAAGGGGAGAGAAAGTGCAACATTAACTCCTTAATGACTTCTACCCTATCAAAGGACCCACTCACCAAACTGCAAACATTCAATACAATGAAAGCACTCAGCTGTGAAAGTGCCTTAATAATTAAATTCTACATGGTAGATTGTTCCTGCAAATATTAATGAGCATAACATAAGTGTAGATTAGTTATATTCAAAATACCTGGGCCTAACTGGTTGCTATATATATGAATTTTCTGTTAAATTATAAAAAAAATTGTAAATCTGTAAGGTTATAGTTTTTGAGACTAAAAATGTGTGTCTAACACATCTAAATTATGCATTTAGAACATAAAGTCCCAACAATGGAACATGTCGACAACAGCAGGAAGTGACCCATGCATTATTATTTGAAATTATTTATAGGTAAGAAAGCAATGAAGCAACACTGCAGGAAAAGCCAGTTGGATTTTTGTTTGTATTTGCAGAGCAGAAAAGCAAATTTCGCTGTACAGATTCCTTCTCAGACCCCACATAGGATACTGTCAGCCCCATTAAATTCCCTCAGCGTGTAAAACTGTAGCCCGTAACGTAGCCCGCAAGACTTATGGCTATTTCATTGGTCTCTTAAAGCTACCCGCAAATGACTTGTGGGTTAAGGGCGAAGAAACCCTATACCGTGTGAAAATTTGAACTGCGAGCCTGCAAATCCTTTGTTTTCTCAAGCCCGTAACTGTTACATTCCATTATCCATAGCACTGTAAATGCCAATATCAACACACAGGTATTAAAATTAATAGCACAACATTCCCAAGCTCGCAAATCTGCTATATAAAATACTTTTATTTCTGTTTAATTTACGTGTATTCTTGATCCCGGCAATCAATATGTTTATACATATAATGGAACACGCATGTACTAGAATATCATATTTACTGATTTATTAATATTGTACTATTTCTGGATGCAGGTCCGATCGTAACTCGTAATTGAAACCCGTAAGGCTTTGAAATCTAACCTCCATTTTTCAGTGACGTAATGATTTACCAATGGCTCCCTATACTTACCCTCTGATGCAGCATGATCACTGGGGCTTGGGGGTTAATATTAGCTGGCATGGAAACTATGGAGGGAACTGGTCAGAAAACCCCATTTATGACTGTCAGCTCTTTCCCCATTGGCCAGTTCATCATTTCCCGGGTTGTTGGCCCCAGGCTGAATTGCTGAACTCTCCCAGTGGTGGCCATGGTGCTATTGTGCTTTGAAGCAGGTAGTGGGAGCGGGAAATCCAAATGGACATATTGGAGCTACTCAACTGGAGGAAGGGACAGGCAATGTAAAAGTCATCGGAGGCGGCAATGTGTTGATTTTCAGAGGAGCAGGAACAGGAGACTGGAAAATGCCAAACTGTCTAAAAAGATGAAAAATTCTCCATAAATGCGCTATAGCTCTTTTAAGAGACTCAGTACTCCCCAACACTAGGTCGTCTCACCAATCCTATCTCTATTGTCTCATTGAGGCCTCTTCTTAATCCAGTTTTAACTGGTGAATTCCTCCCCAATGGAAAAAAGGGCACTGTGGGTTGTGTGTTTTGTGGCTTAATTGGTTTCCCGGACTGTTGGCTCTCTTCTGGACCGGTCACCTGGCCGCTATCTTGTGCGAAAATGAGAGGCACTGACATTCAGAGGCTATAAAATGGGAACCGTGTTGGCGACTTCCTGTGATTGGCTCCCTGCCAATCCCTGACTCGTCGACGTAGGCCCTGTTGTGATTGGTCATTTAAGTTTAGGCAAGGAATTCAAAGATGCTTTTTGGAGTTTGTAAAATGTTATTTTTTAAGGTTCCGTTGTTTTGACCCCTTTAAATGTGCTCTAGCCCCAGAGTTCACCAGTGAGTCATATTTAGCTTAGAAATAAACCTTAAAATATAATTAGGGGCCACTGTGGTGAATTCTATTTAATATGATATTTTCAATAAATAATGGGCATTTTTTTATTGTTTTTATAAAAAAACACTTATGGTAGCGCAGCACAACGCAGCAGCAGTGGCGGTGAGCATCCGCTAGATGGCGCTGCCAATATTCCTGTGCCGTATAGTAGAGTCAAGGCTTAGGTAAACGGTTATGGTTAGGGTGAGGGTTAGGGTTAGAGTTAATTCAAGGGTTAGGCTAACATTATAAGCCTAGAACTTCTCTCACATATCGGCAGCACTGCAAAATATCGGCAGCACCATCTAGCGGTTGGAGGCCGCACTGCAGCAGCGGACCTGCCCTGACACCATAACAGGATAGATCCCAGTGTTACATGAACATTACAGGTAAAACATAACCAGTGCATAATGGCCAATTTTTAATAAAGTAGTTAAAAAAAATCAGCCTTTTTAATTGTAATTGCAATTACTCTTTACTGCAGGGGTCCATTTAGCCGATTCTGCAGTTTTATTAGTATGGTGTGTCTGTTTAAACTATTAAGCTTTTCATTAGTTCATTTAAAAGTACAGGCAGTTGTACCTGCCATATTCTCATGTGCAGACAAAAGCTTCTTGTGCATGCAAAGTCTCGTAACACCTCAGGAATTTGATCTGCAAATAAGAAAAATGAAGGCTGGAGAGTATCTTCATTGCATATAAAGCGAACAATATTGGATATTTCAAGTTTTTTTTCTTCAAAATAATATAACTGACGATTAATAACATTAATATTCAATGATTTACAAAAACGCTCTGTTAAAGTTCAGGCTATCCACTCACTGTATCAATGGGGGAGTTGGATTGTCTAGCAGTTAAATTTTCAGACATAATGTAAACCAATGATCTCTATTGGCAGGAGACTTTTGATAGAGGTTTCCATTGGAAACAAGTTTTTGCTGCTGGGTCGATCTGATTTTTCTTAAAACCCTTTAGAACGGTCTATCAGACAAAGTCCCCTCACAACCCATGAATGACCTTATCGGGGTGGAGACAAACACTCAGCTAGAGGCAGATACTTTGAAAATAAATCAAATATTGAATATTACTGCTATAAGTTATGAAATAGATATGTAATCATCGATATATGCAAACGTATAATAGGAATGACAGCTCTATTAAAAATAATAAGGAAATTGTTTCTCAATTTAAAGAGCAAAAGGTTATGAGTAAAAATAGGAGTGGTAGAATAAAGGAATATGGACCTCACATATTTGTCTTACACATATTTGAAAAAAGTAGCTTAGCATTACAAAAGGGTTGTATTTGAACACAAAAACTAACACTGTAAATGTTAATATTTAAACCATTAATCCCTCTGCAACCTGCATTTGCAACAATGCTAGGACCTCGTATTAACAGACCCTAATTAGGGCGTATCAGAACATTATGGGAAAATAGTTAAAAGGGACATAGAAATAAGTTTGTGACTTGTATCAGAAAGAGGGTATTTGATAACGTGTAATAGTGTGTTTTCTTTTTTTTCAAATGAAGGTGTCAGAGCTCAAATATGCATACAGATTTGTCACTCGTGGGGCTTGCCCTCTGGCAGCCAATTAGATCTGCAGACTAAAGTATGCTCTCTGTATTTCCTGTTGAATTTAAATTAGGATTAAACAGATAACAATTTATATTTTTTTTAATTTAAAAATATATTTTTTCAACTACATGAACAACTTATGTTTTTTGCAAAGTATCATATATAGTTGTCAGTGTTCGTAGCGTTTGGGATGTTGGTAACGCAGTTGCATCCCTCGCGAAGCGAGGGCGCAACCTCGAGCCTTGTGAAGCAAGGCGAGCCAGCGGCCGTCACACATGCGAGCCTCACAAAACGAGTTGAAGCAGCCACGCCGTCACACATGCGAGCCTTGATAGCGAAGCGAAGCAGCTGCGCAGCCCTTAGGCTGCAATGAGCCCCGAGCCAAGCGCTAAAACCCTAAAAAAAAAAAAAACAATTAACAAATATGATAACACACTCACAGACAGCACAGGGGGAGTGCCAGAACGCCTGTGAGTGAGGTTGCAAGCGATTTTGAGCCATATTTGGGGGTTTTCGTCAATCTAAAATCGGCTAAGCAAGGCAAGAAATGGCGGACCAAAAACGTAAAAAAAATCTGAAACTGGATGAAAATAAAGGCTGAGCAAAGCCAGGCTTAGAAAATACACACCACTGAACACTGTAACACACATGAACAACGAGGGACTTGGGCGAAAATACTAAGGGACTTAGAAAATACACACCGCCGAAGACAGTAAGACACACGAACAACGCAGGAAACACCAACACGCGAACAGTTACACAGTAAAGACTATTACCAAGCAAGTAACACTTCCAGGGTGTAATACGATCGCCATGACCTAAGCAAGTCCCAGTTGGTATGTACGGATATAGGTTAAACACAATTACCTCTAACATATGTCAATTAGACCCAAACTACTTCATAGGCTAAATTTTATGATTAGACACAGACTACTTGTTGGGAGGAAGACTGGCCAAAGCGTTTATTGGTAAACACAAGTAAACATAATAACCATAACCAATAATAAATAAACATAACCACGTGAGGGGAGGCGCCTGGACAGAAACAGTAGGCCCTACGCCCTGAAGCCTTATCCAGGGCCTACCGTGTTGTAACATCCGTACCACCGTAGGGTAGGATCTTACCCATTTTTCCACTGTCCCGGCGACTCCCCCCACGACCCGCCGCTGTGACAACAACATAAACATAATTTGTTAGCATATAATGCACACTTAAACAATATAACAATCACAAGTGCTCCACCAAACAAGACAATCTTTAAACTTGACAATGTACAACCATCATTTTATTTATTTTATCCATTTCCTTTTTCTTTTTTTTTTACTTTTTTCTTTACTTATTTATTTTTATTTTTTTATTACAAACATATCAACATTAAACAAAAATACTTTAGGGATGGGTGGGTGTTTATCTTCCCTCATGTCTAGCTGGGGGACTACTGATAACTTTTGGCGGCAAACCAGCCTATAACGGCTCCGCCTCCCCCAGCTAGCCACCTCCTTCCATACCGGTCCTACCAGGTCAAAGGGCCCTTCTCCCAACCACAGCAGGTTGGGGTGGCCTCCAGGCCCTCCAGTATCTGGGGTCAGGAAGGAATTTTTTGCCCATTTTACACAATTGGCAACTTTTCAATTGTTTTTTTTTTTTCTGTTTGCCCTCCTCTGGATTCAATATAAACATTTACAGGTCTGTTAAATAACATGTAATGCTTAGTACTTTCATTCTATGTATTTCAAGTTTATTTGCCCAGTTGTTCTGACTTTCATTAATTCAAATAATCACTTGAATTGTATTTTGTTATGTGTTTCATTGTATGTATTTACGCCTTTTGGCCTTTTACTGTATAATTACTGGCCGAGTATTGATCCAGGGAGTAATCCAATTGCCAGTATCTGGGGTCAGGAAGGAATTAATTTTTTTACCCATTTGAGACAATTGGCTAAGTTTTACTGGGGGGGGGGGTTCTGTTTGCCTTCCTCTGGATTTAGTATAAACATTTACACATGTGCTAAAGAACATGTATTGCTTCAGAAAGTTCAAACATTCTTAGAATATTTTATCAAACTAGCATTTCTGAGTTGTACACAGATATTAATATATATCTAAGTTGCATGTTATAACAATAAACAAATTAACTATAAATTATATTTATTTCTATACTTTTACATACATATGGAATATGACATTGAAAAGAAAAAAAATTAAAAATAAAAAAAAAGGTCAAAGGGGAATAGACTCACATTGGGTGGAAAACAGCATCTCTAGACTTACAATTTAAAAACCCTTCATTTTTGATGGGCAAGTAGCTAGTTATAAATAATGTTTAGCATTTGTAGTTTTTTATTTCGCTCTTTTAATACATATGAATCAAATAGAGATATGCCAAATGTTGAATTACACAAGTAGTACTGTTTAGTAGGCAGTTGTGTTCCAGCAGAAGGGGTAGAGCAAATATTGTAAAGGAAAACCAGAATGCTTAGGGTATAAAAGGGCAGCTTGTGCTTGGTGGGAAAGAGTGGGCAAAAGTTATAGGTACATAGTTACATAGAGCCTCATTCAATTGCAAGCCGGTAATTACCTCCAAACTGAACTTTTGGCTGCGGGTCAAATTTTTCTAAACATTTAGATGTATTCAATTGCCTCTTACTCGCAACTGCCCTCTCACAGCCTCCACACGCAAAGCATGCACTTGTAAGTAGGTTTTCAGGGGCATGATCACATGATCTGACAGCATCTAAGCAAGCCCGTAATTTAGTCTTAAACACTCACAATACTTCTTGGACACAGCCAATAGTAAATGAGACTGTAGTCACAACATCAGTAAATCATGGAGTTTATACTACAATTAATTAGTGTTTAGAAGAATAATTTGTGATCGGACTAACAATCCAGCAATGTAGAAATCAATAAAAATCATTAAAGCAACTGTTCTAGTCCATTCAGGTTCCCAGGATCGATATAACACGGAAATAAAAGTTAAACAAACTTATTTTTGATTGCAGATTTGTGAGCTTGAGACTATTGTGCAATTGATTTGAATGCCTTTCATCGATTTTCCAGTGTTTTAAAGTACAGTAGTGTGTGTTTATTTGCTGCTGCTTTTATATGAACTGGTGTTTAACCCACTTGTGAGTTCTATCTAGTACTCGTATAATTAATTGATATATTTGCTATTTATGATTTTGAAGGCAATTGCGGGCTTGTTAAAATTTTGTAAATTGAATATTGATTTTGCATCTTTAGCACTGTTAACATTTGCGGGCTTGAAAAAGCAATAGAGCCGTTTCCAGTTCCTGGATCTTAGTCCATTGAGCCACCATAAAGGATAGCTTGCTTGACTCCAGCCACTGGACTATGTGCATAAACGCCTCCATTGTATTATAATCTGTTTTGTCCCATTGTTTGCCAAATAAAGTTAATGTACACTATTTGAGGTCTGAACCACTAGACATGGAGACAGCATTATGTGTAGTTGGAGGTTGGCCTATTGTTCTCAGGTGCCAGACAGGATGCCAGGATGCCAGACTATTAGACCCCATGTGGAGTCAATCACCTGTGTTTGCCTGTCACTCCCTGTCATTGTTGTGTTGTATACACCCCCCTCTATATCTAACCCCTATAAATATTGTTGACTTTCCAAAAATAAATTAGTTCACTGCGGAGGCATATAGAAATGGTATGTTCTCTTATTTTGCTCCTGGTAGCTGTGATACTGATGCTATCTCCACCCTGCAAGTAACTTGTCCTGGCGACTACGATAGGAAGGTTACTGAGACTCCTGGAAGTGCTGATTCCTGATGGAGAGACCCTGACTGATTTCCAAGAACCCCACGGCCTTATAGGTAGTTAACCTGCAGTCTATAGCAGGTGGTCCTGGCCAGTAATAGCCCCTACCCCTGGATGTTAACAGAGGAGATAGGACATAGTTACATTTTCGACAACCTGCGTACGTTTGCACCTGTAACTCACAATTAGAATGCAAGATGCTAAATGTAGCCAATTGAATATCAGTTACATTTACGGGCTATATTACGGGTTCAAGTAATTGGGATTTGGCCAATTGAATGAGGTTCATAGTAATTAAGGTTGAAAAAAGACTTATGTCCATCAAGTTCAGCCTTTATAGATCTCCTCTGATATGCAATATGCTGATTAGTTGTTAATTGATCCAGAAGAATGCAAACAGAAAAAAAAAAACTTTGAAACTTTGCCAATTGTCTCAAAAGGGAGAAACGTTTTTTTCCTTCCTGACCCCAGATACTGGCGATCGGAATCCTCCTCCGAAGGAGCTCTGCACAGGGCTCAAGATGAGCGCGTAAGATACAGCATTCCCAGCCTTACAATTTTAGCTAGTATCCACTATAATAGTTAGCCGCAGTGCTGGGGGGGGGGGGGGGGGGTTGAGGGGGGGACAGAGGTAGAAAGAAAGGGAGGAGGAATGGGGGAGAGGGAGGGCAGAGAGGGAGGGGGAGAGAGAAAGGGAGGGAGAAGAGGGAGGGGGAGAGAGAAAGGGAGGGAGAAGAGGGAGGGGGAGAGAGAGAGGGAGGGAGAAGAGGGAGGGGGAGAGAGAAAGGGAGGGAGAAGAGGGAGGGGGAGAGAGAAAGGGAGGGAGAAGAGGGAGGGGGAGAGAGAGGGAGAAGAGAGAGGGAGAAGAGAGAGGGAGAAGAGAGAGGGGGAGAGAGAGGAAGAAGAGAGAGGGCAGAGGGGGAAAGAGGGGGAGAGGGGGGTGGGGAGAGAGAGGGGGAGAGAGAGGGGGAGAGAGAGGGGGAGAGAGAGGGGGAGAGAGAGGGGGAGAGAGAGGGGGAGAGAGAGGGGGAGAGAGAGGGGGAGAGAGAGGGGGAGAGAGAGGGGGAGAGGGAGGGGGAGAGAGAGGGGGAGAGAGAGGGGGAGAGAGAGGGGGAGAGAGAGGGGGAGAGAGAGGGGGAGAGAGAGGGGGAGAGAGAGGGGGAGAGAGAGGGGGGAGGTAGAAAGAGAGGGGGAGAGAGAGGGGGTGGGAGAAGGAGAGGGGGAGAGAGAGGGGGAGAGAGAAAGGGAGGGAGGAGAGGGAGGGGAAGAGGGAGGGGAAGAGGGAGGGGGAGAGAGAGGAGAGGGAGAGAGAGGAGGAGAGGGAGAGAGAGGGGGAGAGAGAGGGGGAGAGAGAGGGGGAGAGAGAGGGGGAGAGAGAGGGGGAGAGAGAGGGGGAGAGAGAGGGGGAGAGAGAGGGGGAGAGAGAGGGGGAGAGAGAGAGGGGGAGAGAGAGAGGGGGAGAGAGAGAGGGGGAGAGAGAGAGGGGGAGGGGGAGAGGGAGGGGGAGAGGGAGGGAGATATAGAGGAGGGGAGGGAGATATAGAGGAGGGGAGGGAGATATAGAGGAGGGGAGGGAGATATAGAGGAGGGGAGGGAGATATAGAGGAGGGGAGGGAGATATAGAGGAGGGGAGGGAGATATAGAGGAGGGGAGGGAGAGAGAGAGCAAAGGGGAGAGAGGGGGGGTGAAAGGTAGGGAGGGTGAGAAGGGAAGGGAGAGTGAGAGAGGGAGGGAGGCAGAGAGAGAGAGCGAGCCAGAGGGAGCCAGAGAGAGCGGGGAGAGGGGGAAGGGGGGGGGGAGGGAAAGGTATGGGGAGAGGGAGGAGGAGAGGGAAGGGGAGGAAGAAAGAAAACCATCATTTATGACAGGCAAGTTACTAGTATACTGTATATATATATATATATATATATATATATATATATATATATATATATATATATATATATATATATATATATATATATATATATATATATATATATATATCTCCCCTTCTGGATCACTACCATGTCGTGTTAAAGTGGCTTATGTACTTCAATGAAGCTAGCAGAGAGGTCAGACAAATTGTGGTCCACTGGAGAAAGAACTGGCAACCCTCTCCAGTATCATCGACAAGAAAACCTTTTGGATACTAGCGACCAGAGACAATAGATGTGCCTGGCGTGCTGTGGTGCATAATGTCAGAGAGTCGGACATGACTATATGACTAAAAATATATATATATTTAAAATACGTCTTTGAAAAACTACACTTGAAAACAGCAAAAATGTTTTAAATAAAAAAATAGAATATTGCGCCTCTAATGTGTTTATTATTTATTTACACTATTTTATGCTGAGGTGGAAACTACCATTTTGCTTTCTGCTTATCACTGAACTTAGGTGAGAGAAAACAATGGGCATGTGGCAGCTAAAATTGTCAGTGCGTGCAACAGAACTAATTGAAAGGTAATTTATTTTACAAGGGGAAAGTAGCAGAAAAAAAATTGCTAAAAAGTATGACAAAGTGATATAAAGGTGAAAATGTAAAGTTTGTGCTTCATTGAATTAAAAAAAAAACATTATCACATTTAGTTATTCATAGAGAAAAAGGGGGCCAGAGAGCTCCTTTAAAATCTTATAAATAAATATTTAGCAGTGTTTGCAAGGCCCTGTGCGGGTTTTAGGTGGGTGGACTCCATGGCAGTAGTGTGTTTGTGTAAATGAATGTGTGTGAATGGCCTGTGTTTATGTCACAACACCAGCTCCTTAAGACATCTTATCATGTAAAGTCACTGCTTTCTAATGCAATTTGACAGTTGCTACTGTTTGGTCAAGTAGAAAGATACGCCCTCAATAGTATCTTGGTGACCTATCAATGACAGTGTAAGGCAATCAAAAACGCAAACTGATTTAACACAGAAACATTGTTTTGAACCAAAACGGCCCATTTAGTCTGCCAATTCTATCTACTTAAAAAACTCGTCTTAAAGATACTCTGTCATCCCAACATCATTTTAAAGAGCATTAAAAATGGTCTATACATTGTACTCCTCTTCTGGATCGCTACCTTCTTGTGGTGAAGTGGCTTGTGTACTTCAATGAAGCTGTGAGCTATACCATGAAGGGTCACCCAAGATGAGCACGTCATAGCTAGCAGAGAAGTCAGACAAATCGCAATCCATTGGGGAAGGTATTTTTGCTATGAAAACCTTGATTAGCACAACCATACACAAGATGCGCCTGGCGCGCTGAGGTCAATAGGGTCACGGAGAGTCGGACACAACTGAACAACTAAACAACAACAACATACATTGGACTTGCAGTTTTTCTCCCCAGTAAATAATTGTATCAATATTTAAAACTGATTTTGAGGCTCAGCATGATAATGTGCCCCCTTCTGGATCGCTACCTTGTCGTTGGGAAGGGGCTTGTCTACTTCAATGAAGCTGTGAGCTATACCATGTAGGGTCATCCATGATGGACAGGTCATTGCAGAGAGGTCAGATAAATAGCAGTCCACCGGAGAAGGATATTTGCCAAGAAAACCTTATGGGCAAGCACATACAAGATATAAGATGAGCCTGGCGTGCAGTGGTCCATAGGGTTCTGGAGAGTCGGACAAAACTGAACAACAGCAGTATGCTAAAGTGCGGCTCAGAATACTTGATAATGGTGGGAGAGGGGGTTAGCTGACATAATACATTGCAGGTCTTTATTGTGGGCACTACAGAGACAGACAAAAAGACTGTAATCCTATATGTAGCACATCAAAGCAGCTAATTAATATGCATGAGCTGCTCATTTCCATATAAAAGCAACAACAACAACAACAACATGGAATTTACCAGCATTGACTCACTTTAAAAACACAACATACAGCCATTTTCATGCTCTTTAAGAATAATCTAAAAATCTACAACATGATTTTGCAGTAACAGAGTCCTTTTAATTAACGCTAAGGAAGGCCTTATGTTTATCTCAAGCAAACTTATAAATTCCTTAACTCTGGGTGACCCGACCGCTTCCAATTTAAGGCTGCTCTACTTATCTACTATTATTTTTGTAAAGTAGTACTTTTGTATATTACCCCTAAAGCTTCCACCTCATTATTGCTCTATTTTGTGGACAGACAGATCAATAAAACAGACACATTTATTGCTCACTCTGCTTAAGAAAGATGTTCATTGTTACATTAACTATACCAGAGCAAGAGAAAAGAGATATATTTATGACAAGAGAATATTTAACACATTTAATGCCATTGTTTAATTATTATTTTTTTAACAAATATTATATTTGATTGAACATTGCAGCCCTCCCACTTTAAGAACCTCTATATTGTGTGCAGATAGATAGACATGTAGATAGATAGATAGATAGATAGATAGATAGATAGATAGATAGATAGATAGATAGGAGACAGACAGACAGACACATAGATAGATAGACAGACAGATAGATAGATAGATAGATAGATAGATAGATAGATAGATAGACAGACAGACAGACACATAGATAGATAGATAGATAGATAGATAGATAGATAGATAGATAGATAGATAGATAGATAGATAGATAGATGGGTAGATAGATGGGTAGATAGATGGGTAGATAGATAGATAGATGGGTAGATAGATAGATAGATAGATAGATAGATAGATAGATAGATAGATAGATAGATAGATAGATAGATATCACTAATATCCAGGGGAGTAAGGAGGGGCAGAGAGACACAGGTGAAAGGGGGAAAGAGACACAGAGGAGGAAGGGCTGGGGAATGAGACACAGAGGAAAGGGGGAAAGAGACAGCGGGGAAATGGGACACAGGGGAGGGAGGAGGGGGAAAAGAGACACAGGCAATATGGGGAAAGAGACACAGGAGAGGGAGGAGGAGGGGGGAAAGAGACACAGCGGAGGGAGGAGGGGAAAAGAGATAAAGGGGAGGGAGAGGGGGAGTGACAAAGGGGAGGGGGGGCAAAGAGACAGATAGATAGATAGATAGATAGATAGATAGATATGTAGATAGATAGACAGACAGACAGACAGACAGATAGACAGATAGATAGATATGTATATAGATAGATAGATAGATAGATAGATAGATAGATAGATAGATAGATAGATAGATAGATAGATAGATAGATAGATAGATAGATATCACTAATATCCAGAGTAAGGAGGGGCAAAGAGACACAGGAGAGGGAGGAGGGGGGAAAGAGTCACAGGGGAGGGGGAAAGAGACACAGGGGAGGGAGGAAGGGGGAAAGAGATACAGGGGAGGGAGAGGGGGGAAAGACACACGGGAGGGAGAGGGGGGAAGAGACACATGAGAGGAAGAGGGGGAAGAGACACAGGGGAAGGAGAGGGGGGAAAGACACAGGGGAGGGAGAGGGGGGAAAGAGACACAGAGAAGGGAGAGGGGGGAAAGAGACACAGGGGAGGGAGAGGGGGGAAAGAGACACAGGGGAGGGAGAGGGGGTGAAAGAGACACAGGGGAGGTGGGGGGAGAGACACATGTAATATTATACCATAATTTATGATGGGTAAACAACTAGTATAGATATAATGTGTGTCTCTTGGCGACATTAGTTGTAAGCTTCCTGCTTCTAAAGCACTTTCTGCATGGTTCTGTGAAAAATTAATCTATATATTGGGCATAATGCCTTTAGACATTTCCATAACCTTTACATTTTTGCATTTATTCCTCACTAGGCTGGTTCTGTCTGCCACTTTAGCAGAAAGGTGTGTCCTCGTAAACTGACACACTCCCATCTAGTTGTGATGAAATCACTGACATTGGGGAAATAGTAGCCCTCCCGCGCAATCAAAATCTCCTCCCACTTCAGGAAGTTGATTACTTGAAATTATTTTTTTTTCAAATTTGGCTTATTATGAAATGTTGTTTGTGAAAGGAGTTAATTAACTATAGAACCACAGTGGTCATTTAAACTTTTTAGTATCACTTTACTGGCGCCCAACTGGGTATTACCAGTACCGCACAATATGTTAATTTTGGCAATGAATGTGTTAAGACCAGGCTATCGGCATCCTCATTTATAGGCTGGCATGGCTCCAAAGAAGAGCTAGCATGGGGCCCGTAGTGATTACAGCACTTATCAGGTCCAGTGGAGGCATCTGGCAGGGCAAACATCCCAAGGGGGGGGACACATTTATCTGGAACAAACAGAGATTTACCCCCTTGATGTGACCGGATGCCAAGCTGGCCTAGAACCCCATGCACCGGAGAGGAGGCGCCACCAGGAGCCACCTGTGCCTAGTGATGGGGACTTGGGATATTGAGCAGAGAATGTGATTTAGTCAAATTAATACTGTATTTATTATGCAGATGACCTGGTTTCCAGCTTAAACCTATATTTCCCTCCAGGGACGCACTCAACTAACCCACCCTCCCTATATAGGGTCTACAGACCCGGACAACAAGCTGGAGTTCATAAACTGGTGATCTGTGATGGTTTCCCAATAAATGGACTTGTGTACTTCTGCGAACTATATCAGCGGTTCTCAAACCTCTCGTCAGGACCAACCAGACAGGGCATGATTTTGGTTTAACACTGTGTGAACGCAGGAGGAGCAATTTGTGTTCAACAGAACCTAATTGCCTCATCTGTATTAAAACGGTGTTAAACCAAAATCATGTCTAGTGGGTCTTGAGGAGAGATTTGAGAACCACAGGACAATACCATGTAGGGTCATCCAAATTGTGCAGGTCATAGTAAAGAGGCCAAAAAAAAAATCACAGCGCACCATAGAAGGAACTGGCAACCCACTCCTGTATGTCTGCCAAGAAAACCTTATGGATAGAGAGACATAGTGATTGATGTGTCGGGTGTACTGCAGGGTCATGGAGAATAGGACATGAGTGAACAACTAATCAAAATACTGCAGTTAGGAAACTAATGCCAATTTCAAACGTTTTTACGTAGTCCTTACTAGTCACCAAGCACAGAATGTGTCATTTTTGTATTGTTTTTTTGTATAAAAGACCATGTTAATTGCATTATATCTAATCTATTTAAATTTGAATTGTAATTCACCAGGGTAGCCTCTGTTTGTATCCTTACACTTCTGGAGGAAGGTTGTTCCATATATCCACCACCCCTTCTGTAAAGCAGTACCAAGGTTGTTATGCATGAGAAATTGTAATGTCGGCTCACACAGAGAACCCTAATATTTTTATTTTTCCACTATTCGGTTTGTATATTGAGAAGCAAAGTAAGATTTGGTGAATTCTGGTACTTGCAGTCCTCTAGACAGTATTATAACATAGATTGACAGCAGGACTACATCTCCCACAATCCCCTGCAGGATAATCACCAGCCAAACAGTAAATAAGATTGTGTACATAGCCTGGCAACCCTGGAAACAGATACAAACCACAAGGTTTCTCTGTGCCTATGTCTGTTTAGCTCTATTCTGTAGTATTAACATGGATTAAATTCACACGGATATAGTCCTAGTCTGTACCACCTTTGTTGGAAGGCAGTGCCAACCGTACACTACAAAAGTAGGACTTTAAAACACAATTGTTGGCTCTTGTGGAAAAAAATATTCTCAAATATGAGAGAGAACAGGGTTCTGCACCATTACCGAGATAACTGTGAGCTCAGCAGATTTTTATTCCGTATGTAAGATTTTAAATATTTGCTTAAAAATCTCTCTGGTTTAATAATCAGATTTAGGAAATAAATCTAGATTAGACTCTTCACGAGTCAAGAACCAACTTAGATTAAACACCCCCTGCTGATAATGTGCATTTGAGCATGGTCAGTATACATAAATAAACTCATAATACTGTCAGTATACATTAAATATGAATCATATACTGACTCAATCTGTCCTGATAATGTGCATTTGAGCATTAAAAAGGTCAGTATACAATAAATAAACTCATAATACTGTCAGTATACATTAAATATTAACCCTATACTGACTCAACCTGTCCTGATAATGTGCATTTGAGCATCAAAAAGGTCAGTATACAATAAATAAACTCATAATACTGTCAGTATACAATAAATATTAACCCTATAGTGACTCAACCTGTCCTGATAATGTGCATTTGAGCATTAAAAAGGTCAGTATACAATAAATAAACTCATAATACTGTCAGTATACATTAAATATGAATCCAATACGGACTCAACCTTTCCTGATAATGTGCCGTCATCACTATACATAAGCCACCCTGAGCCTGTCATGATCAAGTGCACTGTATTTGCCACCTAGCACTATATGAACCTCTCCTGATAATATACAGTTATTAGCCCAACCTAAATCAGCTACCACTATCTAAGCCAGTCCTGATAATGAGTGGATGGGAAATGACCCTACATTAGCAACCAAGATAATATGCAGTCAAGAGGCCATTAGACACTCAGCACTTCCAGAGTATGTCTTTATAATGTATCACTGCCTGAACCTGTCCTGATATCGTACACTGAAGTCTCCCACATTGATTGTATTATTATTGTGTGGTTACTTAAGCACAGCCCTATGTGCACTGCTGTCTATAAGACACTTCCAGCTCACCTGGGGCACCCAAGCCAGGCCCTGCTCCCTAGATACAACAGCACACAGAGCATTGAGGGGAGGAGGGTCTCCCTGAGGCTTTAAATTGTCTAGTCCTCCCACCTGCAATCCAAAAGCCAGACGCCAATCAGGTGAGTCCCAGCCCCACACCTTTCCAGAGCAGCCAGTGAGGTGGCTCGTCAGGTCTCTGCCTGGGTCACGTGCACCAAATCAAGGCCAGGTAACTGTGTGACATCACAGGTGGAGAATCTCTCAGTCTGATAAGTGAACTCTCAGCCATTACTACAAGAAGCTCTCAGGATACAGGTACTTCCAGCCACCCCTGCTCCTCTAAACAACACCTTTACCTGCATGGTTTAGACACTATATCTTGTACTTGATAATATTTAATCCCTGAGCTTCCAGAGAAGTCGGTGAATGATACGTCCCTGATTTCTTTGCAAGCCAACATGTCAGAACCATGTAGTCACATATAAGTTCCGCCATGCGTTTAAGGCTTTCTCCAGTGACTCTCACCTGCCTGTTGTCTAGACCGTTCCTGTGTTTGTGTCTCTTAAAAAAACCTTTGTCATGTTGGGGTTTTACTTTATTTGTCATTCCTTTAAAAACAAACTTTTATGTCTTTTTTTTTAAGTGAATAAAACTAAACGTTAAAGCATATGCTACCTCTTATTCATTAATCCAAGAAACTTAGATTTTTTTTTTTTTTTTTGGTATTTTTTTTTTTATTGCGGATTTATGTTCTTGTTTGTCATTAGTTTCCAAGAGACTGTCTCGCATGTTTGCCTTCAGCACAATTTTTTTTTTTTTAGTATTTTATAATATTTTTTTTTTTTTACATTGTTTTTATCTGAAATTCTGTCCATTTTTATATTTCTCTTTCACAGTCTTAAACTGTATTTTTCCTCGAGCGGATTTAATTTGTATTTTAATTGCCCTTCCTATAATTCCTTGTGTTTTGTAGTCCTTATCCTATAGTCTCCACATTTCACAGGGGCGAGGAAGGTGCCCCCCTGTTACCTTGCTATGTTGTATTTGACGTGTGCTTTTGATTCCTAGCTTGGCACATGGCAGCCTCACACAGTGATTCTCTGGTGGTCTTATTTGGGGCAACCGCTGGTCACAATGGGTCTAAATTGGGCTCAGATGAGAGGGAACTGATTCTCTTGGTGTGGCAAGTAGTGGATCTGAGCAGCAAGAAGGTATGGTGAAGGTTTGATTACAAGTCCTAGCAGACACTAACCCTCCCCTCAAACACTTTAGGGCTGCTTATAGGAAGTGGGCCAGTTCTAAGCCAGACATGGGCAATTGTCCCACCCAACCTGTGTTCAATGGCTTGAAACTAGGCTAGTCTCTTGATTTAATCTCCTAAATTCCAAGCTGGGATGTCATGCGTGGTGGGATCCTCTTGGCTTGCTTGGTGGGCTCTTATTGTGTTGCCTGGACTTCTTTAAATTTATCGTATTAACCTGTTCTTTCATTATACTCCCTAAAAGCAGCCCTTGCCCTGCAGTCGTTGCGACTGTCAAAACTCTATAATTTAGTCTCTCACTTTTCTCTGTGGATTGGTGACTTTCTGCTTGTATCAAAAGTCTATTTCACAAACTGTCAAGAATAATATACTTGTAGCTAATTAAATCACTTAATCAGAATAAACATTTTTATCTTGCAAGGTTGTGTGTGTAATATATATATATATATATATATATATATATATATATATATATATAAAAAAAAAATTTAAACACACACACACCCCTTCCAAAGCTCATTCAGTCTGTAAATGGTCAACCATTGCTTAATTCTAGAAGATTACTTTAGTAATTATTGTCTTCCACTTGCTAATTAGAGTGTACATATATATTTTTTTCTTTGTGTGGAACGGACAAATGTAACTGCAAGTTGAAACAAAAAAAAAAAAACCTCAGTATCTATCTATCTGTTATAATGGCAGACATATGCTAAAAGAAACTATGTATAAAATGGTATGGGATTAAAGAGTGAAAATGCATTGTGGGCTAATTTGCATGTCCCTGCCCAGTTTCCCAGAATGCAGTGCTCAAACTGTTTGTTTTTGTTTTTAGATTCCGAGCAGGAAATGTTTTTTTTTTTTTTTTTTCAAATGAGCACATACAAATTTTTTAAATCTGGTAGAAACAGTTCGGTTTTGTGAAATTGACTTGGAAATATTAGCTTTTTATAATGAATGCTTATTTCAGTCCCTTTTTTTATTGAGGAGGGGGTCCATACTTTGTGATTGGGTTCTAGATGTTTTTGTATTTCAGACAGGGACACTGCACAAAGCCCTGGTAAAGGCGGATAATTTGGCACTTACAGAAGAATGCAGAGAGGAGACGGGCCTGACATCTGAAGGGTTAAGTAAAGCAGACCCTTTGGACAGAGTGCTGCAACAGGTAAGATTTAAAGGACACATGCTCTCCTGCTTTTAAATTATATGATTGGATAACTTACAGGGTGTCTTCTATGTAGGGTGTATTCCTGTATGTAATCAGGACAGGCTCAGCTAGTGTTGTGTGTCATATTTAACATGTCGGAGGTTTCTAACCTATCCTGCCAGGATAGGCTTAGTCTGTGTTGTTTGATTGCAATACTTTTTGTTCTGGCCAATTAATTTCTAGGTGTGGGTTCTCTGACCGGTGTGTGCAATAATTGTGACCTAGTATTTAGTTGTATGCATAATAAATAAGCTTTTATTTTAGAACAGTTGACCAAGCCCTCCATTTGAAGTTAATATTCTTATTTACCTTAGTATTACAAAGACATTTAAGTAAACCCCAAGTTGTCACATGATGACGATGTGGGGAGGGGGCGACTTGAGACGTGATTGTGTATTCAATACCCTGCTGATAAACATTGTCCTACCTACCGACAAGCTCAGGCTTACTGGTGATTTCCTTTATTTATATCTTATGCATTATTTATTGTTCTTTACCTCTTTTGACACATCATTGGTTGAAAACCCCTGAGGGGTTTATGAAATATATTTAAAAAATGTATTATTATTTTATTATATAGAGATATATATAATTTTTTGTTTTTTTTGTTTTTCTGGAATATCTGCAATACTATGTTTGGGGTTCTTAATGTTAAAGCAGTATATTTCATTTCTATTAAATGTATAGAAAATTAACAGTTACACACAAAATGCAGCAAAAGAACATTGTAGCCTGACCTGGGAAATTAAATAATTTCGAGAAAAGTTTGCTGAGTGATTTGTATCAATTGGTTATGTCCACTTAACCACATAGCCAGTGGTGTATTTACACAGCAAATGTCCCAGTTATTGTAGAAATACAAAGTACACACAAATAGATTAGCAGTTTGTTGGGTTTTGGGGTTTTTTTTGATTGTAAGACGCATGAGTCTGTAAATTACAAATTTGAATCCTAAATTATCTGAATATGTTGTCTTAATTCCTATAGGTAAAGCCAACCATTACCATGACTTATACTTGTGGATTTTTTTTTATTTTAAATGTAGATTCTTCATAGATTTGTTATTTATGTGGATGGTAACGAATCAAAGCTAGGTAATTTCCCTACCTCTCAGCAAGGCTTTAATTATAGATCAGGTCATAGAATGAGATCTAGAAAACCAAACCATTTAAAGGGCCACAGCAAGAACATATACTTGTATGTACACAGTTGAAATATATTGGCAGCTGTGTAAAATTATATGTTTTTGAAAAATCTAGATTTTTGAGGTTGTTAGAGTTCAGGAAAACATTGTGTGTTGCTACACAAGCTGGATGACGGGGTAGGGGGGGATTTTCATGGGAGGGAATAGGCTGATGTCCAGAGCCATTATTTAATCACTGGTACCACACCCCTCCCCTCTTAGAGGAAGACACCTGGCATCATTCACTGAAACCATCGTTTTTAAATGTAAACATCCCCCTCACACCCACAACTTCAAGCAAGATGTCATGGATTCCTCCAGGGCCCTGCAAAGGCATTACATTTTTTTTTCTTTCTATATACAAGCTAGCTAACATTTTGTGCTTATTAAGACTCCATTCTCCATAAACTTTTTCATTGTGCAGTTTCCTAACTTTAGAAAATAATTTTTCCGGGCCAAGACTGACTACAGTGCGCTTTATAGTAAGGGCGTTCATGACCTTCCTGACCTTTCTATTATTTCTACATCTATTTTTTTTATTTGTGTGTGTTCTCTCGGACATTGTTTTGTAGCATTATTAGGAGCATACGTAACACTAGTGACCATTGGCTATTTTTAAAGTGATATGGAATGTTTCTGGATGTTGTTGGGTATATAATATAACTGTGTATCTGATTTTAGGCAGTAACATTATTCTATTAACTTCAAATAGTCTTTGCTTGGGTCTGCCCTCTGCAACTCACAAAGCCACAGACTCTGGTTAGTGCACAGCAAGTACTGTAATCCGTGACCATCTCTCTGCAACATGCAGCTGGGATGTGGTCCCTTATAGGCTAGTACACTACACTGCACATTCACCCCTACAGGGTCTGTCTGCATTCACTTGCAGAGGGCAGACCCATACGGGCACTCCTTTAAGTGCTTATGAGCTCTATTTTTACTGCCTAAAATCAAAAGTGCATAAAAGTAAATATACACAAGTATATTATATACCTAGTAAAACCCATGAATCTTCCATATCTCTCTAAGCCTACAGCAGTTACCACACCTCTCCCTTTATTGTCGCCCGGCTGGTTTAAGCTCTGGCTGGGTGGTGGCCGTGTCTTGTTGTGAAGTTGCCGGCACACCTTTTGTTGGTGTGGCTGGCTGTGCGGCACTCCAAGCTCACTGGGGCGGAAAAACCGGTTTGTGTGTCTCCTACACACGCACTGTCCTGAACCAGGACGTGAGAGGAGATACAGCCTTCTAGTAACCCCTCCAGTGCTGGAAGCCCCATCAAAAATGATTATTCCTGATCTAGTTTAGTCAATGGACACCATTTTCTTCTTGATCTCCACTGCATCATTAAACTTGTCATACATTAAACTTGTAACATGTTTTAAATGGAGTCCAGAGACCTATGTATTTTCAAATGGATAGAAGTAAAAATGGTTCTTATGCCATTTTCCATGATATATTATATTGATGTGACTTATGTTAGCAATACACTGATATTTAAGTTGGGCACAACTTTGCATACCCAAATTTTCCAACCAATGGACTCTAGGGTTTTCCCAAGCTCAGTTAATGTAGTCTTACCAACATTCAGATTGTTGTTTTTAATAATTTTATATTTAAACCCTAATATAATTACATTGAATACTGTTAATACACAAGGCCGTGTTAGACATTCAGTCTTTTTATACTGTATTGGTTATTCAAGCTGTTGGAAAGGTGCCGAGGTTCCTCAAATTCTTCTACAGATCCTCTACATATGCTCAAATACTGACTTAAAACCACCATTGATTGCTAGAAACTGAAAGGGACATAATTAAATCTTATCAGATAACGGATTATGGGGAATTTCCCTTGGAGTAAGTTAACACTCCAATCGGCCTATTACAAATGGATGTGCTGGGTATATTTACATGTGTACCCTAGCGCCTGAGTTGCTACTCTTCCGTTTGCTCTTTAGTAAGATTTGTATGTGTATATATCACTACATTGTTTCTCCATTTGTTTCCTGGCAGACTATAGGAATAAAGCAAATATATAATTTGGTCCAAAACTAAAAATTATCATTGAATTTTCTGGTTGTTTAAAATGTCAGTATTAACTGACCCGACTTTAAAGCTCAACTATAACTGAAAAGATAGTCCGTTTTTATTTGGGGTGATGAACTTACAATAGGGGTGATAAGCAGGAATAGCATGCCAAGTTGGTGTATGTATCTCTCTCTCCGTGGTCACAAACTTGTGTTCTAAAGCCCAAGTTAATAAACTGTCTGTGCTTTCTCCTTTTCTCTCTACTGTAGTGCATTACAAGTAAAGCTCATGTTTGAGCCAAGACTTTTAGAAACTGTATTTTGCTTTACTTTTTTGACTGTCAGTTTTCCACTCAAGCAGAGCTGCTGATCTCTACCTTTCTGTGCATGTCAGGTGGCGTTGCCAGCTCTGCCTAGAAATTGGATTAAAAAAAGGCTGGCCAGTCAGACTGAGCAAGCTCAGTAAAGGGAGGATTGGGCTATTATGCCTCACTCACTCAAGTGACCCCTAGGAGGGAGCTGCAAGCAGGTTACAATATAGCTAGTACGTCTGTGTAGGCTATTGAGGTGACACTAATTATCTCATTTTAGAGGTAGTGGCATCATATCCCTTCCTGGTCCAAACTCCATGATTATCAAGCCCCAGTTTTTAACAGTCTATGCTCAAAAACATTAGGTGTTTTACTTGCAAATACACTACTGGTGTCCTTTAACTTCTTTAGATGAGAGCAATTTTAGAGTCCTTATGAGGAGCATCCGTTTACTAAAGACACAATATTTTTAATTTCTAAGTTTCCCATTATGGCTACCGCTTTATGAAATTGGGACTTCAGTGGCTGTTTTTAAATCTACCTACATCAATGTAACTTAGTCCTATATAAGGAGAGGATCTTGTATAGTGCAATTTGACTTTTTCACTTTAAATTGTATTTCAACTATTTTTTTTTTAAACCCCCCCACCACTCTCAGAATTTAGATTTTTTTTTTTTTTTTCTTTTGGAAAAGCTTCCTGTTTTGATTTCTCAACAGATATTTTTTGACTGATCAAGCAGCTATGTGCCAATAAATCCACCCTATAGAAAAACATGATAAAGTGATAAGTCACAAGATCAATATGCATCAGTGCATTGTCATTGAGGTCGGATTCTGGGCCAGTGACCTAAAATCAGTAGATAAAATGTGACCATATCATGGAACAGACTCTATGAATAACACCAGTCAAATGAGAAACTGCCCCATGTAGCCTACATTTTCTCTTATGTACATAACTAATCTCATTATTTACTCCTTATCATAGTTTAATGTTCACACCCAAGTAACTCTTACATTTATATTGTATTTGATCTTCTGGTTGCTGAAAGGCGGTTCCTGGTACCTCTGTTGCTTTCATTACATCAAGGACATGCCTTTCCTTGGGGGGGGGGAGAAACAAAATTAGATTTCAATTAGTCCTGTAAAAAGCATTGGCAGGTCTAGTTGCAAAATTCCCATTGTGTTGATAGGAAATTCCTTTTCGTATAAAGTATCCCTCCACCTTAGGAAGCTTATCCGCAGGAACCAAAATGGTAGATTCCACAGCAGCATAAATACATATAAAGATAAATGATTTGTTTACACTATAACATTGCCTATTTTCAAGTGACCTTGGAATAGAGTTGGCCTTCAACATATTTGCTGGTCTGTATTATAGCTTGAAGCGCCCCTTCAATCTATGGGTTTTGGGTGGGAATTATGGTGTCTGGATTTTCTTACACCCCTCACCCTTTATTATCATAATTTTTTTTTTTTTTTTTTTTAAAACCCCCACCAGACACAAGCACTGTAATCTGATGCTAACTTGTGAGCCGGGGACTGCGGGTCCCTGCTTGTTAATCTCCATCCTCCGCAGGCGATGCTTACGAAAGGAGGAACAAAAAGATATGTATGGCAGCCTTCTGTAAATCCCCACCTGATGCTTTGGAGTGGGAGACATATACTTTGCGTCAAATCCATAACAATTAAAATTTTATTCAGTGCTAATTTCACCTACAACTGAATTTACATAGGGTTTATATGATTATTATTTTTTTTTTGCGCTATGTAAAGTAATTTAGCTTTTAAACCTATTTAACTAGGGCTGCGATAGTGCTTTTTATATTTATGGTTATTGGCTACAACATTGATTCAGTTACTAGTGCCTGGGTTGAAGTGCATCTAAAGATGCAACCACACACTGCACAGCTTGCCAGAACTGGTCTCATACATAATGTTTTTATATAATATTGTACTTTTTTTTTTTTTTTTTTTGTAATACAATGTAATTACCTCCAAGCTGTCAATTTTCTATCAACTGTCCGAATTGTCTCTTTATCACTATTTCCTATGAAGATAAACTCTTAACGAATCACTAATTCTGTAAACTTCTGTTTTTAAGTGCATATATATATATATATATATATATATATATATATATATATATATATTATAATATATCATATTTCTCTGAATTAGGAGCAAGAAATAAGTGTAACTTTATTTTAGGCGTTCTAATGTGAACACAAAGGTACAACCATCACTCTTTTGGCCACCATAAGTTAAATGATTGTTATGGTAATCTACCTCCCCACAAATTCTACTGCAGAGGCCAGGAACCAGCCCCACGCTGAGATGACATTTGAAACGGTGATCGTCTGCGGGTAGGTTTCCTGGCTTGTGCATAATCCATCCTGGGCTTTGCTTAAAGCTGTGTAATACAGCAGGCATATGCTTAAAAGGGACCAGGTATAGAATCGGAGTGAAGCCTTTGTGGGCTCATTTGTATGTCTTGGTTCCCAGAATGCAGTGCAATAACTGTTTGAATTCTGAGGATGAAATATATATCAACTTATTTTCAAAACTGAACACAAATGTACTATTTACTGTGTGTATGTATACGCACAGACGCACGCTTAATTGAAGTACACTCTGCTAGTGTCTACAGATCAATGTACTATATATTGTAAAGCTTTTTTTATTTTATAACCCCTTCAGTTGGATGCCTTCTTACTCCTAGTGATTTCTCAGTGGTCTTGTCCCCAAATCCCTGAACTGTTCTCTCTCCTCTCGTGTGCCACACTGGGAACAATAACTGCAGTCACAGCTTATCTTGTTATCATAGGATCCGGTTACCCTTCCACCTGCATGCAAATGTCAGATAATGACATGTGAGCCTCTCTGAGCTCAACCAATATTGGCTATATATCATGCCTCTCAAAATCTGTACAATTAAATATGGCGGATACAAAATGATCACTGTATACATTTGTTTTTGCTATGCTAGGAGCTATTACAATTATACATTATTTCTAAGAAATGTAATACGGTGCTGGGGTTACTACTTTTTATTAATGCTAAATTGTAGTAATTCATTAGGGAGATAGTGATGCAAGGAGAGAAATATGTTTAGTAGAAGAATAAGATCTTGCTCAGGTGTCCTTGAGGTGGAATTTGAATCTGCACTATTTTTATTGAAACCTTAGTGAATGCATGGCACTGCTTATCAGAGACCGTAATTGGTGTAAACCCTAAAGGGGAACGAGACCTCAAATTAACGGAGTAGGTAGCGAAGACCTCGGTAAATTATTCCATTTTTCATATTCGCCCATTATCTTCAGGACGTCTCTGTACCAAGAAGAATTTAGGGATTTGTTCTTTATACCTAAACAAAGGGAAAACAGAGGGTTCCTCCCACAGAATAAATCCTCTAATAAATAATAAACAAACAAAGCTCAGGTAAGGCAAATGCAGAATTGTGCAAATAAACTACATGAAATGTTTAAGTAGCTTAAAGGGCCTCACACCCCAAAATAAAGTACGCTTGGGGTTTCTTCTAAAAAAAAAAAAAAAAAATAGGAAGAATTTTTAGAATACTTTTTTTTTGTTCATGTGATATTTAAAAGTATTCTAAAAATTCTTCCTATTTTTTTTTTATTTTTTTTTTCATGCGATTTATTAAATATTGTCTGTGCAGTTTTGTGCAAATAAACACCCTCCAAGACCAGGGCAATGTCCCCCAAAATACTCATGCATTTACATCCCCTATGCTTATCAAGTATTTTAAACTGCGAACTGGCATTTAAGCCGCAAAATCAATGTCAATATCTCAGAGCATTACAAAGTGTTTATACATTGCAATAGCCTTTTTCTCCAAGTAAATCCTTCCTGAGTTGAAGCGTCTTTCTGTTAAAGTGACCATGTCGTAAAATATGATGGCACAAAGTCAACTTTATAATCACTGTAGGTATGTTTAACTAAAAGTCCACTCCCTCCTTTTTTTTTCCTTTTTTTTTTTTTTAATCAAAACAAGCAGCTCACTTGCTGGGGAACAAGTCAAATAAAGTCCTGGAAAAAAACATTATGTATGTTACACACAAGAGGCAATAAGCAAAAAGTACTGAATATGCATACAAATAAACATGTTTCTTTGAAGCCTGGAGAATCACCTGATTAATGCCAAAAAAGTGTGTAAAATTCTTTTTTTTTTTTTTTTTCTTTCAGTTCACTTTTAGGCTATTAATTTAAAAGTTCAATTTATAAGTTGATTAGACACCCAATAACTGAAACATTTCCTCCTCTGTTCTCTCACAGAGACTACAGTAAATGTTTGTTGTATACCATTTGATGAGCTCAGTATTTTGAGGGTCATTTTGCATGAGAAACCTTTTTTTTTTTTTTGCAGTGTGTAACCTGGCTTGGGTACAAATGTCTTGGTCACTTTCCATTTTCTAGCATCTGTTTGCTCTTTTTGCTCTCTGTTTGCAGACTGAGCTGTGACCTTGCGGAGAATATTACAGCTGAAGGGACTCTGTCCTCTAAACCATGCTGAGTTAACCTGTCATGGTTATGGGATTTTTTGATAACAATCTTGAATACATACATACATACATACATACATACATACATACATACATACATACATACATACATACATACATACATACATACATACATACATACATACATACATACATTTCTGTTCACATTTGAAAGTCTAAAGTGAAGTTAAACTTGCTTCCTGCTCAGAATTCCAAGAAAGTTATAGGCCTATGCCATGAATAAAGGGTGAAAATGCATTGTTGACACATTTACTTGTCTCTGCCCAGTTATAGTTTAATGCAAAAACTGTATTTCTTGAAATTCAGAGCAGGAAGTAAGATATTATATATATATATATATATATATATATATATATATATATATATATATATATATATATATATATATATATATATATATATATATATATATATATATATATATATATATATATATATATATATTTTTTTTTTTTTTTTTTTTTTTAAACTTATTTTATTTAGATGGCTATTCAAATATATAGAATTCAGTTTTGTAAATATAACAAACTGTTAGCACTGGGCCACAATCCACGGATGTGCTGTAATTAATGTCTTTGGGTGAAGCCCCCACCTCTCCAACTCCCTTAGACCTCGCCTCACTGACAACAATCACAAGGCAGTACAACCTGTTTCTCCACCTACATGTAAGCTGCAAGCTTAACCCTTTCCCTGCAAGTGTCAACTTGCTGCCAGTGAATTGGTCTAAAATCTTTGTTTTAAATATTAAATAATGTTACTTTCTTCAACATGCTTCCTGAGTATTTTGACGTTCTTGTTTAGAGCTTTCCAAGCCCAATATTTTTTTTTTTTTTTTTCACCCAGCAGCTATTTTAAAGTATTTTGATGCAATAGAATTGTATCATGGTGTTTATGGATGGGATGTGGGTTTAAGAACGACTCCTATCCTGTTTTGTAACATAATGTAATTCCTAGGGTGGTTATCTTATATAAACCAAAATGGTCTACTGGGTTACTACCAGGAACAGTGACCAATTGGGGCAATTTAGCTAGATTTTGGAAGGCACCTATATAAAGAGGTTTTGTGTCTTTATTTCCATGCATGACTCTCTATATCTATTTGATCTGTCACAAAAAAATGTGACATTCCATTATGCTGACAGGTGACCCTTTTTATCTTTAGGGGAGATGTAAAATTTCACTTGGTTACATAGTAACTTAGGTTGAAAAAAAGACTTTCAGTCCAAGTTCAACCTGTATAGATCTCCTCTGATCTGCAATATGCGGATTAAATATGAATTAATTGGTTGTTTACGAATTATTTTTTATTAATACAGAGGAAGGCAAACAGAAAAAAACAAAAACAAATCAGACTTAGCCAATCGTCTCAAAGGGAAGAAAAATCCTTCCTGACCCCAGATACTGGCGATCGGATTTCTCCCTGGATCAATACGGTCTCTAAAAAAGGGAATTCGGGGTTATCCTGGATAATTAATTAGAAATAAATACAGTCCCCTATTGTTCCTAGTGAAAGACTCTCTGGTACTCAAAAGGTACATCTTGATCTATGCTTAGATCTCCAAGAAGTGTCAGAACTCACCATGTTATTCCTACTTGGAGACTTAAACTCCACTGTGATGCTTTTGGTGCACGCATGGAAGTGGTAGTAGGTGTATATTGAGTGCAGCATGTTTTTGAGCCACACATTTTAAAGTGTGCTGTGGTCCCTAGGGTCACTTTAATGTTGTGGTTTAGTTGTTCGGTCATGTACAACTCTGTAAGGGTGATGTACATTTTTTTTTTTTTGTTAGTCATACTTAAGATCTGTCATTAAAGTCTGTGCAGCCACCCATAGTATGTCTCAATACATCATTAAAACCTTCCAATAGGCCGAGTCGAGCAGGCTCTCTTATTCTAGTATTGCTTACTTAATGTGCTCTAAATAAGACTGTCCTAGTCTGTTGTCAGGTCTTCCTATACCGAATTGTTTTGGTTTACTATGTTGGGCAACAAAGTGGCCAGTCCAGGGAATCCAGATTCGTAAACTATACTTCCTGCTCCCAAATTTAATGGGGGACCCTCACAATAATTATACTATTTCTCAGTAAATTCATACTTTTTTTTTTATACACCTATACATTTTTACTAGCATTATACTTTTATACCTTTTTTTTTTTTTTATGTATTTTCCCATTTCTGACTTTAATATACAACCAACTATTTTATAATGAACCGTGTATAAAATCACTGGACCCTTAAATTCCAGAAGATTTACTTTGCATAAGACTGCTAATTTTTATAACTGATTTCTCTGGTTTCACTTCCAATACAGTTAAAATAAAAGGGCTTTTTATTGTATAACTTACAATCAAACTGAAAAAAAAAAGTATCTTTATAAACTTACTGACAACTTGCCAGGCTGCTGACTTCAAGCTTTATCCACTAGCTTCCTATTTCTATGCATGACTTGTGCCACATTTATTTATATCATTGGCTTGGCACAAAACCTCAGTGGAATGGCACAAATAACCTTTTGAAACTGGAAGATAATGGTGGCTGTTAAAGGAAAAAGTTTGCCAGGCACTTAACTATAAAAATAAATAAATAATGTATGGTACTTTGATTTAAGCCATTTAAGTAAAAAAAAAAAAAAAAAAAAAAAATTGTTCACATAACATAAACCTAAGAGTAGGTTCAGCGGTCTGCTTTATTATAAACATGGTAAAATAATATGGAGTTACATTTTTATGGTATAGTTGAAGCTGAGACTGGGTGTTTTAACATTTTGCTCCAAACGCTGTAATGACCCCAGGGGACAGGTTGTACACACAATCTCCTTGAGGCAAACTCACATTAACCAGATATGTAGGAGGGACCAAGGCCAGGTGTGTGTGTGTGTGTGTGTGTGTGTGTGTGTGTGTGTGTGTGTGAAATGGTCCTGGAGAGATTAACGGTTTTACATTTTAGGCTCCCTTTATCCTGACCTAATTTAGTACTCCCTCACATGTGACATGATCATGTAAAATGTTTGGGGAAGCTCCTTTTTATGCTAGATGAGCAAAACTTCCCCTTTAAATAGCCACTATAACTAAATCTTGTTACATATTCCATAATTGCTCCAAACGAACGGCTTGCAACTAGTAGATGCTATGAGCATAAAATACATTAAAAGTCTTAGTTTTAACAGATTCTGCTTGTACATGATGGCTTCCATACTGGACATTTTGAAGGGAGAGGGATGGTGATTATTTTGTGAGGTCCAATAACAAGTCTAACTATTCCATTTTACACATCATAGCATCACTTTTTCAATAAAACTAAATATCTTATCTGCATACAAGGATACCCTTCGGTACTCTAATTAGCCAAACACTTGCTGCTGATTACCAAATCCAAGAATTTAACTTGAAAGTTTGAGTTTACCCGTGAGCACACAAGTGTAAGAAATGGATCTTGATAATTGCATTACAAAGACATGACATTCATAGACTTGTAAATTTGTCTTCCAGTTCACACAGATTGTATATTCAGACCTTCGAGCTCTTGGTCGGACTTCTTACACCCTCTGCACAGATGGGCAGCTCCTTCTGCGCCAGGTCCTCCACCCAGAGGCCTCCAAAAAGGTACAGCACCTTCCTTGACTCCAGACTTTATTTCCTTACCACTTTATAAACCTGTTCCTAAATTTAACACTATATAATTTGTATTTCTCCTTTAGAATTTCCTCCTGCCCGATGGCTTCTATTCCTTTTTTGATCTACGGAAGGAGTTTCACGAGTGCTGCCCCAACACTGCCCCCATCCATGACCAGACTATCAAGACTATGGCTGAATGTATCCTTGTGACAAATGTGGAGGGTGCCCTGAGGGTGCAAACTGTACATAAATAATCAGTGTCTAATAGACAAGATTGGGGAGGGAAGTGGGGGTTAGTCTGATCTATACACAATTTGACCTCTGTACCTCTGAGGAATGATTACTTATTGCAGAAGGATTTGTATAGATATTGAAGGACTACAGTATAATGGAGTATTAAATGCAGACTAAATGAAACTTTCTATATACAGTCTTCAAAAAGTCTGCCTAGGAATAGCATAGGGATTAGAGAGGTCTTATCTCATTAATGAGTTTGTATTCTACTGAATCTGACATATTTTAACCTTCAACAATTAATGAATTGCAGCAATGAAACGTATACCAAAAAATGCAACTGGTTGTATTTAAAATATAACTAGGATTTCTATAAAATTAGAATTGCAACCATTATTTGTGCAATTTTTAATGGTCAATAAATGACACTGCTGTTACTAACCTAGTTTCCTTGTTCTGAATGTCCACCTGCCCTGCATTTTCCCATATAACCATTTATATGATAGGTCAGGCAATGTGTACCTGAGGTTTCATCCTTTGTCAACAGATACTTGTATGGAGCTTATAAATATTTCCTTTACACACTGGATAGATCTGGATATTGAAGTAGATGACAATGATAATGACTTCGGAGTTTGGCAAGTGACTGCCATGGTGGACACGGTGCTAAGTCTTCTAAATGAGCCTTACAGTAAGTTGTAGCACATGCTATGAAACTGTATTGTTAAAGTCATGGGCATATTTAAGTTTGATCCTGCTTTTTAGGCCATTCACATTTGTGTGCCCTACGCACCCAACTTCCACTTTTTCTTAACACCCCCCTTCTATTATTCAAATCATGTTTATGTATACATATGATCTGTCAAAGTGTCAAGTACACCTGTATACAGACATTTCTGTGCGTATAAACACATTTCAATGTACTGAATCTTCATGTACAGTAGACTCCAACTGATGTGGCTTAAGACGTATAAATACAATTAACAAATAACTGGAGTGTTTTTTCAAAATAAATTAATAATAAAATGTAATATATTTAAGATATTCTAATCTGTAGCATTTATGTACTGGATTTTCTGGCGACCGGGAAAACCATTTTGCAACAGAGCCAGCCCGCTAAATGGTTATGGGACTATGCTCTGTCTCTTCAAATTGAATTATTCCCGCTAGCTCTCTATCGCCACCCATTGCTAGATGATTAATGTCCTTGGATAAAAAAAAAAGATCATGTCCTGGTTGGTATAGATTAAAATGACTTTCATAATTAAAAGTTCAACACTTCCGTTGAATTTTGAATAACCAATCATATTTGTGTACGCTTAACGTGTTTTTTTTTTTTATTTATTTTTTTTTTAAATCACACCGCAAAGGTGCCGTTTCTTTTCAGGACGATAAATTAGTTTTACAGAGTTACATTTATCTAAATAATCATCTGACATGTCCAATACAATGGGATCTAAAGCGGTCCCAAAAAATAGGAAGTGGTGATATTTTTGGAATTTATAATCTATATTCTTGTCTGTTATACAGATTTCCACAATTTTCAGTTTTTATGAAATTGTTTCAGACAATTAACTTTTTAGCACAATTTCAATATGTTGATATTGTGCTCCTAGCTTTTTTTTTTCTAAATTCTACCATTAGAAGTATTTTTATGATCGAACACATTATTTATATTTGTTGCACTCTGCTGTATATGACAAAGATCCACTGAAGCTTCCATGAAACTACATGAGAAAGTCACACACATTATGCATTGCATATGTAAAAGTTATGACTTGTTGAATACCCAAAGTTACATATATACTGTACTGGCATAGTGATAACAGAAACCACTTTTGCTTACCTGAACTTAAAAAAGCATGATTCGTGCAGAACTGGTTTTCTGTGGGTTTTTTTTTGTATTTGAAGGGATTTTTGCACATTTTAACATAATTGTCACTTTTGTTCTTATCTGTAGATCACAGCTTCTTTGGACCTGAGACAGTAAAATATAAGTACGAGACAGGCCCCTGGTAAGTAGCATTTATAACATTCAGTAATTGCCCTTCTGACCAGTTAATGGCTAAGTTTGAAGACCATTACAGTCATTTGTTTTCTAAGAACTAGTTGAATAATTTTAAGAAAAATGTCTAATGAAAATTACAAGAATGAGCAAGTGCAGACTCCAGAATAACTAACTTTTTATTCAGCATAGTGCATGCTGTTGGTCTTGTCTCATATGAAAATACTTGGTGGTAACGATCAATTATTGGAAAGAATCACCCTGTAAAGAGATGAGGGGCCTCTTGATGAGTGTCAGACACTGATTCTCTCAAGGACAGCACACCTCAATGTAGCTTACTGCAAGTCGATTTCTATTTTTTTTTTTTTTTTTTTTTGTAGTAGTTTTTTTATTTATTTTCTATTTTTATTATTTTTTATTTATTTTTGAAATAAATAAGTATTAAGTTCAGAGCTGAATCTCACTGAGCAAGGTAGGTATGTTTTTTAGTAGACAATGTCAGTGTTGAATGATATATTCTTCTGCAGAAGCTTCCAGACTTCAGACATTCATTCATCCCTGGCTACGTGGCCACATGGAGATGAAATCTTCTCTAAAATCAAAAAATAAACATTCAACAGGAACAGTCTATATAATAATTTACTAGAAGCCATAAAATCTGTCTTGCACCCAGATTACATGGTCTATAGAAAAACTTTACATTTGTGTGCTGCCTCCTCTGTGCAGTTTATAATTTAATGGGCATTCTAAGACTCACCAGACTGTTATAAGCTACAAACCTAAGGAAAAGCTTAAGGAATATTTGGAATAGAAGATGCAGGTCGTTTGAGAGAAAAAGATCCTTGCAAAGTAACTTGTGCGCCAGGTTGATGATGATGTTAGCGTGTTGTACTGAAGTTTGCTACCCCTTAACTCAGTACTGTCTCTAATTGCGCCTTTATTGTCTGGTCCGTTATGAAACGCTCAATTACAAGCCGTTAATGTACTGGTCTGTTAATCAGTAACTGTAACAACTATAAGCACAAGGTGCTTCCTGGGTCACTTGGAGTACTTTGCATTCAAGTACTTTCAGTCTTTATGAAATTGCATTTTTGTTTTCTCTGGTCGCGATGTGTTTTAGCCCTTTATAATTCTTGAATAGTCTGAAAATATTGTGTGTACATATCCCTTATGTGGTGCTCTCTTTAAGAAAGCACATAAACCAATATTATTGATGTGCTAATAAATTTAAGTGATATGATTTAGCAGCAACCTATAGAATATCCTCATTTATATTTGAGAATGCTGCATCAGGTCAGGGATCACTTCTGCCTGGAACTATAGCTTCCCAGGAGAGGAATCCTACTAAAGTAGCAACCGAGGTGTGCCTCAAAATAACGTTAGAGTATGTGACATATTCAAGTTCATACTAGGTAAAGTTGGATGTGCTGCAGGAAAAAAAAAAGCAACCCAAAGGGGTTTCATCCCTCTACAGGAGGTAAGTTGACCTGCTAGGTACTGACCAAGTGCTGCCATTCTGGCTTCTCATGGTTCCAACAGTTCTATGTCAGGAGTTTAAAAAAAGGCTTCAAAACCCATGCCATAAATTACCTTTTTAGCAGGACATTTGAAGGGTACCACAAAGCGTTTCATGAATAAACCTTCTTGAATAATGGTCTTGTGGGCCCTCAGGTCTTGCAAAACGGAGCCCCAGCATCCCATGGACTACGTTTGGTGTAATCCTGTTCACGCAAGAATATTGGACTCTTCATCCTCCAGCTTCAGAACTTAGGTGTTGTCTTATGAGTATGAAAGATCTATTGGATAACTAGAATATTCTCCCAACAGAAATGGTGGAACTTTACCTTAAGGCCGGGGCATATGTGACCTATCTAGCATTGTCTTCAGATAAGATCTGCATGAAACTTTTCATTCGTCTGAGTTTGTTATTGAGAGAATGGAGCGCTTAATGTGGAGGACAAGTGGGTTTGATATTCCATATATCTGTCTCTTTGCAGCAGTAAATCAGAGCTAGTGGACAGTGAGACTGTAATACGTGCTCGTGGCTTGCCATGGCAGTCATCTGACCAGGACATTGCCCGATTCTTCAAAGGACTCAACATTGCCAAGTAAGTGGTGTTCACTTGTTTAATTATTCATTATTTTGCATTCACAACAGGTTGGACTTTTTTTATTCAAGAAAAACGATATAATATTGATTTTCTGAGTATTGGAAATATAGGATCTATTCTGTATTGACTTTGCTCTCCAATGTAACACTGGTTTATCTGCCCTAGGGGTGGTGTGGCATTGTGTTTGAATGCACAAGGAAGGAGAAATGGTGAGGCTCTTGTACGGTTCGTAAATCCAGAGCAAAGGAACTTGGCATTAGAGCGACATAAACATCACATGGGGAGCCGGTACATAGAGGTAAGGAAGGCACTACATAGGAGTGAGCTACTGTATTGGTGTATAAAGCAGGATTGTAATGGGTTTCCTGACCTTCACAGGTTTACAAAGCAACTGGAGAAGAGTTTCTAAAAATTGCAGGAGGTGAGTTATTTGCACAATCCTATTCACACTGCATAAACCCTTCTTAGAGCCAGAGCTGCCACGAACACACTATATAAGAGTGACTAAACATGTGTCTCGCCTCGTCCTTCCCCAGAAGAAACCCTGAAACTAAAATATACAGTTTTACCCAATGTAGTGCCAATATTGGGGCTACTTTTCTGGGAATGGAAGCTTAATGTTTAGATCACCCCTTGGATAGGTCCACAAAGTCGCATTCCCCTTGCTGGTGGTTTAGACCCAAAGCCATGTGATTATAAACTGAATGTATCTAAACCTCAGTTTTCTTTTCTCGAAATGGAAATTAACATGGGCTTGGGGTGTAAATCCTCTAATGACAGTTTAGACACTTTAAGACTTGCATCTTCATTTCAGGCACATCCAATGAAGTCGCCCAGTTCCTCTCCAAGGAGAACCAGGTTATTATTCGGATGAGAGGACTACCATTCACAGCCACCCCAGAGGAGGTGTTGACCTTCCTGGGTCCTGAGTGTCCAGTCACTGGAGGAAAGGAAGGATTGCTGTTTGTAAAGTATCCAGATGGGCGGCCAACAGGAGATGCCTTTGTGCTGTTCTCATGTGAAGAATATGCTCAACAAGCCCTCAAAAAGCACAAGGAGATTTTGGGAAAGAGATACATTGAGCTCTTCCGGAGCACTGCAGCTGAGGTGCAACAGGTGAGTAGTGGAGGGAATTGCAAATGGTATTCCAAGATAGAAGGGCAACATATACCGGGGATGAACAGCAAGAGACTATGTTAAAGTAAACTAAAAGAAACCTTGTCAATTAAGGCTTATTTAGTTCAATGATCGCAGAAAGGTCAATTGACATTTATTCATTCTTTCTATTGCATGGATTTCCTCATTACTATTTTTTTTTTTTTTCCTCTCATACTTCAGGTACTGAACAGATATTTGTCAACCCCTCTGATTCCGACTCTTCCTGCACCCCTCATCCCAGTTCTTCCCTCTCACTATCCGATGGCTGCCAGCAACACCCGGGACTGTGTCCGACTTCGTGGTCTTCCATACACTGCTGGCATTGATGACATCCTTGAGTTCATGGGAGATTCTACAGCAGACATAAAGCCACATGGAGTCCACATGGTACTGAACCAGCAGGTAATGAGGAGCTGCAAGTCAATATGTGATTCTCATGCGCCTGTTCACATTGGATCAGTTTTATGACTGGCCATCATAGGCTTAGCAAATCTTATTCTTAAATTGGTAAATCTGTCAATATGATTTTGTGTGTGTTCTGAATGTTTTAGTGACTGGCACAATAGTTATGAGATAAAATACACACACACTCTCTTATAGATGATCTATCTCTAATTTTTTTTTTTTTTTTTCTTTCAAGAAAAGGTGTTTGCACATGATGCTTCACTAATAGTGTGTTTTTATTATAGTCTGTTTCACTTTAATATAAAAAAATTGGCCATCTTTTTGCTGTTGCACAAATTCACTTAGTCTAACAAAGTGCTCTTTGTACTTGGACATGTAAACTGTTGGATCGATCTTCATCTAACACACGCCTGAAAATTTCTGCTCTATTCCCAGGGCCGTCCCTCTGGAGATGCGTTTATTCAGATGAAGTCCTCGGACAAAGCCTTCTTGGTTGCTCAGAAATGCCACAAAAAGATGATGAAGGACCGCTATGTAGAGGTTTTCCAGTGCTCAGGGGAGGAGATGAACTTTGTATTAATGGGTGGCACATTGAATCGTAGTGGTTTATCGCCTCCGCCATGTAAGTTACCATGTAAGTCTGCCGGCCTCCACTCTTCGCTGCTACCTGCTGGTAATGCGGTAGGTTTCTGCTCTGCCCGCTTGGGCATAGTTGCCAACTTTTATTTGCTTTCAGCAAACCTTTACTTGTTTTAGCAAAGACGTATTCGTAAGTTGTGGAATTGAGTTAAGAAATGGGCCTTGGGTGGTGGGGGTGTGTGTAAAGAACTTGTTAAAATCCTTGTGTTCTGTAGAGACTGTTCTTCCAGTTAAAAGTGAACAGGCATTATAACACGGAGACTTTACTTGGCTAATATCTCCCAAGTTGGTAAATGTGGACTCAAAAAACATATGTCCCGCCAAATACCATGCGAATGAGGTGTTGGAGGTTCTTGCATCTAAAATCTGTCATTGTCTTGATCGTTTTAATGTTTGCCCTATCTGCACCACATTCATTTTTTTTTTTTTTTTTTGTACACGGACGAGTGGTTACTGGAAACAAAGGAGTCTTATTTTCTGGCACTGTTGGCAACTATGATCTTGGGGTTTAACTGGTTTCAGTTGAAATTGACACAACATAAACTTACTTTCTGATGGGGGTGGCAAGGAATAGAAGGTGCTTTTTTTTTTTTTTTTTTTTTTTTTTTTTTTTTATAGATTTAAATCAAAAAAATACATTTACAATATGCGAATTTAGGTTTAATATACCTCCACTCTCTCTTGCTTTCTATGCTTCCAGGTTGCTCGGCCATTTCCGGAGCTTTGCTTTGGTTCTTCCATTAGAATTCTTTTAAAGAGATTCATTAAAACCTTTAATACCAATGAGTAGAACATTTCTATAAACCAAATGTGTAAACTTGATAAGCTTATCAAATTAAGTTTTGGTAGTGGCCTTTTGATCAGAAAGGGTATTGGACTATATATAGTATATAAGCAAAGACTTCATGTCTTTATGTAATTTTTTTTTTTTTTTTTAAATATGCCAATTGCAAAACTACCTATTAGTACGTACGTACGTTACAGATTGAACAATCCTTTAGTGGTATACATTAGGTGTGCACAGGGGTAGTTAGTTGGATTTTTGTTTGCAGGAAGGTCTTGCTACGGGGGTATAAGAACGTGCTCCTTTAATAGTGATCTAAACTCCCACTGTCTCCTGCAGGTCTATCACCGCCGACCTATGCTGCTTTCCAAGCTGCGGTCATTCCAGCAGAAGCTACTGCTCTTTATCCATCACCTGCTCTATTATCTGCAACAAGAAGCCCCCACACACAGACTGCAGCCTCTTCAGCTGTTGCGTATTATCCTACGCAGGCAACACAGCTCTATATGAATTACACCGCTTATTATCCCAGGTTGGTGCTAATGTGAGAATATGAGTGAGGAATAATGTGTACACAAGAATTCAGGAAACCTTGGGTACATTTTCTGTTAAATTGCAAACCGTGGTGTGTGTGTGTGTGTGTGTTTTTTTTTTTTTTTTTTTTCTTAAAATGTACAAAAATTTCAGGTCTTGTTGGAACTCAAATTTTTATAATTTCAAAACCTTCAGAAAAACATATTACCCAGGATATTTAACCACATATACACACTGTATTGATGCTATAAGTAAAATATACTTTTGTAGCTTCATATGATTCCCACCCTAATAACATTTTGCAGCAAACAACCAATAAATGTGCATATCAAAGGCCAGAAAACCTGTTCTTAGATTAAAATCATAAAAAACATCTGAGAGGGAGCATGCAAATTACATCTAAACGATTGCTTCTCTTGTAGCTTGGGGCCTGATCCATTTTTACAAACTGTACAGGATGGATATGCATGACTTGGTTAAAAATCTTCTGAACTCTTTAAATGTTTTTACATTGAATCAAAATGAATCTCCTTTAGTTTTTTTTTTTGTTTTAATTTTAAAGTAAACGTTTTGGGTTTACTAGCTTTATTTTGTCAATCCTATTGCTCAGTATAGGGGCAGCCATATTGCAACAGACTATGCAAAGATGATGTCAATCTTGGGAGTGGATCCATCCACACAAGTAGGCAGGCTCCACTTAGTGTGACAATGGAAGCCTTTTCTATAACTGCGGATTCATCCACCCAACAGGAAAGAAGCACTTTATTAAACAAATAATGATGGATGGTTTCAAAATGGTTAGATATTATTTGTAACTCACACATAATGTGTAAGTGCACATATAAGTATAACTAGTTCTTAATAGAAGGATTGTGTGTTGTACAATGTAATAATAAATTATTTGTTTAATAGATGATTTCTTCCCTGTTATGGGGATGAATCGCACTAGCTGTTAACCGAGGAAAGGCTGTACCTAGAGCTTGGCCAGCTATGTGGATGGACACGGGGGAAAAATAGTAACTTCTTAAAGGGATATGTAAATCTGCTGCATTATGAATGCATTGGATAGAGAGTAGTAGTGTATGCAAATTTTTTTGCATAAACAAACAAAAAAAATAAACATTTTAAACACTTACATTGAAGTCAGCAAATCCTCTTGTAATTTGGAAATTGGGGTTAACACCCTCCAAACCCAGGCTAAATTAGCATCAAATTGTAAAATGTATTCTGTCCAATCAGGTTTGCTGAAACTTTTGAATTAACTCTGGTGTTTGTGCTGCTAAGTAGCCTGGGTTATGTAGAGTATCACTGATATGTGCGATCTATTGCTGCTGACAGACAGGAAGCTGCAAGGAGATTGGCTGAGCCAGCAACAGCAGGTAAATAGTGGGTTAATATTGCTCCCCTAATGCTGCATGCTGACTGGGAAATCAGATGCTTGTGTAGACACCTCTGGAGATGTCAACATAATAATTTGATGAATTTTTAGATGTTTTATGAGATGTGCTGCATACATATAAGCTGATTTTTGCCTACAGAGTGCAGAAATGTATTAATCCATGAAACTTTCATATCCATTTTTAAGAATGCTTCTTTATAATAGGTTATATTAATGTTATGCTATTAACCTAATGTGGCCATTTTCACTAAACGCTGTGTGTCTCTTGTTGCAGCCCACCTGTCTCTCCCACTACAGTTGGTTACCTTGCTGCCCCTGCTCCCTCATTAGCCTCTGCTTCACATGCTGCCATGTTACCACAGCCTGGAGGGTTGGTCCGCATGCAGGGGATGCCATACAACATGGGCATGAAAGACATTCTGAGTTTCTTCCAGGGATATCAGGTGAGTGTGCTGCCTTCTCAAGATGCAAATATCTAGGGGTAAACAAAACGAAGTGACAAATCCAAGGATACACCTGCCATATCAGAGTCCTCTGCTGGTAGAGGGGTTATGTTTCTTAATAAATCCTTATTACTTGTGTTAGTCTGTAGTTCTAATAACTTGTAGCATACTTGAGAAACAAAAAAATGAATATATAAAGAAAACTTTGATCATTATACATTCAACAAAATTTAAGGTTTAACTAGTAAAATGTTTGTGTGACTTCGCCATTTTAGAGCTCTAGCCAGAAGTCACTTTATAGCACAAGTCTTCAGATTAGATAACTTGGATCTCCTTTTACTTGTTTTGGGAGTTTCTATATTTTTGTGTTTCCCACCTTAAAACGAACCCCTAACAAAAGCATGCACAATGCTATAAAGTAGTGGCCAGCAGCAGGGGAGAGACAGCCCGCCAACTATTGTACTATTTATTTTTTATTTTGGTATAAAATGTTTAAAAAAAAAAAAAAAGCAGCCACGTTCTCATAACTTTTCAAGATCTGACGACTTGAACTTGTATGTCCCATTTTAAAAATTAAATAAAATATACAAACAAATAGGATATGGGGATTGCAACAAGTACCAGGAGTTGCAATGTTGAATCTACAACAGGCTTTTGGACAGTCAAACAAAATCAGCTGTTCGGTGCTTTATGTTTAGTGCTACGTTTCAGAGCAACGACTCTTGGAATCTAATGTCCTGTTTTTCTCCCCCACCCCTGCTCCTCGTCAGGATGATGTTTCGCCACTTCTCTGAGGTGCCCCCCTCTTTGTTGTGGTACGGTCTGTAATACTTTGTGGTGTCCAATGGGTATAGTTGGTATTAGTTGGAATGATCTGGGGCGGAGGGGGTATGGGTGTCCAAGAGCTGGCACCTGATTTGCTGTTTTGTAGTGTCTGATCAACTTTTTTTATTTTGGTTTCACGTGGGATGCATGAATCCTGAGCTCTTCACCTAATTTTGTTTAGTTCATTGTTCCTCCTCATTACCAGACCTGCCAGGAAACTTCAGACTATAACCATGAAACTGCCAATTTAGATTTACCATACCTCCCCTTTAAAAGTTTTTATGCTTCTGAAAATTGAAATTCTGCTGCAAATTAAATTATATTGTGCTCCATATTCTTTGAAGGTATTGTGGAAAGGCTTAAAATGACTCCAATTCCTTTCTCTTTATCCATGAAATGGCAGCATTCAGACTAAAGCAGACCTTGAGAAAGCAAAGACCAGGTGCTGTCTCCACCCTTGTCAGGTCTCCTTTACCGCAAGAATTCTCAGTCTGTCATTAATGGATTATTAATAAAAATATCCTGAGATGAGCTGTGGTTGAGGTCCGATTGGCTTATTATGGTATTCTCCCTGTGACAGACTTTAGTTTTCACAATAAAGAGGTGCAATCGGGGGTGGAGGTATTTTGGGAACATCCTTGAGACAACTTTATGTTGGATTTTCAAGATTTGTTTTTTTGTGTACAGATAGGGAATAAATGTAACAATTTTTAATGGTTATACATTTCACAACTGCAAAAATAAAAACTGGTTAAAAAATCCAGAATTAACACACAAGTTAAGAGGGCAAAATATGTGAAAAATGAATACCTCTTAGATTTCAAAAATTAAAATTCAGAGACCCTTTATTAGTAGTCATTGACCCGTTCTGTAGTGCTGTGTTTTTTTTTTTTGTTGTTGTTTTTTTTTTTTTTAAGAAATTACTCCATATTAAGTGTGTACCAAGCAATGATAAAGTCCTATTTCAGCCTCCCAAATTTAATGAATTTCATGTATGGGATAAAGTAAAAGTTGAAAATTTTGGGACCTATAATATCACCCCATACATGATATTCATTCAATTTGGGAGGCTGAAAAAGGACTTTATCATGGCTTGGTGCACACTTATAATTGAGTAATTTCTTTCAAAAAGACACAGCACTACAGAACGGGTCAATGACTATCCCCCCCTATTAAAGGGTCTCTGAATTTTCATTTTTGATATCGAAGAGGCATTCATTTTCCACACATTTTGTCCTCTTATAACTTGTGTGTTAATCCTGGATTTTTTTAACCAGTTTTTATTTTTGCCGTTGTGAAATGCAGAACTATTAAAATTGTGAAATGTATTCCCTATCTGTACACAAAAAAAAATGAGTTAACTATAGGTGGTAGATACCTGGGAGTTTAGCAATCCTCTTATCGGATTTTCAAGATATTAAAATAATTTGCTATAATTCTCTTGTTCTCCTATTTTGTAGAGATTTGATTCTGAGGGGAGCATTGGTACTGTTTTTAAACTCTATATAAGAATAAATATCAATGGACTAGTAACCACAATTTTTGCTCAAAGGAATATTTGGTAGAATGCAAAGTCAATTTGTTTTAATTGATACATATATGTAGATTAAACCATAGGACATACGAACATATTGAGGTAAACACAGAGTGCCTGCAGCATATCATTTTCATAAAAGTACACTTTTATAAAAGGGAGGTTTGCTAAACTAATGGCCACAGAAAGCCCAGACTCCTCTGCAGCCCTTGCCTATTTGGATTGACTGCTTGCTGTGCCCGTCCCCTCACCTTCACATCTTATCTTCAAATAACCCAGATTAGGCTGCTAGCTTCTCAAGGGCAGGTCTGGTACTGCAAATAATTTCATGTTTGCACTTCAAGGCTGCGCCTCTGAGATTACAGGCTGGCACATTACCCGGCAGGGCCTGTGTTGTGTTTTCAGGTGGTGGCTGCTGATAATTTGAGAATAATCACTGATCCCCAGGGGTGGAGACAGATGATTAGCTGCTGGGATGTTTAATTTGCACTTTTTTTTGTTTTTTTGATCTGTTTGGTGCCAGAGGGTTCTGCTGGGCAAGGTCTGGCACGGGTTAGTGAAAAGGGGACACTCCTTCCCTCATTTAAACCTATCAACAAGCCTATGTATACTGCAGCAGTGAGTGTGTTAATTAATGGTCAGGCTGACCGGAGACACTGGTGGGATAAACAGACTCATAACTTTGCATTCAGGTGTATATAACGCATGTATATACACATCGCCTTCTGAATACAATGTTTAGATAGAAGACCAGTTGGTGTACAATAACCAGAACTGATGTGTGATTTTTTTTTTTGATGTTCTCTACATATACAAAATACTTACTTCTGCACGAGTACGTTGCACGCACACCTATATTATACACTGGTACATAATACATTCCCGTTTACACAACACTTTAACATTATTGACCTAATGCATAAATGTGCGGGTCTATACAATTCACATGCATATAATCTATATAACCTAAAGGAAGACCTACCTATATATTGTAGTGCTGACCTCTACATGTGCAGTTATGGAAGTACACGGTCACTGTAGCTGCGTCTTTTTTTTTTTTTTTTTTTTAAAGTATGGAGACCCAGAGGTGTCTGGAAATCTTGCTTTCAAACTTCTTCTGTGAGCTTGTTCTTCAACCCAACCTCATACTGACTAGTGTCTCTTGTCAGGCCTGGTGGTGGGTGGGAGAAGTAGATCCCAAAATGCTTTTTATTTATCTATTTATTTTTATTGGTGAAGGGGCCACAGTGTTGCTGGCACAGTTCCTCAGGCCAGAGCCTAAAAATAGCCCACATTCATTTCTTCTGTCACTTCCACTATAGCTTTCCCCTGATGAATACAATGGGCTCGTACAGATTGGAGACCAGACACGGAGTGTATTGCAAGCACCAAAGGAGTGGGTCTGCTTATAAAACGGACACCTCAACAAGGTAAGAATAATTTAAAGGCCAGTGGTCTTTAGAATTCCCTAACATAAGCTCAAGTTGCCCGGAAGGGGGGGGTAACAGCATGTAAAGTCTGGCTGCACCCAGAAGCATATACATCCTCTAATCAACTGGCAAAATGTTGTACATACTAAAAGGCACCATCTTTATTAATTTGTAATGCATTTTATGGCTGGTTGGGTTGAGGGAAAGAGAAGATTAACTTCAAAAATGACTCCAAAATGTTAGAGAGAACTTGTTGCTGAGCATGGTTGGCGGTGGCATCCGATAGGAATAGTGATGGTGTTTGATCTGCATGGTGGTCTTCACTCCAAAGAACTATTCTTCGACCTCCCTGGTTCCAAACTGGGTACAGATGCCTATCTTGCAATCAAGATTTGATGTCCGTAATGGATTATTCCTATGGCCTACAAAAAACTAATACTCTAGATTTTGAAGATAGACATGAAAATAGGGATTGTCAGTGTGTAGATCATATATACAAAACTAATCCACTGCTTGAAGATTTTCATAATATTTTTACACTTTCTTCACATGACATTGGGATTTGTTGTATAGGAACCCTTGAATGTTTTTTCTTTTTTCCCCTCTCCCATCACTTTGAAGAATTGGCATTTCATGGACACCCGAATGCTACTAAGTGCTATAAACAATGTTACCTATTCAGAAAGCCATACTTGTATCCATTGGAAAAACACCAGGGTGCAGCCTGCTTTGTGCTTAACATCTCCACAGAATGACCATTTATGATCAGTGTCTCTCCTTGAAACCGTTTTATGCTACAAGGTGTTTCTTGCGCTAATTGCCTGCAGTTGTCTTCTTACTGGGTTCTATTTGAGGGGAAATGGTAACCCTGCTACCAGAACCATTTCCTTGGTTGTTGCCCTTACTTGCTGGTTGGGTTGTTTGTTTATGTTGGTGAAGGCTTCAACGCTAGTGTACGTCTTTATTCCCACTATGGCTTCTCCCCGTGCATGTTACACTCATCTGGCACCAAACATGATCTTTCTTTGCATGGATATCTGGCTCTTGCATGATCCCCTTACTGGGTTTTTGTTTCCCTGCTACTGTGACTAAAATGTAACTAGAACATTACAGATATTACTCTATCCTAAAATTCAGCTTTCAGGAAGAAAAATGATTTTTTTCTATATAACAAATCTGCAGATATAAAATTAAATACTCTATAATAAACAGAACATGGGATATTTATATTTGTCTGCCTGAATATTTTCAAATGTGTCTAGTTACTTCTATATATCTGATCTCAAATGTTTGTTCAGCCATTGTTTCATGTCTCAATGGTTTTTCTACGAAGGATAGTCACTGTTATTGGGGGGGAAAACTATCAGACACTACATAGATCCATTTTATGAAAACTCCTACGCCACACCTAGATTTCACTTATTCTACTCGGTCTACGTTTTTTTTGTTTTTTTTTCTCCTTTACTAAACAATTTGTGCTTCTTGCCTCCTTCCTCCAGCTTCACTCCGACTCTATCCTGGTTCTGCACAACCTATGTGGCCAGCCAAGTGGGGAAGCCTTTGTGACGTTTCCCAGCCTTGAATTGGCCCGGAAAGCTGTGTCTGAGAAGCAGGGTCAAGTTATGGGGGGTAGTTGTGTGGACTTGTGCCTTGTGTAAAACCACAGGGCAGGGGAGATTGAGGGCTGGAAGAGGCAATAACATCAGAACCTGCCTTGCATAGACCGTGGCACATAGAGGCTGTTTTGGCCGTGGGTGGAGCAGTCTGTTTTGACCCAATTATTTACCGAAATCTCCTACAAATCACTTTGGAAGTCCTATCCACTCCCTTCAACAATCTCCACATTCCCAGCCTCCTCTTCCCATCTGTTACATTATTTTACAATTTAACTTTTTTTTTTTTTTATATAAATATAATTTGAGGAGACTGATCCCTAATGCCATGTGGGACATTTTTTTTATTAAATGTTGCCTTATTGAAGACCTCCACTAAAATCTTTCTGCATAATAAACTGCCACCTCTAGATCACTCACAGCCTAAATATCTAAGTGCCACTAAGTTATATATATATTTTTTTTAATTTAAAGTTTTTGAATATTCATTTTTCTACTTGTTTACACTGTGCTGAATTCTTTGGAATACTGTAAGGTATTGTATATGTGATATATACAATCTGCAGTATCTTCTCAGAAAAACAAAGAATTAAAGAGCATCTGAATTCTGCATGCTGACTTTATATCCGTTTTTTGTATGTGTATATAATGTGTATAAATATTATAAACAAATCTTTCAATAAAATAGTTATGTTTAAGACGCCATTAGCTGACAAAATACTGAATTTTTTTTTTTTTGCTGTTAATTGATATTGGAAGTGCTACTTCAGAAGCTTTGTTCTGAAATACTAATGTATTAGAAAAATAATAAAAATAAATCACTACAAAAATGTATGTGCCTCTGTTTGGGACATGGGTAAAATATGGGCTTGTTGGAACTGGTTGTGTGTGTATATATAAATGACATGAAAGCATAACCAGGTTAACTGTACCTTGTAATCTTAATTCATAAGGAACCCTTGAACAATACCATTCAAATAGAAGCATTTTTTTTTTTAGCTCCACAAATGACCTCATACCTGCCTTATTTTTAAAAACCATGAATACATTGCCATAGACCAGATCACACCATATAGCTTTAAATGATCGCAGACCACTTTTTAAAACAAGAAGTTTAAATATCAGTAAGGGTTAAACATGGTACCCACAATATGGTGAATCACTTGTGAAAGTAATTATCTCAGCCTATCTACTCCACCTCCGAGAGCAGGAATGCAGATTTAACGAAGTTGTGTATGCTCCTACAGAAGGTTCTTTGCCAGACTGTCGGCATACCTGGACATAGGTGACTCAGATGAGTATGTGGGCCAAGAAGGTGATTTCAATTGCACACTCAACGCTCTGGACAAAAAATGGGCCTCATCCACCTCCTGCACCAACCCATTTCTCTCTAGAGGATGTCTGGTCAGAACACATTCCAGGGGCATCAGAAGGTGTCAACTGCATCATGGGACTTGCTGGTCTGCTGCCCAACACCCAGACGTGCATACACCCAGACGTGCATACACCCAGACGTGCATACACCCAGACGTGCATACACCCAGACGTGCATACACCCAGACGTGCATACACCCAGACGTGCATACACCCAGACGTGCATACACCCAGACGTGCATACACCCAGACGTGCATACACCCAGACTCTAATAGGGGTGGTCATGCTAACAGTACCATGAGCCACCTATTGACATTTCAACAATGCCTTGTTAGAGGACCTGGTGGTTCCAAATTAGATCCTGGAGATTTTGATGGAGTGGGGGGGGGGGGGGTTGTAAGAGTGACTGTGTCATGTTAAAAACATGGGTAAGGTGCACAGTCTTAAGCAGGGCTGTCTACTTTGTAGGGACCAATCGCTGTAGAATGAATATGTAGAGAGGCAAGGTGTCCTCTGTGCTGAAATGGCAGCAGGCCAGGAATCGGCCATAGTTTAAGAGATATGAATCCAGGCTTCTGCCTATTCTACTTACTGGAGCAAATTGGGGGCAACAGTATGCATATCACATGTCTCTTAGATAAAGACTAAACCTTTACTATCCAGATGCTAATTTTACAGATACCTGGAGAGTGCTACGAGGGGCTCCCCATAGGGAGGGTGTATGAGAGCGGCTTGATGAGCTGATAAAATTACATGATCTCTAAAGCCATTCGTCTCATGCTCTCTAGGAAATGACCGGCTGACTTTAATTTTTTCAGTTCAATGAGACTCAAGGACATGATTTCTATCTGTTTTTTGGTGAAGCCCTCGAGACCAGGAAGATGTGCCTGTCAAGGCACCGAATAGTTTTTTGCCTTGCTACCCAAAAAGGAGATCTCTAAAATTGTGACCACAGTGGTTCTTTAATCAGAAGGAAAATAAAAAGCACAGCATAATTATTTAATGTAAAAGGTAAAACAGAGGCTTTATTTTGTTTTTTCATTCTATTTTGGATCGCAGTAGCACTTTAAGGGGTCGGTACAACGTTTAGGAAAAAGGGTGAGTTGTTGCAGGCCTTGGAACTTTTTTCCCCCCCCCCCTATTCTTCTTATCCAGTTGTATATGTACCAACAGATGTGTATCATGGTATAAATAACACTGGATCACTTCTTCTTCATTGCTTTTTTTTTTTATGTATTTACTTTTTGAACACAGATTCTATATATTTCTTGTTATTCAATTTCATATAGCTTACTTTTATACTCTAGTCCAGACCTGGGCATTGTATTGCCTGCGGGCCACATCCGGCCCTTTGGCTCTCCCTGTCCGGCCCTCCCTCCAGGGCAGAGGTGACAGAGCGAAGCTCCCCCACCTCCGTCACTCCATGCCCCGGCTGTGCCGTTCCTGCTGCTTCCACTCTCCGGTGTGCTCAGTAGCATAGCAAGTGGGTGGCAAAAATGCCCCCAGTTGCCACCTACCGCTAGAATCAATTCCCCTGAGACAGGTGGAGGAGAGGAGGAGCTGACAGTGGGAGGAGTTGTATATGGGAGGAGCTTGCATAAATAGGCACCCGTGCACACAGGTGAGGGAAGAGAGGGAGAGGAGAGATAGAGGAAAGGAGAGAGAGGTAGGGGCACGGAGAGACAGAAAGAGGAAGATAAAGGGAGGAGAGAGAGAGGGTAAATAGAGAGAAAGAGGGAGGAGACACATAATGGGAAGAGACAGAGGGGAGAGGTGGAGAAAGAGGGCAGAGGGAGAGTTCATGGGGGAGAAGGGAGAGAGAGACAAGGAGAGGAGAGAGAAATAGAGAGGGAGACAGAGTGGGAGAGAGGGAAAGAAAGCGGGGTGGAGAGATGGAGACAAATTTAGGAGAGAGAGAGGAGCGAAAGAGGTAGAAAGAGTGGGTGTGAGACAGAGGGAGAGAGGTGGAGGGTAGCTATAGGAAGAGGGAGAGATAACAAGAGAGGAAGACAATGAGGGGGGAGAGAAGGAGAAAGAAAGGGAGAGACAGAAAGAGGTAGAGAGAGGGGAGACAGGAGGTCAAAATGAAGGAAAGGAGTGCGAGAGGATATATATATGTGTATATATATATATATATATATATATATAATATGTATATGTTTGCATGGGGGGGGTTCAGCCCTCCACAACAGTCCCAGTTTCTTATGTGGCCCCTTTGGGGAAATGAATTGCCCACCCCTGCTCTAGTCTGTGGTTGGGTAAATTTGGTCGTGGAGGGACACACACAGGCCTGGATTTGAGGATTTCCTTTTTCTGCACAGGTGAGTCAATCGGGACTCTTGAAGTGATAGTATCACCTGTACGCAGCAGAGAAATCTACAAATCCAGGCCTGCTGCTCTATCTATTCAATTTCTGATCTCGCCATGGCCATAAGTGTTACTCTTCTAAAATAATGGGCTATATGAATTAAAGTGGCAAAGGGGAGGTTGAAAATATAATATAATTTAAAACAATAAGTAATAACAAAGGCTTTATAAATTCAATTGTATAAAAAGTTAAATTTTCTTTAGTTAACTAACACTGTAATTGGCAAACCTCAGATTTACAGTGCCTTGCAAAAGTATTCACCCCCCTTGACTTTTTACCTATTTTGTTACATTACAACCTTAAGTTCAATGTTTTCTTAATCTGAATTGTATGTGATGGATCAGAACACAATAGTCTAAGTTGGTGAAGGGAAATGAGAAAAGTATACGCTGTACATAAAACATTTTTTTTAGAAATAGAAAACAAAAAAATGGCATTTGAGTATGTATTCACCCCCTTTGTTATGATGCCCATAAAAAGCTCTGGTGCAATCAATTACCTTCAGAAGTCACATAATTAGTGACATGATGTCCATCTGTGTGCAATCTAAGTGTCACATGATCTGTCATTACATATACACAACTTTTTTTGAAAGGCCCCAGAGGCTGCAACACCTTAGCAAGAGGCACCACTAGCCAAACACTGCCATGAAGACCAAGGAACTCTCCAAACAACGAAGGGACAATGTTGTTGACAAGTACAAGTCAGGGATAGGTTATAAAAAAATATCCAAATCTTTGATGATCCCCAGGAGCCCCATCAAATCTATCATAACCAAATGGAAAGAACATGGCACAACAGCAAACCTGCCAAGAGACGGTCGCCCACCAAAACTCAGGGACCGGGCAAGGAGGGCATTAATTAGAGAGGCAGCACAGAGACCAAAGGTAACCCCGGGAGGAGCTGCAGAGTTCCACAGCAGAGACTGGAGTATCTGTACATAGGACGACAATAAGCCGTACGCTCCATAGAGTTGGGCTTTATGGCAGAGTGGCCAGAAGAAAAAAAACCAAAATGGCACGTTTTGAGTTGGCAAAAAGGCATGTGGGAGACTCCCAAAATATATGGAGGAAGGCGCTCTGGTCTGATGAGACTAAAATTTAACTTTTCGGACATCAAAGAAAATGCTATGTCTGGTGCAAACCCAACACATCACATCACCCAAAGAACACCATCCCATGTTTTTCAGCAGCCAGAACTGGGAAACTGGTCAGAGTTGAGGGAAAGATGGATGGTGCTAAATACAGGGATATTCTTGAGCAAAACCTGTACAACTCTGTGCGTGATTTGAGGCTAGGACGGAGGACCCCAAACACACTGCTAAAGCAACACTTGAGTGGTTTAAGGGGAAACATGTAAATGCGTTGGAATGACCTAGTCATAGCCCAGACCTCAATCCAATAGAAAGTCTGTGGTCAGACTTCAAGATTGCTGTTCACAAGCACAAACCATACAACTTGAAGGAGCTGGAGCAGTTTTGCAAGGAGGAATGGGCAAAAATCCCAGTGGAAAGATGTGGCAAGCTCACTTATCCAAAGCAACTTGGGGCTGTGATTGCCACAATTTATGGCTCTACAAAGTATTGACTTTAGGGTGTGAATAGTTGTATGGAGCCATTCTTGCAACTGGCGTCTAACTTGCCAGCCCAGCCAATTGAATAGCAGAGTAAAAGTAGACCTACTGGAGCCAGTTTAATGCTGCCGTAGGCCCATACGGATGTGTGTGCCCCCCACGCTCTTGTTACTACTTCGCCTTCTCATATCACTCCTGAATAATTAAACAGCTGCCAGATGAAAGGAATGAATATCTCATGGCTCCCAGACAAACAATGTGTTTCATTTTTAATGACAGAGATGGAAACAGACTCAAGATTCAGTTTGATGACTTTATTGTTAACTCTTAAATTAAATTTGTGTTAACATTTGAATGTCTAAAATAACAAAACACGAAAAATGCCAAGGGGGGGGGGGGGGGGGGTGAATACTTTTGCAAGGCACTGTATATATTTAGCTAATGTGAGATCTAGGTCTTTAATTATTGATAAGGCATTTGGTCCATTGCAGTCACCTTCACGTTGAGAAAGGTAGTTTCTTTTTTTTTCCCTCATGTCTACCATTCCCTCCACTAATAGTTCCAAAATACATTCTTTGTTCTTCATCTACCAGGAAGTGATGAAACAAAGAAACAAAATGTTAGATTCCATAAAAATGGTTTTATGCTTATGGCTTACATAGCTGATAATTTTGTTTGTTACATACTCCTCAAATGTAAAGTTTTTCTTGAATTACTGTGGTCCTTTAAATGACAGAAATTGGTTATGTGATGCAGACCATCCTAAACCAGGTAATGGCATGGATGTTGCATCTAATGTGCATTTCGTTTTGCACATTTAAACTGCAAACCAACGTCTTCAATAATTCACATACAACTGTGACTTATGACAGTAACACATTCATTTGTTTCCAAGGACAATAACTCACTAATAGCTGTGAGATGTTTGAGCATACCCTTCTTATGATCTCTGTTTCTATGAGAATTGTAGATGAGGTCTCAAAAACCAGCAGATGAGAATCACAACTCCAGTAGGTAGCACTTTGGATTTACTCGAAAGTACATTAATTGGGCTGTTCTAATTACTTTAACATTTTATGGAGATGTATAGATCAGTAATGTCATTGTTTATTATGTTTATTTCCATATTTGCTCAATCTATGTATCAAGTACAGATAAGGTGAAAAGTGCTTTGGAGGTATCTCTTCCACTAAATTAGTAATTTATGTAAGCAGTACTACTGTATTCCTAGTAACAGATTGGTAAAGGACCACTGTAACAACATGAGTGTCAGGAATCTGCCTACTTTCACCTGTGAAACAAATTCTCGCAAATACAGAATTGGCATTGTGAATAGTGGCTATACCTGTTGATTAATAGCAATCTGGTAGGCCCATATAAAACATCACCAGTCATATCTTGCCTGTTAATTTGTTCACTACTGTCAAGAAATATTCTCCCTAAGCTTATTCCTGTTTGATCATGACCCACTTTCAGTCCAACTATTATTTGCATGTCTTGGACCTTTATCAATCTGACCACTTCTTTCCTAGCTCAGATCTATGCCAGTCTGATAATCAGTACCCAGATTATTTGACATGCTGAATGCGGAATATTTTACCAATCTATCCATCCTTCCCTGCTGCTTGACTTGAATCCCACATTGCCAGATTGAGTGAAACTGTTGGGTATGTCCATTCAGGAATGGCAATGATAGATAGAACTGTTCCCTGGGAGGGCGGAATAGGCAGGAGAAACAAACAGGTTTTGGTGGTAAGGGACTCTATCATTAGGAAGAAGAAAGGGTGATTTGTCACCCAGATCCCAGCAATCGAACAGTTTGCTGTTTCCCAGGTGCTCGGGTTCGGCATGTTGTGGATCTGGGAAATAAATTATTGGGAGGGGCTGGAAATGAACCGGCGGTCTTGATACATATTGGTACCAATGACAAAGTTAGTGGAAGATGGAGTGTCCTAAAGAATGATTTTAGAGAACTAGGTAATAAGCTGAAGGCAAGGACCTCCAAGGTAGTATTTTCTGAGATACTACCAGTGCCACGTGCTAGCCCAGGGAGACAGATGGAGCTTAGGGAGGTTAATACGTGTCTAAAAAAGTGGTGCACTAAGGAGGCGTTTGGGTTTTTAGAGCACTGGACTGACTTCTCACTTGGGTACAATCTCTATAGCAGGATTGCATCTTAATGAAGAGGGAGCTGCTGTGCTAGGGGAAAGGATGGTAGAATGGCTGGGGTAGTTTTTAAACTAATAGGTGGAGGGGAGGGACTAGATAGAAGAAATGGGGTAGTAAGTGTAGAGGGGGTAATAAATAAATTAATTAGTCATGTGGGAGGAGATGGGGGAGGGTTAGTATAGTCAATAGGGAGGTACTGCTAAGTAACTAAAGTATAGTGGCAGGCACTTCAGAAGTACAGACTCATAACACAAGGTGTATGCTTGCTAATGCCAGAAGCTTGCCTGGTAAAATGGGAGAGTTAGAATTATTAGAAGTTAATGAGAAATAGGATTTAATAGGCATTACTGAAATATGGTGGGATGACTCTCATGACTTGACTGTTAATCTGGATGGTTATAACCTGTTTAGGTAAGATAGGGGGAATTGTTAAAGAGGAGGAGGGATTTGTCTGTATGTTAAGCCTGAATTTAAGCCTATAGTCCGAGAAGATATTTATTCTGGAACTAGCAGTAATGTTTTATGTTTGTGGGTAGAGTTAAATAGCGGATATTTCAGATCAGAGGAGATCTTAAAAGGTTGAACTTGATGGACTGAAAGTCTTTATTCAACCTCAAATACTATGTAACTATGTATATAAAATATGCCTGGGTTGTATTATTGAAAGTGGGGAAATTCAATTATTGTTACAGATTGGAAATGCAGCTAAGCACAGGCAAGTTCTAATAATGGGAGATTTTAATTACCCTGAAATAAACTGGATAAATGAGACCAGCAGGTCATCTAAGGGGAGCAAGTTCTTGAGTACACTCAGCGATCATTATCTGGCCCAGGTTATACAAGAGCCTACTAGAAATGAAGCTATCTTATATTTAGTTATCACAAATAATATTGATATAGTATCAAATGTTGAAATAGGGCAACCTTTGGGAAACAGTGATCACAACAGAGTCTCATTTGAGATTGAAGTAAAAAAAAACAAAAAACTGTAAGGGGCCAACAAAAACTCTTAATTTTAAAAGGGGAGATTTTCATGGTCTAAGGGACAGAGAACTGATAGGTAAAAATACTGAACATAAATGGACAACATTTAAATCCTTACTAAATATACATACACATCAGCATATACCGTGTGGGAATAAAGGTAAAAGGAGTAAACCCCATCCAATGTGGCATAACAATGATTTAAAGATCAAGATACAGAGTAAAAAACAGGCATTTAAATTAAGCAAACAAGAGGGGACAGAGACTGCTTTACGGGAGTGTGACGTAGTGCCCTTCGCCACTTTGTCTTGGAGAGGACTGTTTGCCAGCCTCCTGCCCTGCGACTATGGCCCTGGGACAGATTGCCCTTTAAACACAGTATTCGGCCATACCAGAGTGTATGTCACTCATTCTGGCCCTTTACATACAGGGGGGTCATTCGGTACTAGCCCTGTGTGAACCATGATACCACAGATAGCTATGCCATGGAGCCCATTCATATAATGAAAGACTATGGGAAAGACTTTAGCTACATGGCAATTGAACTGTGTGAATAGGATCTGAGCGCTATTCGGTAGTTTTGTGCGCTCAGATCCCAGCTATCTGGGGATATGTGAAATGTGAGTAAAGGTGAATTGCAGTAATGCTGATGGGTTGTCAAACTAGAGAATTGACCAACAAATACTTTTGTCCGGACATCCCCAGACCGATCCGTTGGGATCAGACCGTGTATGCCGGCTTATGGTCACGGGGGAGGTGTGTAACGGAACCCATCACTGTTTTACCCTGTTTTATGGTTATTATTATGGTTAAAATATGATCCTACTATTATACTGTATGTATGTTGGTTTATGCTCTGCAGAATATTGGCCCAGACTATTGCAGACCTTGGCATGGGAGATAATCCTGTTACAGAGACTCCTCATAAGATAAGGAAGTCTATTGTATAAAGTGTTTTCATTCTCAGACATAAGAACAAAGAAGGATGATCTAATCCATGTCTGATTGTATCAAAGTTGCCAGGTAGCCTCAGGGAGGTGTGACCCACCTATTGTCCCTATATGTGTATTGTGTGGCCAACTATGGGAGATATGTGAAATGTCTGTGTGTTATGTGTAAAAGATACTTTTATTAACTTTTGAACCCCTGGTCTGATTCATGCCATTTTTTAATATGTTGTTCCACAATTAATGTTGTTCATAAAAATGTAAGATTTATTTATGTACTATGTAAAATCATAAAGTTATAAAAATGTGTAAGTTTTAGCTGGGAGATAATTGAGTAGATACAGTAATAAACTCAATTATCTCACAAGCAGGAGGGGAGGTAAACTGTGGGCGTTACTATTGTGTTATTGATTGTTCTATACCTCCCCCCTGGGTGTGTTCTGTTTGTACCTGACTGTAATAAAAACCAGGCTGGGTGTGCCAGCAAGAGAGTTCTACTTGACCCTTCAAAACGTAGCCTCGTCTCGTTCTTGGAGGGAATTGCTATATCATACTGGGGATTGCTATGCTTTGCATACTCCCTTGAGCTTTAAACTACTGAACCCTTGTTCCTGATGTACTCTCCTTGGAGGAAAGGTCTTCCCCACACGATCCTGGATGCTGGAGGTTCATACAGGGTGGAAGGAAGACGGTGCGGCTCCAGTTAAGCTACGGCGGTTGTGGAGTCTGTGGTGGTTGTGGTGTCCGGTGCGGTGCTTGTAGTCCTCGGCGCAAACTAGGACGCGTCCATCAACGGAGGTACCCGGTTGGGGTGCCAGGAGATCTGTTACATTGGTGGCAGTGGTGGGATGGCGTCCTAGTGAGAGGAAAAGCAGCACGGAGACACCGGTAATGTTTGGAGTTACAAATTGAGGGCAACGCTAGTATCCGTACAGCGCCCCTGGCTACAGCAGGATGGAACCGGCTAGTTTTCGGGCAGCGTTTCATGATGAGGAGGAGGAGGCGGCCGCGGACTACAGGGATGCAGACAGAAAGGAACTCTGGTATGATGCCCTGGAAGATGCCCAATGGCGGCGAGGTGAGAGTCTCCCAGGTGATGAGCAGCGGCTACAGAAGCGTGTGGCGATGCAGATGTATCTATTGGGAGAGCAGCCCCTGGATGAGTGGGTGACAAGACTAGAGACCCTGGTATGGCGAGAGATCTGGCTAGACAACGCATACCAGGCCCTCTGGTGGCATACCGTTCGACTTACCCCCTGGACGGCTGAACACGACTTACCGGAGGGGGATGATTATGATGGCCCGGGATTGATATGGGATGCCTTGGAGGACGACATTGATCTTGGCAGCACGGAGGGGTCTAGGTTTTGGGACATCTACGACTACCGGATGGGCATGTATGTCTGGGTTGACGAAGCCGAGGTGAGCAAAGACATGACCCACCTGGTAACAAGAGAGTGGGAGCTGGAGCAGGACTACCAACACCTGCTCAGCTTCGTGCAGCCCCAACCTATCCGACAAGCAGAACCAGACCTCATTGACTGGTCCTGGGATGACCTCCAGATGGCAGGTAGAGATGGGACCGAGGTCTCTCTACCGGCCCTACAGGGGGCAGAAGGTGTCGTCCTTCCCCCCCAGCGGCAGTGTGAACCCCAGGGGGCAGAAGGTGTCGTCCTTCCCCCCCAGCGGCAGTGTGAACCACAGGGGGCAGAAGGGTTCGTCCTTCCTCCCCAGCGACAGTTTACCCTAACAAGGGGAGACACCAATCTCCCAGACGGCGCAGATGGGACCGTGGTCTCTGCGCCCACAGCCTGTCCAGATCCCCAACTACCCTCACTGGGACAACCGGAGGAGGGGGTAAGTACAAATTCCCCTCCCCAGCTAACTTCTAATGTGGCCCCAGGGTTAACAGAGAAAATGTTAACCCCCACTGACCCCCACGTTTCCCTGGCTACTGAGCCGGAATATGTCCCAAGTACCCCAGCAGAAGAGCTGATAGCGGGGCAGAGTGCAGTCGGCCTCTGCCCTCCCTTTGTCCCTTGTACAGAGCAGGATGTCCTGCAGGTTATACCAGCAGAAGAGCTGGCATCAGGTCAGAGTGCCGCTGGCCTCTGCCCCTCAAGTCCCCTCAGCATGTTGCCCCATCACCACAGCGAAATATCCAGGTGCAGTAACGGTTTGTTGTGGGTGGGCTGCTCTTGCACTTTGTTGTTGTGGGGGGGCTCCTCTAGCACTGGTTTATTGTGGGTTGGTGGATCGTCTAACTGAGGCACTGACCGGCAGAAGGTCAGGTGCCTGGTTAGACTTCCCCCCAAAGGGGAGATGTGTGACGAAGTGCCCTTCGCCACTTTGTCTTGGAGAGGACTGTTTGCCAGCCTCCTGCCCTGCGACTATGGCCCTGAGACAGATTGCCCTTTAAACACAGTATTCAGCCATACCAGAGTGTATGTCACTCATTCTGGCCCTTTACATACAGGGGGGTCATTCGGTACTAGCCCTGTGTGAACCATGATACCACAGATAGCTATGCCATGGAGCCCATTCATATAATGAAAGACTATGGGAAAGACTTTAGCTACATGGCAATTGAACTGTGTGAATAGGATCTGAGCGCTATTCGGTAGTTTTGTGCGCTCAGATCCCAGCTATCTGGGGATATGTGAAATGTGAGTAAAGGTGAATTGCAGTAATGCTGATGGGTTGTCAAACTAGAGAATTGACCAACAAATACTTTTGTCCGGACATCCCCAGGCCGATCCGTTGAGATCAGACCGTGTATGCCGGCCTATGGTCACGGGGGAGGTGTGTAACGGAACCCATAACTGTTTTACCCTGTTTTATGGTTATTATTATGGTTAAAATATGATCCTACTATTATACTGTATGTATGTTGGTTTATGCTCTGCAGAATATTGGCCCAGACTATTGCAGACCTTGGCATGGGAGATAATCCTGTTACAGAGACTCCTCATAAGATAAGGAAGTGTATTGTATAAAGTGTTTTCATTCTCAGACATAAGAACAAAGAAGGATGATCTAATCCATGTCTGATTGTATCAAAGTTGCCAGGTAGCCTCAGGGAGGTGTGACCCACCTATTGTCCCTATATGTGTATTGTGTGGCCAACTATTAGGGATATGTGAAATGTCTGTGTGTTATGTGTAAAAGATACTTTTACTAACTTTTGAAGCCCTGGTCTTATTCATGCCATTTTTTAATATGTTGTTCCACAATTTATGTTGTTCATAAAAATGTAAGATTTATTTATGTACTATGTAAAATCATAAAGTTATAAAAATGGATAAAAATGTGTAAGTTTTAGCTGGGAGATAATTGAGTAGATACAGTAATAAACTCAATTATCTCACAAGCAGGAGGGGAGGTAAACTGTGGGCGTTACTATGGTGTTATTGATAGATACAGAAATACCTCCCCCCTGGGTGTGTTCTTTTTGTACCTGACTGTAATAAAAAGCAGGCTGGGTGTGCCAGCAAGAGAGTTCTACTTGACCCTTCAAAACGTAGCCTCGTCTCGTTCTTGGAGGGAATTGCTATATCATACTGGGGATTGCTATGCTTTGCATACTCCCTTGAGCTTTAAACTACTGAACCCTTGTTCCAGATGTACTCTCCTTGGAGGAGAGGTCTTCCCCACACGATCCTGGATGCTGGAGATTCATACAGGGTGGAAGGAAGTTGGCGCGGCTCCAGTTAAGCTACGCGGTTGTGGAGTCTGTGGTGGTTGTGGTGTCCGGTGCGGTGCTTGTAGTCCTCGGCGCAAACTAGGACGCGTCCATCAACGGAGGTACCCGGTCGGGGTGCCAGTAGATCCGTTACAGGGAGTACAAGGAAATCAACAAGGCTTGCAAAAGGGCTATTAGATTGGCTAAAAAAGAAAATGAGAAATGAGTTGCAAAAGAGATTAAGACTAACCCTAAAATATTTTTTAAGTAAATTAAAAGGAAGAAGGCCAGGAAGGACGCTATAGGAACATTACAATGTGACACAGGCCATCTCATAATTAGTGACCAGGAAAAGGCAGATGAGCTAAATAGGTTATTTTCTTCAGTATACACCAGTGGTTGGGACACTGCAACATAATGGGGCTACACTACCTTTGCCAAATAATTGGCTAACGCAGGAAGTAATCCAAAAGAGGTTATACAAAATAAATGTTAATAAAGCCCCGGGTCCTGATGGAATACATCCAAGGGTACTGAGGGAACTGGGTTCTGTAATAGCAAAACCATTATATCTAATTTTTCAAGATTCACTCAACACAGGGTCTATACCAGATGACTGGCGAAAAGCAGAGGTGATACCTATATTTAAGAAGAGAGCAAGAGCAAATCCAGGGAATTATAGACCTGTAAGCCTCACTTCTGTAGTGGGGAAGCTTTTAGAAGGGTTAATAAGGGATAATATACAAGAATATGTCTATTTGAACAGGATTATAAGTAGGAGCCACCATGGATTTATGAGGGATAGGTCATGCCAAACAAATCTAATTAGTTTCTTTGAAGAGGTTAGTAAGAACCTGGATCAAGGCAACTCAGTGGATGTAGTCTTTAGATTTTGTAACGGCTTTTGATACAGTGCCACATGGGAGACTATTGTGCAAACTAAGAGATACAGGAGTTGCAGTAAATATCTGCTCATTGATCAAGAGCTGGCTAAAAGACAGGAAGCAAAGGTTTGTGGTAAATGGAACATACTCAGATTGGACTAATGTGGTAAGTGGGGTTCCTCAGGGTTCAGTATTAGGTCCTCTTCTTTTTAACATATTTATTAATGACTTAGAGGTGGTACTGGAAAGTAGTGTCTCTATTTTTGCTGATGACACGAAGTTGTGCAAGGTAATTAAATCAGATAATTATGTACTTTCCCTCCAAAGGGATTTACATAAAACATACTGTAGGAATGGGCATCTAAATGGCAGATGAGATTTAATACAAATAAATGTAAAGTTATGCATCTGGGAAGGAAAAATAGCCATGCAATGTATAATCTTAGTGGAGCAAATATAGGGGTATCAGATATTGAAAGGGATTTGGGAGTACTTGTGGACAACCACCTAGGTAACAGTGCTCAATGCCAAGCAGCAGCTGCAAAGGCAAATGAAATATTAGCATGTATTAAGTGTGTATAGAAGCCAGGGAAGCAAAAATAATTCTCCCACTATACAAATCTCTAGTATGCCCTCATTTGGAACATGGAGTACAATGTTGGGCACCACTTCATAAAAAGGACATTTTAGAGCTGGAAAAGGTACAGAGGAGGGCAACAAAACTAATAAGGGGAATGGAGGGGCTAAGTTATGAAGAAAGACTAGCAAAATTAAACTTATTTTCTCTAGAAAAAAGGCTTCTAAGAGGTGATATGATTATCCTATATAAGTACATCCAGGGTCAGTATAAAGATTTGTCAAGTGAGCTTTTTGAACCAAGAGATTTTCATCTGACAAGAGGACATCCTTTGAGGTTAGAAGTAAAAAGATTCCACCTTAAAAAAAGAAAAGGGTTCTTCACAGTAAGGATGATTAATCTTTGGAATTCTCTACCAAAGGTGGTGGTGACAGAAGATTCAATAGAAATTTTTTAAAAGGGGAGTGGATTTATTTCTAATTAGAAAGGGCATTCAAGGATATCCTGGATAATTAGAAAGAAAACGGATCCAGGGAGGAATCTGATCGCCGGTATCTGGGGTCAGGAAGCAATTTTTTTTTTTCCCTTTGAGACAATTGGCTTAGTTTCACTTGTTTTTTTTTTCTGTTTGCCTTCCTCTGGATCAATTAATTAACAAATAATCTGCATATTGCAGATCAGAGAAGGTCTTAAAAGGTTGAACTTGACAGACGTGTTTGTGCTGAGCTCCGTGCACTAACACCACAGAAGGGGCCAAAACCCGGCTCCAATGGCAGGGGGGACCCCAACACCATCAGGGGGGAAGGCTGTGAGGCAGAGGAGGCGATCCCGATCCCCCACGGGACCCCTGCACCGAGGCTGAAGCTGCCTGCATAAAAAACAGCCCAGACAGGGAGAAGAAGCCCAGGAGAGGAGAGGAGAGCAGCCCCAGCCAGAGGGGGACCTCCCAGAAGGCAGCAAGGAGGTGAGAGAGGGGAGAGAGAGAGGAGAAGGGCCTGTAGGGGAGCCGGCGGCCATCTTGGAAGGAGGAGGAGGCAGCAAACGGCCTCCACAGGAGCCCAGGACATCCAACCTGGTGCCCAAGAGACCACTGAGGACCCAGGGGAGACCTCAGGGGACGGCTGGTTCCGACCGGAGGGGCACAGGGGCTACACAGAGGTGGACAGAGCCCCCAGAAGAAGCAGAAAAAGTCAGTAAATGGCGGCCATTTTGGGAGTCCCCACATGTGGACAAGAAGGTACCTTTCACTACAAAGGGGGTATAACCTCAAGCTAAGGCCCAACTAAATTGCTTATCCTCCCATTCTGGACACTTCTCTATATACAGCCTATCTAGCCTTTGCTTTTCAACACCTGTCTTATCACAGATACACTTTCAGGGGCTTGGGACTTTAGTGTGCACTAATTTCTGAGGGAGAAGGCATCCCTGCTTCCCCCACAACTGAGACTGTTTCCACATGTTTAATGAACAATTCTCCTATTCTACCTCTAATAATTGCAAATAAATAGCTCCTTACCGGGCAAAACTCTGTACACCACCAGGACAAGAGTGATCTGCCTCTCTATAGGCAAATATAAAGACAAGGCTGAACAGCCTGCTCCTCTGCATTTTTGCATTTCTACCCCCACCCGGTGGACCTGTGGAGTACTGCAGAAATAAACCGGTAGCATATAAATACTATACTGCTAGAATCAGCACTGTCAACCAGTATAGAGGGGGGCTACAAACTGACCCAGTCAATACGCTAACTGGTGCGCCAGCCTAACCCAATCCAACAGACCTTAAATTGAAGGCGAAACTCAGTGCAATATCTGTAAGAGAGCATTTTTGCCTACACAGGCAGGCACAGGGTTGGCGGGTCTCCAGAATTCTTGACTAAGGGCTAAATCCTCAGCATGGCCTAAGAACAAAATGGGGAACAGACCTGGCAACACCGCCAGCAGAGGTCGCTACTACACCCACAGAGCCTAACATATGACGCCATCTGACTCGCTGTAGCCCTTAGCAGAGTGGTAAACGCAGCCCTGCATACCGAACAGGGCCGAACCCCTGGCGGATTATCAGTGGTCTCCTTCATCTGAACACCTCAGAATGCCGAAACCCAAACGCTGATCCTCAGCGAAGGGTATACGGGAGCACTTCCCACCAAAGGCTGTCCGGCACATGTCTCATGGTGACTATCTCAGAACACTCGGAATGCTCCGATCAGGAAGAGAATCCCAAAAGACCTCACCAGCATATAGATCTATCGGCCAGGTCAGTGGCTACGATTGAGCGGCTTCTGGCAAAGGCAATTGAACCCCTCAGGCAAGATCTTAAAGACCTGGGACAGCGCACTCAACTCCTGGAAGAGATAACTGACCAGGTAGTAGAGGCCCAGGAAAGAGACCGGTCCTCTATAAAGCAGAACACGTCCCACATAACGGAACTTGCAGACAAGATAGAGGACCTGGAAAACCAGTCTCGCTGACACAACGTCTGCGTCAGAGGCATACCAAGGGCTATTCAAGACCTACTAAACTACCTGAGAGATACCGTGGAGGCGATTCTTCCCAACCAGCCTGAAACTATGTGGGAAATTGAACGAGTTCACAGAGCTCTAGAAGGTACAAGGAGCCTGGACGCCCCTAAAGATGTCATAGTTAGATTCATGAGGCAGCAGGCGAGGGACTTACTACTATCTGCAACCAAGAAGATGCACACTGTGAACGGACGAGTCGCCCTTACAATTCTATGCGGACCTGTCTCCAGAGACGCTCCATAAACGGAGATTGATGAAACCGGCAACTGCTATTCTTCTCCAGCATAAGATCCAATACCGCTGGAATTTTCCATTTGCCCTCACCTTCACATCTCAAGGTACATCATACACCACCCGTACACCAGAAGAATGCATGGCAGTGCTGAAGCGCTTACATTTATGTACGGAGGCCACAAGGGAAGTGGGGCAGGAGCAACCTCTTCCGCCCATTTATAGGAGGCAGCGGACTTATGTGACATCCCAGAACCAGGGCAAACAAGCCTACGTCTCCGGGGAACGAACCAGCTTACTGGACAGTGTAAAGACTAACACGGACAATGCTGGCCCCGCTGCGGAGGTCAAGCCAGGCTCCTGACCCTACTGGCCTCTTCTTCTGGGGACTCTGATAAAGGCTAAGTTCTCTTTTAAGGGCCCATAGACCCATAGTGTGGGCTTCTGATTTATATTGGAAAAATGATTAAAGACCTAATTTGTTAGTATTGTTCTAGATTGCCAGGTGATTGTGTTCTCCACTTTAAGTGGATTAGATTTCTGTTTGCTATTTGGAGAAATTGATTAAGGTTACTTTGTAGACTAAAACATTTAACTCTGACTTTCCTTATTTATATCACGAGAAAAGAGCTAATCGTTAACTGGGTTTAGCCTTGTAGTCTAACTAAACGGATATATCCTGCTGAAGCACGACTTACTGTCTTTATTTGCATTTCTTTCTTTTATTTTCTCCCACTGGATAACAGGAAAATTGAAATTTCAGCCGCAGACCAACAGATAGTGCAGCTACTGGCATCCAGGGCTCCTCCTTGCTCTCCCTCCTACGAGATCACCTCTCAGGTAAAGACACATACACCTAGGATCCCACACCGAGTTTCCAATGGCTCTGTCTAACTACACTCTAATAACCCATAATGTGAAGGGTTTCAATTCCCCTTTTAAGAGGCGGAAGGCTTTTGCATTCTATAAAAAACATAAGCCTGCAGTTATTTTTATGCAGGAAACCTACTTCTCTCGTAATAACAAACCCAAATTCCTGCACAGGGACTATCCCACCTATTTCCTGGCCACCCTCCCTACTAAGAGAGCTGGATGTGCAATCCTCCTACATACAAATTTTCCGTTCCAAGTAGAAAGCAATCTGGTTGACAAAGAGGGTAACTACGTAATGGTGTCCGGCACTATCGGGGGGGTTAGAATGACTCTAGTTTCACTGTACTCTCCCACTACTTCACCCTACGCAACTTTAATTGGCTTGCTGAAAACAATCGAATCCCAAGACTTAGGAAGGCTGATAGTTGGGGGAGATCTAAACCTCACCTTGGACCCGACTTTGGATAGGTCAGGGAAGCCTGCTAAGAATAAATGCCCCAACAGAACCAAACAGATAGAATCCTTGCTTGATAGCCTGGGGCTGGTCGATGCCTGGAGGGGTATGCACCCGGCCAAGAGAGAATATACATACTATTCCCCAACCCACCTGACATATTCTAGGATTGATGCTATCTTGGTCGGCTCCCCCCTATATGACTCAATTTTGAGAACTGAGATTATACCCTGCCCCTGGTCAGACCATGCCCTAGTACTCATGGAGATAGAGCTGGGGCCAAATTTACAACCCCCCTACAGCTGGAGAATAGACGAATCCCTACTGACTAGTCCGAGTAGTGCGGAGGCAATTGCACAGGACATAAAGCTATTCTTTGAGACTAATGTCTCTCCTGAAACTGGAGCCGGCTGGCTCTGGGTTGCCCATAAGGCCTTTATTAGGGGAACGGCCATTAAGCTGGCCTCAACCCTAAGAAGAAACCTTGGGCAAAGGGAGGCAGACCTTACAGGGACACTAAAGAGGCTGGAAGAGGTAAATCAACAGAACCCTTCCCGCAGGGGTCGCAGGTTAATTGACAGGACAAGGCTTAAACTAGATGGCATATTATCGTACCACACTGAAAGGGCAATGAGGAAGATGAAACATCTATACTATTGGAAGGCAAATAAGCCTGATACAATGCTTGCTAGAAGACTAAATAATAAATTCTCCCAACATAAAATATCCCATATTAGAAGGTCAGACGGTCAAATTTCCTGTAGTCCTAACGACATCCAGAAAACGTTCCAGGACTTTTACCAAACTATATACTCCTCCCAGTCCCATGGAAGTGAACTAGATATAGACGCCTTTTTACGGTCACAAGACCTCCCCAGGGTTTCGGACAGTCAATTAGAAACACTGAACTCGGACGTGTCCCTTGAGGAAGTTAAATCGGCCATTATGGGTCTTAAGCTGGGCAAATCCCTGGGGCCGGATGGTTTCACCAATTTGTTTTACAAAAAATTTGAACCCCTGCTTACTCCCTACCTAACGCCACTATTCAATGCAATTTTAAATGAGGAGCCCATGCCCCCCGAATTGAACCAGGCTGCTCTGGTGGTATTCCCAAAGGAGGGCAGAGATAATCTAGAGGCCAAAAACTATCGCCCTATTTCCCTGATCAATGGAGACGTAAAAATTCTGGCCAAAATCATGGCCAATCGTATTTCTAAATTCTTGCCTGAGTTAATTCACAAGGATCAAGCGGGATTCATCCCCTTTAGGGAGGCCGGGGACAACGTCAGGAAGGTCTTAAACATCCAGCACCTAGCAAAAAAGTCTAACACCCCATTATGCCTTTTAGCTCTAGACATAGAGAAGGCGTTTGACACGGTGGAATGGTCATATATGTATAAAACACTAGACAAGTTTGGATTTAAGGGTCGTTTTATTAACCTGCTTAGAAGCTACTATGACTCCCCAACAGCCCACTTAAAGTTACCAGGAGCACATAAAGCGAATATCCAAATTCAAAGAGGGACTAGGCAAGGGTGCCCACTTTCGCCGCTGTTATTCGTACTTGTCATGGAGCCATTAGCACAGGCAATTAGAGCTAACTCAGACATCCAGGGGGTTTTGGTGGGACGCCAGCACCTTAAATGCTCGCTCTTTGCGGACGATTTATTGTGTCCAGCCCCTCTAGCTCTATACCAGCCCTCATGTCTACTATCAAGGAATTTAGTATAGTCTCAGGCCTTAATTTAAATGTGGAAAAAACGGAAGCTTTGGGGATGGGTATGTCACAAACTGAGATAGATAAGCTTAAATCAGAATACAATTTCAGTTGGCCAACTCAGTATTTAAAATACCTGGGAGTAAAGATCACTTCCAATTTTGCCGACTTATACAGGGCAAATTTCCCCCCCTTGTACAAGTCCCTGACTGAAGATATGCAGAAGTGGGCGAACTTTCATATCTCATGGACGGGTCGTATAGCAGCGGTAAAGATGAGTGTCTTGCCTAAACTGCTATATTTATTTAGGACACTTCCCATACCGATCTCACTCAAGGAACTGTACAAGTTCCAGAATAGTATGTTTAGGTTTATCTGGGGCAATAAGCGCCCTCGTATCTCAAGACAGGTAATGTTTAGACATAAAAGTAAAGGCGGACTAGCGTGCCCCAACCTGAGGTTGCACCTTAAGGCAGCTCAATTGGCCCATCTGCCCAGGTTACACTCTGTTACACCAGCCATCCTGGGTATTCATAGAAAATCAGCAGATGCTCCCGCATAGCTGGGATAGGTTGATCTGGATTCCCAAGGAAATGACTCCCTTTCATACGCACCACAATCCTATGATCTCCCTAACTTTGCAGGCTCTGGGGTGGGCCAACTCCAGGTGTCAACTTAGCTCGGGTTTGTCACCCTTACTATCAGTCACGTCCTTTCCACAAATCCTAAAAGACACAAACCCCATCTCCAAATTTTGGTGGACCTCTAGACTCCTAGACCGGGTAGGGAACTGGGTACAAAACGACAGACTGTTGACTTATGACCAATTCTGCATGATCCATGACCTACCAGCCACGGAAACCTATAACTACTTGAAAATAAGAAGTTGGGTTAGCAAAACTCTGAGAGAGTTAGGACTCCCTAGGCCCTCCTGGATATCTGTTATATGTAGAAGCCTTCCTCTCATGAAGGGTATTGGGTTCGCTATACGGCATTTTTCGAGACTCCACCAGCAGACAAAAACCTAAATTTATGAAACAATGGGAAAAGGACCTGGGGGTGGAATGGGATTGGGACAAGTGGACAGAATCCTGCTCCAACCTCTCCAGAGGTTCCCTCAATGCAGCTCTGCTAGAGACGGCTGTTAAAGTACTGCATAGAGCCTACTGCTCGCCCGATAAATTGCAGAAGTTTAAACCACATGAGAGCAATAAATGCTTTAGGGGCTGCCAACAAGTGGGGGACCACATTCACATTTGGTGGTCATGTCCAACTACACAGGAAACATGAAAACAACTAGCACAATTAGCCTCCACACTATTTCAAAGTGGTGGTCTCGCCCTCTATGGAGTCATGCCTGTTGGGAACGCACATCAAGAACCTCTCTCAATCCCAAAATAAACTATTCCAATTAATGGCACTGGCATCCAAAATACACATAGCCAGCAGATGGAAAAAAGAGACACTAAACTTTCAGGAGATAGTCAAGAAGATCAATTACCTTTTTATCAATGAGATACTGACTCATATTATTATGGATAGCCTTCACCAGTTTTTGGCAATCTGGGAACCTTGGGTAGCGTCCTCATTAAGCCCAAATCCTGATTCAGAGAAGGCAAGGAGGGGGCAGGGAGTAAGGAGTCCCGGAGGTTCTTCGGCAGCACTACTAAGGTAAAGGTCTAGTGATGATCAGTGGGGTATTTTAGTGAGGATTATAAGGGACAAATTTAGCAGAAACCAGTTTATCTATTTTAGCCTAGTTGGCTAAAAAGTTTATATATTTAGTAAACAGCATTATGGTTTGACTATTCATGTCAATGTCTATTCTTATGTGTTATCTCTGCCTTTCTTTCTCCTACACTTTCATTTGTTGTTTATTTTACTGTGCATTATGTTCTACTTTGATAGAAATTTTAAGTTATTATACATGATACTTTATAACTAAAAATGTAAAAGAAAAGAAGGTGAAGTCAGTTCATCATTGGTTAATGTTTGCTGTGTGAACCTGTATAAATTGACTGACGGAATTATTGATCAATATGTTTTATATGTTGTTGTAAACCTTCTAATAAAGAAAATTTTCAAAAAAGGTTAAACTTGATGGACTGAAAGTCTTTTTTTCAACCTCAATTACTATGTAACTATGTAACTATGTAACTATGTACCGTATATACTCGAGTATAAGCCGAGTTTTTTTATCCCCGCCCCCCCGTGTCTCTCTAACCCCCCATGTGTCTCTCTAACCCCACTCCCGTGTCTCTCTAACCCCACTCCCGTGTCTCTTCCCCCCCCCCTCCCCCTGCTCCTCATCCTCAACCCCCCTCCGCATCCTAAACCCCCTCCTCATTCTAAACCCCCCTCCTCACTTTACCCCTCTAAATACTTCCCCCTCTCCCTTTCCCCTCACTTACCTCCATCTGCAGCTGCTCGTCCGCACCTCCACGCTCCTTCCTGCGTCGGGATCCGGCATATGATAATGACGTGACGTCACATGCACGCCACGTTATTAGCACTGGCCAGGTCAAGATGCAGGAAGGAGCATGGAGGAGCGGAGGAGCAGCTGCAAATGGAGGTAAGTGAGGGGAAAGGGAGAGGGGGAGGTATTTAGAGGGGTAAAGTGAGGAGGGGGTTTAGGATAAGGAGGGGTAAAGTGAGGAGGGTTTTTTAGGATTAGGATGAAGATGAGGGGGTTTAGGATGAGGATAAGGATGGGGGGAGTTAGGATGAGGATGGGGGGTTTAGGATGAGGATGGGGAGGGTTTAGGATGAGGATGGGGGTTTAGGATGAGGATGGGGGATGAGGATGGGGGGTTTAGGATGTGGATTGGGGAGGTTGAGGATGAGGAGGAGGGTTGAGGAGCGTGGTTTAGGATGAGGATAGGGGGTTGAGGATGAGAATGGGGGGTTGAGGATGGGGGGTTGAGGTTGAGGAGGGAGGTTAAGGAGGGGGTTGAGGATGAGGAGGGGGGTTGAGGAGGGGGTTGAGGATGAGGAGGGGGGTTGAGGAGGGAGGTTGAGAATGAGGAGGGAGGATGAGGAGGGGGGTTGAGGAGGGTGATAAGGGAGGGGGGAAGAGACACGGGGAAGGGAGAGGGGGAAGAGACACAGGGAAGGGAGAGGGGAGAAGAGACACAGGGGAGAGAGAGGGGGGATACAAGAAAGGGGCACAGAGGGCACACAAGAGGGGGAGACATAGAGGGCAGCACATTTTCCACCCTCGGCTTATATTCGAGTCACTAATTTTTCCCAGTATTTTGTGGTAAAATAGGTGCCGCGGCTTATACTCGGGTCGGCTTATACTCAAGTATATACGGTATATAAAATATGCCTGGGTTGTGCAAACCTATGCTAAATATGTTGTTGTTGTTGAATCCTTCAGGCGTGTCTGACTCTCTGTGGCCATATGGACGCAGCATGCCAAGCACATCTGTGTTTCTGGTTGTACTGATCCATATGCTTTTCTTAGGGAAAGATATTGGACTGGGTTGCCAGTTCCTTATCTAGTGCACCGCAATTTGTCGGACCTCTTTGCTATGATCTGCCCATATTGGGTGATCCTACATGGCATGGTATAGCTCACAACTTCACATGACAAGGTAGCGATCCAGCAGGGGACTAAATATGTAGGGCTTTGGATTTGTTTATGACCCAACAACAACAATTATACGCCAGAAATTATGATGAATGTAAGCAATAATTGCACATCCAACTGAATCCATCCAATGACTTATTATATTGCTCATGCTCCAGTTATATAAATAGGTATTTTATTTCATGTATTATTGATGCCTAAATACTGTAAAGTTGACTGATCACTCTTTGAGTCATCATATCATGCTAACCTTCTTTTATATGCAAATACCCCCATCTCAATATGGTCTCTACATATAAATGCAGGTAAATAATATGTGACTGCCCTGGGTTATTAGACTTGGGTATCAATAATACATGAAATGGAATTCCAATACACATAACTGGTGACTCAGTGGTGCTGTAAAATGTAACCATTTGAGATTGAATACAAAAACAGAGTTGTAAGGGGCCAAAAAAACTCAAAATTTTAAAAGGGCTAACTTTATATGTTGTATTGCTGCCCTTAGCCCATTAGACAAAGAATGTACAGTGAAAAATACTGAAAATAAATGGACAACATTCAAATCCTTACTAAATAAACATACTCATCAGCATGTACCATGTGGAAATAAAATGAAAAGGAGAAAATCATATCCCATGTGGCTTAACAATGACTTAACATGATGAGAAAAAAGAAACATGCATTTAAATTATACAAGAAGGAGGGAACAGAGGCAGCTTTATGTGACTATAAGGAAATCAACAAGTCTTGCAAATTTACGAGGGGCGCAGTTGCTGGCAAGGAGGGCCGAAGGCACTCCTTGCCAGCCACTGCGACCCTCGCAAACTTTACATTGTAACGCAAACAAAATACGAGACACGTTACGACCCATTACGACCTCGCAAAAAACGGCCGCAACACGCGCACATCAAAACATCAAAAATCAAACAAATACACACAACAAATACATAAAAAGCTTACCTACATCAAGAGGGAGCATCCAGGACCTCAAAAACTAAGCTTACATCTCAATTTAACCGAAATTAAAGCAGTTTAGACACTAAAAAAATTTCTAAGCGAGAGAAAAAATGGCCCCCGAGAAAAACTAAAACGACGCTACAGCAGTCTAAAGACGCAAAACACCACCAAACACCTACGTATTTGCCGAAAAACACCTACGAGATTAGAAAACAAGGAGGCTACCCGCGCAACCCCAAAAACATTACAAACACAACAAATACAAATAACAAACACATAAAAAGGTTACTCTGCCTGTCCCCACGCCAGCAACTGCGACCCTCGCAAACTTTACGTGGTAACGTAAACAACATACGAGACACGTTACCACCCATTACGACTGTAACGGATCTCCTGGCACCCCGACCGGGTACCTCCGTTGATGGACGCGTCCTAGCTTGCGCCGAGGACTACAAGCACCGCATCGGACACCACAACCACCACAGACTCCACCCTGTATGAATCTCCAGCATCCAGGATCGTGTGAGGAAGACCTCTCCTCCAACGAGAGTACATCAGGAACAAGGGTTCAGTAGTTACAGCTCCAGGGAGTATGCAAAAGCATAGCAATCCCCAGTGTGATATAGCAATCCCCTCCAAGAACGAGACGAGGCTACGTTTTGAAGGGTCAAGTAGAACTTTTATGACAGGGGATCTCCTTTTATGCAATGGTGCCCTCTGAAGGGCTACACCCACATAATTATCACAACAGCCAATTATATACATGGTTCAACCCCCACGTCTCCTCCCCTCAGATAACAGGTAACACAATTAAAACAGACACAATTTTAACCACATTCTGGATGTACCCCAAGAACAGGGGGTACACCTTTAAGTCCAGCACCATTCAATAGCTCTCACCCAGGGGAACAACATATTAAAAAATGGCATGAATCAGACCAGGGGTTCAAAAGTTAGTAAAAGTATCTTTTACCCATAACACACAGACATTTCACATATCCCCCATAGTTGGCCACACAATACACATAGAGGGACAATAGGGGAGTCACACCTCCCTGAGGCTACCTGGCCACTTTGATACAATTAGACATGGATCAGATCATCCCTCTTTGTTCTTATCTGAGAATGAAAACACTTTATACAATAGACTTCCTTTATCTTATGCAGAGTCTCTGTAACAGGATTATCTCCCATGCCAAGGTCTGCACTAGTCTGGGCCAATATTCTGCAGAGCATAAACCAACATACATGCAGTATAATAGTAGGATCATATTTTAACCATAATAATCATAAAACAGGGTAAAACAGTGATGGGTTCCGTTACAACGACCTCGCAAAAATCGGCCGCAACCCGCGGACATGAAAAAATCATAAACACAATAAATACACACAACACATACATAAAAAGCTTGCCTACAGCAAGAGGGAGCATCCAGGACCTCAAAAATGAAGTTACACCTTAATTTAACTCAAAATAAAAGAGTTTAGACACTAAAAAATTCTCTAAGCGAGAGAAAAAATGGCCGCCGAACAAAACGAAAACGAGGCTACAGCACTCTAAACACGCAAAACACCACCAGAAACACGCAAAACACCACAAAACACCTACGGATATTCCGCTACAGACGCATACCACACATTAGCCGCCATTTTAGAACAATAACTTATATAATGCGGAAGTACACAGCTACGCTAACGGATTTGTCTTGCGCACGCACACTATTACACTGCACACATTCATCACGCTTACACAGCAGCTCCACACGACTAATGCTGCAGCAACATCAAAACAGATTGTCAGCTCTTCAACAGAATGCTTCAAAATACGTAAAGTATATTCATTTATTAATGTATTATTTATTTGATTATTATACACCAAACAGCATTAGCTCATTTACAATTTCATTGCCGTCAAATATAATTTCTTACAGAAAGGATAATAAGGAAATGGATGATATAGAATTTTTTTTTTAAAGAGATACTAACGCCATCAAGAGCTTTGAAAAAAATATGTTGTGAAGCTAATATACAAAAAGAAGAGTGGTATTTCTTCACACAAGTGAAAAGCTATATATATAAACTTGATAAGGAAAATCAGAATTTTTGGAAAGTAGATTAAACTGCCAATCTGATTCAGGATTATTGCAAAGGAAAAAGTGCTATGAAATAAATATATAGAATTATTAAAAATAATTTTTGGCCAAAAAAATGAAAATAAATAAATGGGATAAAGTACTCCCAGATCTTGAAGAGGATGAAGAAATGCTAATAGAAAAGTATAGATAAAGTTAGAAAATAATACAATTATACACAATATACAAACAAGAGGGGACAGAGACTGCTTTACGGGAGCACAAGGAAATCAACAAGGCAGCAAAAGGACTATTAGACTGGCTAAAATAGAAAATGAAAAATTAGTTGCAAAAGAGAGTACTACTAACCCTAAAATATTTTTTAAGTATATAAATGGGAAGAGGGCCAGGAAGGAAGCTATAGGAACATTACAATGTGACACAGGCCATCTGATAATTAGTGACCAGGAAAAGGCAGATGAGCTAAATAGGTTATTTTCTTCGGTATACACCAGCGAGGTACCAGTGGTTGGGACACTGCAACATAATGGGGCTACACTACCTTTGCCAAATAATTGGTTAACACAGGAAGTAATCCAAAAGAGGTTGGAAAAAATAAATGTTAGTAAAGCCCCAGGTACTGATGGAATACATCCACGGGTACTGAGGGAACTGGGTTCTGTAATAGCCAAACCATTATATTTAATTTTTCACGATTCACTCAACACAGGGTCACTACCAGATGATTGGAGAAAAGCAGAGGTGATACCTATATTTAAGAAGGGAGCAAGAGCAAATCCGGGGCATTATAGACCAGTGAGCCTCACTTTTGTAGTGGGAAAGTTTTTAGAAGGGTTAATAAGGGATAATATACAAGAATATGTCTATTCAAACAGCATTATAAGTAGTAGCCAACACGGATTTATGAAGGATAGGTTGTGTCAAACAAATCTAATTAGTTTCTATGAGGAGGTTAGTAGGAACCTGAATCAAGGCAACTCAGTGGATGCAGTCATTATAGATTTTGCAAAGGCTTTTGATACAGTTCCACATGGGAGACTATTGTGCAAACGAAGGGATACAGAAATTGCAGTAAATATATGCACATGTATTGAGAGCTGGCTAAAAGACAGGAAACAAAGGGTTGTTCTAAATGGAACATACTCGGATTGGACTAATGTGGTAAGTGGGGTTCCTCAGGGCTCAGTATTAGGTCCTCTCCTTTTTAACATATTTATTAACGACTTAGAAGTAGGATTGGAAAGTAGTGTCTCCATTTTTGCAGATGACACTAAGTTGTGCAAGGTAATTAAATCAGATAATGACGTGCTTTCCCTCCAAAGGGACTTGCATAAATTAGAGAAATGGGCGGCTAAATGACAGATGAGATTTAATACAAATAAATGTAAAGTTATGCATTTGAGAAGGAAAAGTAATCATGCAATTTATAATCTTAATGGAGCAAATCTAGGGGTATCAGACATTGAAAGGGATTTGGAAGTATTGTGGACAACCACCTAGGTAACAGTGCTCAAAGCCAAGCAGCAGCTGCAAAGGCAAGTAAAATATTAGCATGTATTAAGAAGGGTATAGAAGCAAGGGAAGCAAATATAACTCTGCCACTATCCAAATCTCTAGTACGCCCTCATTTGGAATATGGAGTACAATTTTGGGCACCACTTCATAAAAAGGATATTTTAGAGCGGGAAAAAGGTACAGAGAAGGGCTACAAAACTAATAAGGGGAATGGAGGGGTTAAGTTATGAAGAAAGACTAACCAAATTAAACTTATTTTCCCTAGACAAAAGGCATCTAAGAGGGGATATGATTACCTTATTGAAATACATCCAGGGTCAGTACAAGGCTTTGTCAAAGTGAACTTTGTGTGCCAAGATGTTTTCAACTGACAAGAAGACATCCCTTGAGGTATGAGTAAAAAGGATTTCACCTTAAAGAAAGTAAAGGGTTCTTCACAGTTAGGGTGGTTAAACTGTGGAATTTTCTACCCTTATGAAACAATTGGCAACGTTTCAATGTTTTTTTTTTCTGTTTGCCTCTGGATCAATTAACAATTATTAACAAATAATCCACATATTAAAAGGCTCAGAAGAGATCTAAAAAGGTTGAACTTTATGGACTAAAAGTATTTTATTAAACCTCAAATACTATGTAACACACCAGAACATCTTTATGTCTATGGTCATGACAATCCACTTGGTATACTGGAGTGGGTTGCCAGTTCCTTCTCAAGTTTGTAGGTGGTCTCCCATCCAAGTACTGATCAGGACCAACCCTGCCCGGCTTCAGGGTGGTTTGACCTCTTGGTTCCCTGGCTTGAAATTGAACCTGGGTTGCAGTGGTGAATGCACCAAATCCTTACCACTGGAATACCAGGGAACTCTCTCAGGCTCTTAAAGAACCTTAAATTACAAGTTTGTTCTATATGCGTATATACTTTTTACCTAGAACAATTATTTTTATAATTTTTAATTAACATGGTAGTACGTATCAAGAAATCAAGCCGAATTTCCTTTCAGACTCCACACACTCTCTCTTGAAAAAAATTGTTGGATTATATAAAAGCTCTTATGAAGGGTTGGAAGATTCATCAATTTTAAAACGCCACTTAAGTCCAAAACTTTCTATTATCCTTCAAAAAAAAAAATCCTTTAAACATTATTTGGGTCCTTTTCCTTTTCAAATTTGGCAGAAGTAGTTGCGACCAACTGCTAGATGGCGCTGCCGATTTTCCACTGCCGATACCATAGCGTTAGGTAAACTGTTAGGCTTATGGTGAGGGTTAGTTTAAGGGTTATGGTAAACATTTAAGGTTACAACTTGTCTGAAATATCAGCATCGCTGCAAAATGCCTACAGCGCCATCTAGCGGCCACTTGCCGACACTGCAGCTGGCATTGGTGGAGAATTTTAAATGGGATAGATCCATTACTAGTTCTAAATATTATTTTACATAATTGGCAGGAACAAAATCTGTACATTTGCATATTTTATATGTTAATTTTTTTCCAGGCAGGGTTCCATTTGTCTTTTCTCAGCTGATTGACAGCTAAACAGATCCTAGGAGATCTTAAAAGGTTGAACTTGATGGACTAAAAGTATTTTTTCAACCTCAATTACTATGTAAATATGATTCTGTCTCTTATGTCCACAGCATCGTGTGTGCTTGTAAACTAATGAACACTTCATTACTCCTATGGAAAATGTTTGTAGGCAAAAGTTCTTGTGCATTCAGTCTCCCACCTTTATGCCACGTTTCTCTGAGTATTTTGCAGACACTTTACTTTATGCTCTAGTCTATAGTACCCTCTGCTGCTCTCTCCGTGCAATTGCTGATATCCAAATGTTACTCATATAAAATAATGGGCCATATTAATTGACCCAGCGAAGGCTCTAAATAAAGTTTTATTTAAAACTATAAGTAAAAATAAGTAGTTTATCTACTGTATTTTATTTGAAAAACAACATCAAAGTGTGCAAATTTGAGCTGGAATTTGTTCTATTTCAGACCGTTTCCCGTCAGAACAGTGAGGTTGAGCCATCTGGTGGTGGAAAAATGTACTGCAGGCAAAAAACTATTCCATCCTCTGACGTGGCACAACTCGAACGGCGCTGAGTCGACAGTGGGGCCATCGCTATGCTCGGTGTGGGCACTCGATCCCCCAGGGCTACAGGGGCGCCTCGCAAAGCTCAAGGCCTCTTCTGTCGGTGCGCCTTATGAGCCTGATTGGAGGATGGTTAGTTATTTGTCTGCACCGCACTGTTCTGACGGGAAACGGATCTAAAACAGAAAAGGACCTTGATCTGCAAGTAAGCCTTTCTGATCCACTACAGAATCATATATTTTGTTAATGTTAGATCTAGGTCATTAATTACTGATACTTAATTATAGAACAAATCCTCCTGATCTCTCGCTCTTCTCACAGCTACCAGGAAGTGATGAAAGAAAGAAAAGATGAGATATTCTATAAATACACAAACGTTTTCAAAAGTTTGGATTTTCCATAAAAATGGTTTACGTAGTTGCTAATTTTGTTAGTTGTTACACAAAAACATATTATACATGTAAAATACATTTTAATTCAACTTAAAAAAATTGCCATTAAAGTATGACAGAAGCAGGTAAAAAAAAAATAACGTGTTTGATCCTCCTTTAACTTTCAAGTGAATTGAGAAGAAGTCTAAGCAAGTGCTCACGGAGAGCCTGTTAATGGTCGTTCAGTCAAGTCAGACTCTCCGTGACCTGATGGACCATAACATGCTGATCCACAGTGTATTCATGGCAGAGATACTGGAAATATGGTTCCTTCTCCAGTGGACCACAGCTTATAGCTCCTGGTATTGCTAGGTTGTACTCCCATCCAAGTACCGACCAGGCCCAAACCCGCATGGGCTCAGGGTGGTGTGGCCTCTTCGTTTCCTGACTGGAAGATTTAGGGGATAGGGTTAGGGTGGTGGCAGATGATAAGCTTTACATATTAAAGTAGAGGCTGATGTGGGTGCCACTATTTTACCATGTAAAGCTTATCATCTGTCACTACCCTAACCATAAACCTAAATCTAACACTCACACTAAGAAAAAAAATCATCAAATTTGTGGGAAACAACCGTCGTGCCATCTAGTAACCTCTGGCCACCACTGCTGACAGGGAGATAACAGGAAAGGTCCTTCCAACATGGCCAGAACCAAATACACTAGCGTTCACACTATCAGGTAAAGTCTGGAAGAAACACACTTAGAAAGCCTTGACGGATGACTATAGCCCTTGATATAAAATGGCTGGGACTGTATTGGCTGTTCTGTTCAAGGAATTGGTTGCAATACCTGATCTTTTAAGAAAATTCTGGACTGTCTGAAAAAGCATGAACTTAAAGGTATATGGAAGTTTCCCTGTTTGTAACTTTTCCTGTTCTAACACTTACTGCTTATATCAGAAACACATTATTTATTTTAAAAAAAATGGTTTCCTAACATCCAGAGGTGCCTACATAGGGCCTCATTCTATTAGCGGCCGCAGCCGTTGCGGGGCCGCAAGGACCGGCCGCAAGCTATTCGGCTATTCTAATCCCTTACGGCCGGAGGCTCCGGCAGGCTTGCGGCCGGTGCCTTGCCATCTCTTGCGGCCGCTCGTGCCAGAGGAAAGCCTTTGATCTAAAACGGCCGCAAGAGTTTCGGCCGTAAGAAATTCCTATTTGCAATTCAATTGCTCCGGGAAACCTCTCTGCAAGGCTAAAAGCGAGCCGCAGCTTACTTGCAGGAAAGAGGTCTCGCTAGCACCAATTAAGCACATAAAATAGCTCAAATAAAGCCATCCTGCACTTTGAGAAGACTATAAAGGGATTTTAGGTGTTAGAAAAAATAGCACATAATTATCCTGTACTCAAATCCGTAAAATATTTAATTTTTAATATCCGTAAAATATCCATGTAAAAAGTCCAGAGTGCTTGGAGCACCTCAGACCCGCCCACGCCGCAGCCGGAAAATAAACAGTTAATTTGAACTCGGGTTTGGGCAGATGTGCAAGCTTGAGAGTGGGTTCCTTTTAATCCTCATGTCCCCCAATATGATCCCTAGCATTTACAGAGCTGTACAGTGCAGGCTTGAATTTATTTTTGAGTTTTTATATTTCACAGATTACGGCCGGTTCCAAGATATGCGGCCGGCCGTAAAAGGAGATCCTTGAAGGGCCGTATAATAGAATTGCGAGTTAACTGAACCCCCGCAAGGAATCGCAGCCTTACGGCCGATTTACGGCCGCTAATAGAATGAGGCCCATAGGCAACTGGTACTAACCACTGAATTCAATTTTTTTTTTTAACCCTATCCTAATCTTCAAGCCAACAGCAGCACAGTGCAGAGACACAGAGTGCGCTTTGCTGCAGAGACTGAACCCCAGACATTGCAATAATGTTGTGACTACTTTTGATTGGCCACTGAGAATTATACATTTTATGCTAATTTAGCTTGGATTTTCAGGGGCATTCATTCTCAAAATCAACTGCCAGAAAACCAAAGACATTTGCAAACTTTAGGGTAACCTTATTAAGGTTTATATTGGTATTTTTTTTTTTTTTTTTTAAATGTTTGTATACACTACTGTTTCTATACACTACACTACTGGTGACAGCGGATTTGATAGATACATTTAAAAAGGGATTGGATATATGTTTTAAATAAAAATGTTATTTAGGGTTATCCTGGATAACTAAAGAAGGAGTATTGATCCAAGGACGAATCTGAGCCATAAGGGACTGTGGGGGGTCAAAGGGGGCCCGCAGAGGCCACATGGCCATAGAAGACCCATGGGAGCCACAGGGGACCACGAGAGAGCCACGGGAGGTTAGCGGGAGGCCCCTCAGAGGCCAAGGGCCTTGGTGCCTTGCACCGGTGGTAGCTCCACTTTTGGTTACAACACAGTCCTGTGTATGTGCACTTTCCCCAATTATATTATTCCTTTCAATTGTAAAAATATTTGATCCACTAATAAAAAAATATGTTCTTTCCCATTTTGCACCCCTATCCGTTATAAAGTTGTACAATATATTTATTGCAGTTTTATTTACGATGCCCATTCACAGACTTGCAGATTCATCATGTGTGTTTGGTGGCACCAAAGTCCTCGATGGTTAAAACTCTGCTTTCACAGATTTTTTTTTTTTTTTTTTATATTCAGGATCACCAGAAATGAAATTTACAGACCGCAATGCTTTTGTATGATATCCCCTGACAATAAAGGCGTCAGCATCCCTTTTAGTGGGTAGAACACTATCTGAACTTGTCACCGTCCTAAACACAGAATCACCATTTTTAATATGTTCCAGGAACATCTGATGTTCACATTCTCTCCTCTTTCCCTCACATGGTGCTGTGAACAAATTTCATTTACTGTAAATTACGCTGCAAAAATTAGCTAAATTACTGCATTTATGGGAAGAGTATCACAAGTCGAAGTTCTAAATCTAAATATTTTATTAATGGATTTCAGTCTGCAAACTCTAGACTTGTGAGAAAAAGTAGAAGTGCTTGCAACCACCACTAGATGGAACAGAAAGACTTTTGTAAATTTCCAGCAAGGTGGTTTTCCTTGGCAGGGAAGGGTTTACTTAAAATACAATGTTAACTAATATAACTAATGCAGGGGGTTTATGACCCTCCACCTATGATCTGCTACCGCGTATGAGCTGGGTAGCCCCCAGGATCCCCCCTTAATACTCACTCCCAACCTATTAGTTTAGTACTAGCAACTTGCCCGTCAAAAAATGATGGCAATAAGATTGTAAGGCAGGTAATGTTGTTTGTGTGCGAAATTAATTTTGTTGGTGTTTTAAGATCCTTCGGCGCTCATTGCAAGGCTCTTGGTTGTTTGTGTGCTATGAGCAGCGTTGGTGTTTTTTTTTTTTGGTATGGCAATGAATAGTAAAATAAGAAATTAATATACTTTATCTATTGTGAAGTAATATATGCAGGAAGCATTGTGTTGAAGAGCTGGCAATCTGTTTTCATGTTGCTGCAGCATCAGTGCTGTGGAGCTGCTGTGTAAGCGTCGTGAATGTGTGCAGTGTGTAGTGTAAATAGTGTGCGTGCGCGAGGCAAATACGTTAGGGTAGCTGTGTACTTCCGGATTGTATAAGTTAGCATTGTAAAATGGCGCCTAATGTGTGGTATGCGGCTGTGGCTGATTTAGCGTCCTTGTTTTCAGATGTCGTCTGACTTTTTTGGAATATCCGTAGCTGTTTGGTGGTGTTTTGCGTGTTTATGGTCGTGTTTTGCGTGTTTAGGGACCTTTAGCCTCGTTTTCGTTTTGTTCGGCGGCCATTTTTTCTCTCACTTAGGTGATTTTCGGGTGTCTAAACTCTGAAATTTGGACTTAAATCGAGGTGTAAGTTCACTTGCAGAGGTCCTGGGTGCCCCCCCTTGTTGTGGGTGAGCTTTTTATGTGTTTGTTGTGTGTATTTATTGTGTTTCTAATGTTTTTGGGGTTGTGCAGGTTGCGTCCTTGTTTTCGGATCTCGTACGTCTTTTTCAGAAAATCCGTAGGTGTTTGGTGGTGTTTTGCGTCTTTAGACTGCTGTAGCCTTGTTTTGTTTTTTTTCGGCAGCCATTTTTTCTCTCGCTTAGGGAATTTTCGGGTGTCTAAACTCTTTTATTTGGAGTTAAATTGAGGTGTAACTTCACTTTTCGAAGTCCTGGGAGCTCCGCCTTGCTGTAGGCTTTATGTATTTGTTGTGTATTTGTTGTGTGTATTTATTGTGTTTTTCATGTTTTCATGTGCGCGGGATTCGGGAGGTTTTTGCCATGTAGTAATGGGTTGGAACGCGTCTCGTATTTTTGTTTCGTAACGACGTAAATTTTGCGTGATCCGCAGTTGCCTGCAAGGAGCGCATTTGGCGCTCCATGCCAGCAACTGCGGCCCTCGCAAATGCGGCCCGCAGCGTTAGCAACAGCCCGCATGCTCACAACTATATATGTGATCCACCAGGATTCACCCAACTAAAGCGCCTTTGTTTAAGGGAAGTATAATTTTAAGTGGGGACCAGTAAGCCACTTCCAGTAGTCAACTGCAATACCCAGTTCACCCCAGTCCAAGGCTAGGTCCGGGTGGATTCAAATGTGTGGTAAGTGTTAGATTGGACTTCTTATGCATCCAATTATGTCATCAAATCCTTTGCAAGTGAGGCCCTTTTGATCCTTTGTCTCATGGTTAAACACTAATAGGTAAATACTTAACCTCTGCCATTGTTCCTGACGCGCCCCCCCCCCAACTCTGTCTTCAAATAATAAAGATTATGATTTGTTGTGACACATATATAAGGTGTGTTTTATTTAGAGGGGACTTGTATTTGTAATTCTAATGATGTTTCTAAAACTCACCAGAATGCTATTTTTGAGTATTATCATCTCTTTCAATTGTTTCCTCTTATCTTATTGTCCCACTTAATTATACTTTATATATTTGTATAGGCATTCAGAAAGTATTTGCTTGTATGTAGTGCATATAATCTTATTTAACCTGCCTCCCCCCTCTCTTTTGATAGCGACTAGAGTAAACCATCACTGCATAGCACAATCATAACTGGGAGGAACTTATCCCTTTAAATATTTGGCGCTATTAAGCGCTGTTACGCTTCCTTGATAAATCCGCATTTTGCCACAGTGAAACGCACGTCGGGGACACATTAGAGGGACTCATTGCTTCCTTCACTTCATAGTTAGTGCCGATTATAGCATCAGAAGCCATGACACAGCTAGCATCCATAGCAATCTGGACATTGATGTAAACCCAAGACTAAGGTTTGGTCTCAGCACCTGGTTCTGTCACTTCACCTTGTTTAAGGGCTGAGATTGTTAAAGCAACTTGGCTTGTTACAGACAGTGATATTTAGTAACTATCTGTAGCATTAGCAATTTTACAGCATTGTGCAGAGTAAATCAGTTACTGTATATAATTATGACTTGTCACATTATAATTTTAGCCCATATTCTGTACCTAGTTTTGGCATATTTAGTTATTATTAGGTCTGAGTGCTTCATCTAATTTGCTTCTTTTTTACCTAAGCACATTTACTAGTTGGAACGCCAGTTTTGGTCCCCTCATTGGTTTTATCGAACCTTTATAGTGTTTTTGTAATTCCCCCATATTGTTTATTTAATGTTTAAGTTCATAAAAACTATGATTTTATTTTAAGTTACATAGTAATTGAGGTTGAAACATACTTTTAGTCCATCAAGTTCAATCTTTATAGTTGCTACACACTATAATAGAGTATTTTGAGATACACTAGAGTAGGTCTTAGGGCCACCACTTTCTTTAGCTGACTTCGGTTAACCACCTATTTTTTTTTTCTATCAGTGAATAATTTCAGAAACTTGGAGCCAGATTCAATTGAGCAATCGTAAGTTACCAGAGCCCATAAGTGAGACCGTAAGTTAATTTGCTATTCAATTGGCGTCTTTTTGCAGGCTCCGGATGGTTTACGGGTTTCAGTCTTGAAAATTTTGTGATGTTTAAACCCGGTACTTACAGCCTCCTGAAGCTTAATCGCAAATCGATATTCAATTGTTCCAATTTCCCAAGGCCGCAAATGGTTTCACACCCGTAAACGGTAAATGTAGGAGAAAATCCTACGCGTGCTAGAGAGGATGCGCAAGCGGGTTTAAGGCCTGTCTGCAGCACTGTACATGCAAATAAAAAAATGGGGAAAGCGAAGAAAGACATTAGAATTAATTGCACAAGTCTCAAGCTCGCAAATCGGCATTTCGGGGTAATATCGGGAATCAATGAGTTAATACATATCAGGCCACCCATATGGACTAGAACCGTATTCATTTTTATAATTTCATATTTTGAGGGTTTACGAGTCCCATTGCATATCGGACCCCCGAACCTAAATGATTGACATGTAACCTCCATGTTTTACTGCCGTATTGATGACGGTCTTATTTTCTATTGGTTGTTTCTAAATGGGTGGTTATGGCCTTGCTTAATTGATCATATTCCTGCCCTGAACTGCTACGGACGAGTGCATGGTTTACGGAGTTGGTTTTTGGCCCATAACTTGTAGGCTCTTTCAATTGAATAGTACCGGAATCGGGACCCGGCAGACATACGGCCTGTATCTCAAGAGATGCGGGCGTGCAATTGAATCAGGCTCATAGTCTGGAACTGGGCAACTTGACCTGAGAATCTGCAACTTGTCCTAGAATACTGCTTAGCAATTCTGTTTATGGGGATTCAGAACTGAGGGAACCTGTCTAGTAGTAGGTCTTAACAGGTTGGATCTATTGTTTAGCCGGACAAGCTGGTGCCTCCTCTTGACAAGGCCATAACAATTTGCTCTAGTTCATGCGTCCATAAGTCACTACTTCCTGTTCTGTAAGATGCCTGGACCGATGAGAAAACAATCCAAACATGTCTCATTTCAATGTAGTTTTTTTTACACCATAAACCATTAATTTTTTTATACAAATAAGGCTTGGTAGTGTTCAAAATATGATCTTCTAAAGGCATGACCATAACTTTTGTACTAGTGGCCCTTTGTCACTCCAATCAATAAAATCAATGATGGAAGGGAGTAAAGTTCTGTTAATATTTTACTTATATTAGGAACAATAAGGTATGAGGCCAGGTGTGGATACTGGATATTGTATAATAGGTAAGAAAGATAGCCATGGTTATGATTAATTACAACAAAGTGCAATAAATACCAACTTTACATCTCATTATACACACACAGCTGATTATAATAGGTACAAAGACCAGTTTGTTAAGTTTTGAGGAATTGATCTTTCACCGTATTATAAAATAAGTCATTGAGTCGGAACATAATATTAATTTTGATATTACAGTAAAAAATGAAAAATCGAAAATTTGGTACATTTTTCAAATTCAAATATAAATGAGGAATTATGCAGCAATGCATGCGCACAGCTTAATAAGTCCTTGTGCATGGGAACTTCCACACTGAAGAAAACTGGACAAACAGGGAGAAGGCCGTTTGGTGGATAATGGTGTAGGCCACCTCTATCTAGAAACAAATTGGCCTACCGTCAACTGTAATACAGAATAACACGTGTGTGGCACAGATATAAACATAATTACATAATAACAGAGGGTGAAAAAATACATTTAGTCCATCAAGTTCATCGTTTTAAGATCCCCTCTGATCTGCAATAGGAGTATTAGTTAATTGATCAAGAGGAAGGCAAACAGAAAAAAACCCAAGTGAATATTTGCCAATTGTTGCAAAAGGGGAAAAAAAATATTCTTCCTGACCCTAGATATAGTTACATAGTATTTGAGGTTTGTTAAAGACTGTTAGTCCATCAAGTTCAACCCTTCCAGATCTCCTCCGATCCTCCCAATATGTGGACTATTTGTTAATTGATCCAGAGGAAGGCAAATAGGAAAAAAAAAAAAAACACATAGAAACTTTGCCAATTGTCTCATAAAGGGAAAAAAAAGCTAAATTCCTTCCTGACCCCAGAGACTGGCGATCAAATGCCTCCCTCGATCAATATTCCTTTGCTAGTTTTCTAGGATAACCTTGAATGTCCGCTTTATTAAAAATATATCTAACCCCTTTTTAAAGCTATCTATTGAATCTACTGTCACCACCTCCTTTGGTAGAGAATTCCACAGTTTAAACGCCCTAACTGTTAAGAACCATTTTTTTTGATTAGGTGAAATCTTTTTTTTCCCCTAACCTCAAGGGATGTCCTCTTGTCAGTTGAAAATCTCTTGGCACAAAAAGTTCACTTGACAAAGCCTTATATGGACCCTGGATGTATTTATATAAGATAATCATATCTCCTCGTAGATGCCTTTTTTCTAGGGAAAATACGTTTAATTTGGTTAGTCTTTCTTCATAACTTAGCCTCTCCATTCCCCTTATTAGTTTTGTTGCTCTTCTCTGTACTTTTTTCCAGCTCTAAAATTTCCTTTTTATGAAGTGGTGCCCAAAACTGTACTCCATATTCCAAATGAGGGCATACTAGGGATTTGTATAGTGGCAGAATTATATTTGCTTCCCTTGCTTCTAAACCCTTAATACATGCTAATATTTTATTTGGCTTTGTAGCTGCTTCTTGGCATTGAGCACTGCTACCTAGGTGGTTATCCACAAGCACTCCCAAATCCCTTTCAATATCCGATACCCCGAGATTTGCTCCATTAAGATCATACATTGCATGGCTATTTTTTCTTCCTAAATGCATAACTTTACATTTATTTATATTAAATATCATCTGCCATAATTTAGTCGCCCATTTCTCTAATTTATGCAAGTCCTACTTCTAAGTCATTAATAAATATGTTAAAAAGGAGAGGACCTAATACTGAACCCTGAGGAACCCCACTTACCAGATTTGTCCAATCGGAGTATATTCCATTTACAACCTTTTGCTTCCTGTCTTTTAGCCAGCTCTCAATCCATGAGCAAATATTTACTGCAATTCCTGTATCCCTTCGTTTGCACAATAATCCTTCACGTGGCACTATCAAAAACCTTTGCAAAATCCAAAAAGACTACATCCACTGAGTTTCCTAGATCCAGGTTCCTACTAACCTCCTCATAGAAATTAATTAGATTTGTTTGATTAGACATATTCTTGTATATTATCCATTATTGACCATTTTAAAAGCTTTCCCACTAGAGAAGTGAGGCTTACAGATCTATATTTCCTCGGCTTTGCTCTTGCTCCCTTCTTAAAAATATAGGTATCATATCTGCTTTTCTCCAGTCATCTGGTAGAGACCCTGTGTTGAGCGAATCTTGAAAAATTAAATATAATGGTTTGGCTATTACAGAACCCAGTACTCTCAGTACCCTTGGATGTATTCCATCAGGACCCGGGGATTTACTAACATTTATTTTTTCCAACCACTTTTGGATTACTTCCTGTGTTAACCAATTATTTGGCAAAGGTAGTGTAGCCTCATTATGTTGCAGTGTCCCAACCACTGGTACCTCCCTTGTGTATACCGAAGAAAAGAACCTATTTAGCTCATCCGCCTTTTCCTGGTCACTAATTATCAGACGGCCTGTGTCACATTGTAATGTTCCTATTGCTTCCTTCCTCGCCTTCTTCCCATTAATATACTTACAAAATATTTTAGGGTTAGTCTTACTCTCTTTTGCAATTCATTTTTTATTTTCAATTTTTAGCCAGTCTAATAGCGCTTTTGCAAGCCTTGTTGATTTCCTTGTATTCCCGTAAAGCAGTCTCTGTCCCCTCTTGTTTGCATAAACTAAACGCCTGTTTTTGTACTCTACTCTTGATCTTTAAATCATTGTTAAGCCACATGGGATATGATTTACTACTTTTATTCCCACATGGTATATGGTGTATGTAGATATAATTAGGATTTGAACATTGTCCATTTACGTTCTGTATTAGCACACAGTTCACTCACTCGCTTTGCTCTGCACAATTATTATAGTGATTCAGAACACACACACGTCTCTACTACCCACGAATATTGCAACAAACATTATTCTAGGTATTAATGCCATACATTGCACCACCACCATTCACCTAAACATCTTTGCCTCCTAGACTGTAAATACTACACAGTATAAATAAAAAACAGTGACGTGGTACACCTACATATACATACCAAACACCTTAACCATGCACAAATTCCTTACACCTCACACTCCTCCGGCCTTAGCAGACCCAAACTGGTTTGAGTAGTAATTAGTTTGTGCCGAAATATTGGTTTCTTCAAAACATACACTAGAAGCTTCCAGAGCTTGACTGACAGGACTAGCAGGTGCATCCCCCTCCTCTAACCGTCTATTTTTCACAAGAATAGTACACCACCTCGGCAAACAAAGTACTTTAGAAAGTAGACAGAATAGATTCTATGATGCCGGTTTAACAGCTGTTCATACTAAAGTACGTTGTGTGCATTATCGAACAATATAGTTGTCATACGAAAAACACATAAAGAAGAAAAAAAAATGGTTTATTATATTTTATTTATTTCAACATAATGATTTAAGAGCCTACGATACATTGCTTTTCCCTTTGTATTTCTGCAAGTCGCACTGCAATCAGAAAAATTACAAAATTGTCTTTTTAAATACAAAAATGTACAGGATATTACAATGGGCCATGTAAACATCTAGAAGACTTTACTGCGGATTCCTCTGTGTATAAAACTTGAATTTATGGGATGTAATTTCCCCAACTTTGGATCCTTCTGAAGGAATTACCATCCCTAATGTATATTACAATAAAAATAGAATTTAAAGGTGTCGTACCAAATCCCCATTAAACTCTGTCTTTGGTTTAGTAAGGTGGGGTTAAGTTCTTCAGTTCCGGGCTTGAAGCTTTGCAGGTGCTTCTGAACTGAAAATGTTTAAAAGTGCCTCTTTCTGGAATAGATCAGAATTTCCTCCTTGAGGAAACAAGATGTAAATTTGAATTTGTATAGGGAATGGGTTAAACCTTTCTCTGCCAGAGAGCATATTTTACACTAAATACACAATGCATTTGTATTTTAACATACATACTCAATTTGATGCACCCATGTCAGTCCAGTGACAGATACACGATAATTATTTCAGCATATAATAATATATTCTCTGGTTTAAAGGACCACTGAAGTTTGGGAAAAACTCCACCTTTGAGAAAATTAGCAGATTCTGCTTGAGTCATGGATGCTTCCATCTTGAGCTATGAGCCTACTTGCTGTCTGAGGGGGGTGGGTATCCTCCAGAAACATGCTCATCTATTAAATCACACAGTCAATGTGCTATTAAATCTTAATAGAAATGTTATTGGTATGCAAAGATTGACCCCATTCTACCACGGGACCTAAACCTGTTAGAAACAAAAAGCAGGATCTTTCCTGTTGGGTGTCCGAAAGCAGAGGGGGCCGCTAGATGACACTGTCGACATTTTATGCAATTTCTAAACTTAAACTGTTAACCTAACCACTAAAGCTACGAAATTGAGAAATTTTTAGATGAAATTCAGTAAAATCGTCAGTAAAGTCTCGTCCGAGGCACTGCCAGCGGCCACCCAACAGAAAAAGGTCCTAAAAGTAAATGTATACTGCTATTAAAGTATAATTAAATATGACAATTACAATTTAAAAGAATACATTTAATTTTCACTTGCTTAAAACATTTTTATTACCGAGTTCTTCATCAAACCATACTATAATATGGCACTCCAGTGGTCCTTTAATCCACTCTGTCACCAGTAATTTTTACTTTATTTAAAGATATATTTATATACACATTATAAAAACGATCCATAATCATTCTGAAATGCATTCATTCTTTTTTAACCAGCACACCTTTGTAGGTACTATTTTTTTGGACTCGAGCTTCAACACAAAAGTCATGAATGCTAACAACCATTAGCAAATAAAGATGTGTGTGTAACTAAGGCTACTTCATATTACTATACAGTGTTCAATTTCTTAATAGTTCCACACAAGCAGTAAGTCCTAGCGCATACTAAGATTTGTTTTGTAGGTTACATTAAGATTTCTTTTTTTTAAATTTTTTTTATAATAAATTATTATAAAAACGCAGAATTTCGTCCATATGTGAAATCAAAATCTGTTGAAGAATTGACATCCGTTGCAACGCTTGTGACAGGTCTTTTTGACGGAAGTGTTAAATATGAACGAGACACCTCAAGGGGATGCCGATTATATATTTTAACTCTTTTCACTGGCCAACACCCATTGCAGGCCCTTCTGGCACAGAAAGGTATAAAACTGGTCATGGAGACATTAAGGAAATCCTTCTCACCACCAAAAGCGTCATCTATTATTATTATGTACCTTAATCTGACTTTACTGATCAGCAGTGATTGAAAACCTGCATTAAAAAAAAAAAAAAAAATAAGTTTAAAAATGGTTTTGGCTTTGTTTTATCAACTTCTGGACATATAATTCTCCTACTAACAAAAATATTATGTGATATTGTGATTCTCAACAGGAATACATACTGGATGCACAAACCTTCAAAATCACACCACTTGTTAAGCTCAGCACAGTATAGTGTAATTTTTAATGTCGGACCTGAATAGGAGCAGTAGAAAACATGGTTGAAATTCTGAGATTTTAGTTCACAGTGCTCGTTCATTACACACTTTTTTCAAAAAAGTCAGATTAGGCCAAAAATTACATTAATTTTTTTTCCCCCAGTAGAAGATTTCCATTAAAATGCCTTGCATGAGTGAGAAACACCAGGAGTATCTGTATTTTGGAGGCAGTGATCTAAAAGAAAGAGGAATAATACAAATAAAATGGATATTTAACATGGATACCAACAGGCTGTTACCAGTTCATATTTGCATAGCCCAGTATAAAAAACAATGTGCTTCTACTATGTAGCACACAATAATTTTAACAGTCAGTTACCTATAGTAACAGAAATGCAGAGAAAACCAAAGAAATAAAATTAAGACCCTTGCTTTTAATTTAAAACTTTTACAAGGCAAAATAGAAAACTGCAATATCCAAAGCTACAATTTATAATCTTTTATATATTTCTATATTTTAAATAGGAAAGCTATTCTGATTCTACAGGCAACAAGGTATCAAAGGCATCATAAGAATTTAGTGCATAGTATCTGGATTGTACGTCGGTTTGGGAGCGCTTGGAAGAGTTACAAGGAACCGTACTACAGGATTAAGGCTAAACAGTACAGAACGTGTGACACAAGCTCAAAAGGGAGCGCTTATACTAATAACCTCATTCAAGAAAAAGAAAACAAGTATAAGCATTTTAAAAATCCCTACTGAAAGTGGCATTGGCAGTGTTTGGAAACATTTTACTGAAGTGAGAATATGCTTTTACTTTGCCTCACTGTTGAAGCAGCTGGAAGAATTCATCTATTTCGGACTAGGCAGAGGATGATCCCCAAAAGTACAAGAGCATGTACCAAAAATGAAATTTGAGGATATAAAAATGAATAGAAGAGAAAAGAGATTATGTTGACTTGGATGCCATCAAGTTCCATCTTTTTAGAACATCCCATACGACCACTGCTCCGAGCTCTCGCCTAAAATACATGTCTTGTGGATAACAGAGTATGCCTCGCACCACTACCAAATTAGTCACATTTTTGCACCATTAACTGACCTAAGTTGGTTCCAACAATTAGATAAAATAATTATTTTAACAAAGCTTAAAGAAATGGGACAGAATGGTTGGACTAGTGACCAACTGGTCGCAGAAAATACCATACACAGTAGGCTGGTCTAGTTTAGTGGCCAAATATTGAGTTACACAAGGTTTACACATCGAAGAAATTTCTTCTTTAAATGAGATATTGGGAGACATTATGGGATTGTACCATCTAACCGAATAAAAACAACTTACTTTCTACAACAATGACATTTCCAGGTACAGGAAAATAAAAAAATCCAATAAAATCAACTCGGGGTTGTAGAATTCATGCTCGTTCTACTGTGCTTTTTTCCCCCCAAAGCATATAATTAGAGTACGATCAAAGAAATCTCAAATCGACAATCTCAAATATTTATATTTGTCTGTAATTGTGAAAGGCTTGGTCATCTGAATCATTACCAGATCTGTCTGTGTTTCAAGTTGGGATAAATCCCAGAGGTAACACATAGGAGTTGTGAGGAGCTCCTGCCGAATTGTACCGCTTAGCATTACAAGCCCCTTGCACCACATTATATTCTGAACTTGAACCCGTATTGTTTAAATTCCTACATTCTGTTGCTTGTGTTGATTCTGTAACACACATTCGTCATGGCTTAGATTGCAAACATACATATATGGGATACTCAGCTCTTACCAGCTCAATCATGAGCAAATATAGTGAATTCCCATTCTGACTGTACAGGAATCTTTTTTTTTTACAATTGGATGGCTGTGTACAGGAAGTATATAATGCACATACCCTTCTTTCTCTGTTATCTGCCGTTACCAAAGGTCAGCAATGCCTCACATGGCTGAGGGCTCATTTTTTTAAATAATTGACCATTCTCAAGTGCAAGTAACAAACCATAAATACAGAAGATGTGGTAGGAGATTGTCAATGCTTTAAGAGCCATCTTGAGGATCAGAGAACTATTCCACAGTGCAGTTATCAGTTTACAGCAAGACGGCCGAGGCATTCACAGGAGCACAATTCTTGTTAACCTGGATGATTATTCATTAATTTGTTGTCAGACTAGAATGATCTAGAACATCTGGGATGTGTAGATCTTTAGGTTTATGGGTTTTGTGAATCTGTAAATGACTCACCGACAGAAAATCAGCACACTTTGAGGGAAAGATAATCAGTTGGATGGCAAAATGTAATAAACTGTAAACCTACACAAGGCTTGGACTATTCTCCCATAACCTTATTGTATGTAATGTGCAAAATAAGGTTCCAGGACTAAAAATCTCCCTCTAGAAAAATGCCATCTAATACTAGAACATCCTGCATATTGCCATGCACTGTGCTTTTCTCTACAATGATAAAAGTGTTGAGTGTGGTCTCCTTTCTTGACTATATTGCATTTTAAGAGCGCTCCGAAGCAGGGCCTTCTTGACTCCATCAATGGTGCTTTGATAGGCCATTTGAAATAAAGATGTAAGCCCTACATAAGTTTTATTTCCGCCTTGTGTTTTATGTTTCGGGAGCTAGGTGTACACTCAGGATTTTTTTCTTGCAACACAGCAATTAAATATGAACACTTGTAATTCACTACATGAAGTTGAAACTTATTTTTTGCAATGGTTGCTGACGAACACGATATATTCCAAACACATTCCTTATCCACTGCCAACTAACCCCTTTATATCCATGCTGTAGAGCTTATACATTCTACTTTGTGCCATGGATGCAGAAAACAATGTCCCAAAGTGCAATCTAGTTACAGTCATGATGTGCTTGAATGACCACTGCAACACATCTCATGTATCAGCTACCTTGCAGTGCACAGCTTTATCACCCTATCACTATTTTTGCACATGCTAGGCAAGTGATTGCTAGTGATCTGAACACTCACAAAGCACTTCTTCAGGGCGTGTGGGCTCAAAAGGAATAACCCCCATATATTAATCTAAAATGTTGCTACATCTGTGATGGTAACCTGAAATTATTTCATTTGCACACCAGAAGAAGTTTATGGGTTTTCCTATCTCCACAAAGAACGATGATATATCAAAACCTTTCAACTCTCATAAACAAATATATTTTCCAATTTTAGACACATGAGTCCAAAACTATGCTGTGATTGCGCAGGGCTCCCCAAGCAGCAGTTTCTGTCATGTCCATCATTTGCAGTATGAAACTCTTCTGAAGTGGGGGGAGAGAAGATCTGCTCCCTCAGATCCAGCCAAGTATAGTTATAAAAGGCCACAGAGCTGGAAGCACAGAAAAGTTAGAGAGTAGGAGAAGCAGTGTGGAAAGCGCAGGAACTTGCAGGTGCTAGAGAGAGAGCTTTCTTGCTGCTTCAGTGAATCTGCTACACCCCGTCAGTCATGTTGGACTCCAGAGACCCATGGCATGTTCGATGTGTCCGTGTGGCTCCATGTGACATGTCACGTCCTATGATCTCATTCACTACAAAAAGAGAGTAAAGCAGCATTAGTTTGTGAGTGTACCAAAGACATATATTTTTGCCTCAGAGCGAAGCACTGAGCTTTACACTCTGCATTTGAATTTCAGATCATTGAGGTATTTTTGATCATTGAAAAAGCCACAGAATAAAAGTGACGAAACGCGTCTGTGCAGTATTTTTCCTATTTATTTTTTAATAATATTAGAGTCACTGTATAATTTGCCATTTTTATTCTTATTTTTCGCTATTGAACATATTTTCTTATATTTCAATTTTTTTTTTTACAAACATTGTATATTTATATCGAAAATTTGATTAAAGACACCTATTACTCCAAAGGAGATATATTAAACCCAGGCCAAATATTTATATTCGGGTATCACTATGTATTGATAGTGTTGTAATATTCCCCATGCTCTGAAAAGTACACATATACATTACCCTAATATCCACACTCTATTGGAAGAATATGAGACAAGAAGTTAATTGAGGAAAGAAGTGCCAACCTACAAGCCAACAAGTGTTAGGAAGTCTATAATATACCTCATAAACTAAGGTTAGAAATGGTGAGAGCTTTACCTACTGATCTCTGTGAACAAGGATTTGGGATTACAATATATTGGTTATATTTCACTAGGAACAGCCATTAAAACGTAGAAAGAAAAAAAAAAAAAGTATTTGAAATAAAGTCCATCAAAGTTTCAGATTAAAGACTTTCTGAGGCCATTGCTGGAAATTATGTGGCAAGAGAATAAAGTGGATATTAATTTAGTCTTTTTATATATTCTGGAACAAAAAGGTGAAACATTAAACTGACAGCAATAACTAGTCAGTCACAGAATAGATAGACCTTTGGTGTAAAATACAATATTGCTGAATTTCAGATCAATCAAGAAGAAAGAGAGAAAGAAAGAAAAAGATAGGAAAAGGAAATGAGAGAGAAAGAGCGAGAGAGAGAAAGAGCGAGAGAGAGAAAGAGCGAGAGAGAGAAAGAGCGAGAGAGAGAAAGAGCGAGAGAGA
>CM050176.1:19320844-19353344 GCA_027410445.1 Discoglossus pictus | reverse complement strand
AAAAACAACTGTATATTTTCATTTGAAATATAAACCTTTTCCCATCAAAATCTTGATCCTCTTCAATATCTCTTTACGCTTTATTTTGAATCCTAAAATTCATACATACTCCGCACATATACATTAGTGGTAAATGAAAAATAAAATGTAGGAGTGCTCTGATCAGAATAGATTTATCCAAACAAAAATCGAAACATAAATTAATAATATCCCTAAGCTGAGGAAAACTAAAAGGCGCCATCCCAATATATGTGGAATGGAGATCAGTAGAATCACATATTCAAGACGTCTATAGTCCTATACATTAATACATTAGTAAAGAACTATACAATATGTAGAATGTTTTTAAAAAGTACAACCTTTAATTTATTACTGTATATACTCGACTATAAGCCGACCCGTGTATAAGCCGAGGCACCTATTTTACCACAAAATACTGGGTAAAATGAGTGACTTGAGTATATGCCGAGGGTGGGAAATGTGCTTCCCCCTGTGTCCCCCTCTCTCTCCCGTGTCTCTTCCCCCCTCCCTTATCACCCTCCTCATCCTCCCTCCTCATCCTCAACCCCCTCCTCATCCTCAACCCCCATCCTCCCCCCTCAACCCCCCATCCTCATCCTCAACCCCCCCATCCTAACCCCTCCTCAAGCTCAACCTCCCTCCTCAAACCCCCCTCCTCAACCTCATCGTCCCCCCCTCAACCCCCCATCCTCATCCTCCCCCATCAACCCCTCATTCTCAACCCCCCCATCCTCAACCCCGTCCTTACCCCCCCTCAACCGCCCTCCTCAACCTCCCCATCCTCAACCCCCCTAAATACATCCCCATCTACCTTTCCCCTCACTTACCTGCTTCTTCTCCGGCTCTCTGCTCCTTCCGTCTTGACCCCGGCGCGCATGTGACGTCACTTGCGTGCTGCGTCATTATCATATACCGTGCCGGCACCCCGGTATATGCTAATGACGCGGCGGCATGTGACGTCACATGCGCGCCGGGGTCAAGACGGAAGGAGCAGAGGAGAAGAAGCAGGTATGTGAGTGGGAGGTATTTAGAGGGGAGAAAGTGAGGAGGGGGGGTTGAAGATGAGGAGGGGGGTTTGAGGATGAGGAGGGGGGTTTGAGGATGAGGAGGGGGGTTTGAGGATGAGGAGGGGGGTTTGAGGATGAGGAGGGAAAAGAGGCACGGGGGGGTCTTAGAGAGACACCGGGGGGGCTTAGAGAGACACCGGGGGGGCTTAGAGAGACACCGGGGGGGGCTTAGAGAGACACCGGGGGGGCTTAGAGAGACACCGGGGGGGGCTTAGAGAGACACGGGGAGTGAGAAAAAATATAGCAGACGAAAAAATTTAAAGCAAGGCTACACGAACCCGAACTGCGAAAAACACCGCCAGCAGCGTACAACTTTTACCCAGGAACGTACGAGGTACAAAATACACTATTAGAAAAGACGGAAAATGCTTGCGAGCCGCGTTACACAGACAATCCCCGCCGTTTTAAAACACTAACTTGCAACTAATAACATTACGAATCTAAAATGGCGCTTTACGCGACTAAACATACGGTTTGCTCGTGCATGCAGCCTATTTATGTTGCACACTTGGCACACTGCTGACACTTTCTCCTCAGGGCAGCAACAGTACAAATGTACATTGTATGTCCATCTTGGATTTAGTCATTACAAATAATATTATATAGTTTTAAATGTTGGAATAGGGCAACCTTTGGGAAACAGTGATCACAACACAGTCTCGTTTGAGATTGAATTAAAAAACTAAACTGTAAGAGGCCAACAAAAACTCTTAACTTTAAAAGGGAAGATTTCAACGGTCTAAGGGCAGCAATACAAAGTATATACTGGGACAGAGAACTGATAGGTAAAAACACTGAACATAAATGGACAACATTTAAATCCTTACTAAATATACATACACATCGGCATATACCGTGTGGGAATAAAAGTAAAAGGAGTAAATCCCATCCAATGTGGCTTAACAATGATTTAAATATCAAGATACTAAGTAAAAAACAGGCATTTAAATTATACAAACAAGAGGGGACAGAGACTGCTTTATGGGAATACAAGGAAATCAACAAGGCTTGCAAAAGCGCGATTAGACTGGCTAAAATAGAAAATGAAAAATTAAAATTGGAAAGTAGTGTCTCAATTTTTGCAGATGATACAAAGGTAATTAAAATAAGAAAATGATGTACTTTCCCTCCAAAGGGATTTGCATAAATTAGAGAAATGGGCAATTAAATGGCAGATGAGATTTAATGAGTAAATGTAAAGTTATGCATCTGGGAAGGAAAATTAACCATGCAAACTTAATGGAGCAAATATATGGGTATCAGATATTGAAAGGGATTTGGGAGTGCTTGTGGACAACCCCCTAGGTAACAGTGCTCAAAGCCAAGCAGCAGCTGCAAAGGTAAATAAAATATTAGCATGTATTAAGAAGGTTATAGAAGCAAGGGAAGCAAATATAATTCTGCCACTATACAAATCCCTAGTACGCCCTCATTTGGAAAATGGAGTACAATTTTGGGCACCACTTCATAAAAAGGACATTTTAGAGCTGGAAAAAGTACACAGAAGGGCAACAATACTAATAAGGGGAATGGAGGGGCTAAGTTATGAAGAAAGACTAACCAAATTAAACTTATTTTCTCTAGAAAAAGGCATCTAAGAGGAGATATGATTACCTTATATAAATACATCCAGGGTCAGTATGAAGATTTGTCAAGGGAGCTTTTTGTGCCAAGAGGTTTTCAACTGACAAGAGGACATCCCTTGAGGTTAGAAGTAAAACGATTTCACCTTAAAGAAAGAAAAGGGTTCTTCACAGTAAGGGTGGTTAATCTGTGGAATTCTCTACCAAAGGAGGTGGTGAGAGAGGATTCGATAGATAACTTTAAAAAGGGATTGGATATATTTTTTATTAAAAAGGGCATTCAGGGTTATCCTTGTTAATTAGAGGGGGAGTATTGATCCTGGGAGGAATCCGATCACCAGGGGTCAGGAAGGAATTCATTTTTTCCCCTTTGAGATAATTGGCAAAGTTTCACTGTTTTTTTTTTTCTGTTTGCTTCATCTGGATCAATTAACAACTAATCTGCATATTGCAGATCAGAGGAGATCTTAAAAGGTTGAACTTGATGGGCTGAAGTCTTTTTTATACCTCAATTACTATGTAACAATATATGCTGCAGAAAAATAAAAAGATTGTTAGCTCTTCCGGATATTTATTGCTGGATATATTAATTATTATTAAAAATAAACATATATAAAAAAAAAAAAAAAAAAACGCTAAATAGCATACTTTACACTGCCGTTACTTTTTGAATACATTAATGCTTCGCACTTCCTAATAATAATTAATTAGCAATGAATAAATGTAACGTACATTCATTTAATAAGTATTAATTAGTAATGGAAAATAAAAATGTATACTTTCCACTGCACTAAAAAAAAAAAAATGACTTTTTACACTGCATTTCTATATCTAGATTACTGCTCATTGGCTGCCAGCGATAACACTCTCAAAGCAGTTACATAGTTAAATCACTTTATTATGGTCTAAAACATGACATTTTTTTCTAATTTACACTGAACTAAAAAAATGGTATATTTAACACTGTACTTATATATCTGTCTTTGCGATGAGCGCCGAAGATGATCAAGGCAAAGCACGAAACTTGAAGGACACGAGGGGGAGAGGCTCCCAATGAGCACCAAAGGTGCTCAGAGGGGCAAAAGTACACAAGGAGAGACGCTCGCAATGAGCGCCAAAGGTCCTCAGAGGAGCAAAAGCTTTACATTGTGTGGCAAACCGTATTGCCATGGCTTCATTTTTGACGGGCAAATCGCTAGTAATAAATAATAATTGCATATAAAAAAAGTCAAATGTTTATTTTTTGAATGTGTAAAGATTTTGGCCATCTTCAAATTTAGCAATTTAATATATCGTATAATTGGTACTACAGTTATTATTATTATTATTAACTTTTATTTGTAATGCGCCAACATATTCCGTAGCGCAATACAGGGGATAAAAACAAGGGAAAATACAGCATTAACAAAATTCCAAAAATGGAGGACCCTGTTTTGAGCTTAGAATCTTTGCAGAAAGTGCTTTTTCCCAAAGCATCCTAGAAGACTGAAAACTCGCCACTTACAATCTAAAGGGAGTGGAAGGGGCAGAAGTCAGGGAAAGATTAAACAGATAAGGAATAAAAAGGGTCAGAAGAGAAGTGAAAGTTAGAAAGGTTTTTCATTTAGAGAGAGAGAGAAGGAACAGACACAGTGATCCTTTCACTTGAGATAATTAGGATAATATCTTATGCTGCCTGAAAATTGCTTTGGGCTTTTTTGTATGAAAAAGAAAAAGAAAAAAATAATAAAAATTCTGCAAAGTGTGGCTATAAGCTTATATAAAACAGCCGGTGTACAGGTTCATCCCCAATTTAGCCAATACTAAATTAAAAATAATCAATCACAATTTACAAAACAAGTGATGACAGCACAACAATTTGTTTGAGGAGAGAAAGAAAACATTAAAAGATCTCTTCTTTGTCCTGGTAGTTAAACATTTAGCAGCTGCCATACTACGGAGCACACCAGATTGGTACAAAATGACACTAGAAATTGCCGGGTGTTGATATCGCACCAAACAGGCTGTTCAAGGAGACGACAGAAACTAAATTGGCTTTAGAGCAATGGTCTCAGCCACTTGATCTTTTCTGGAAACGGCCCCTCAGCTTCACATGTCACAGCCACTCCTCAAATAGTTCCATTCATTCCACATCACAAATCAGGGTGTTTGGCTACAGGAATGTAGTCACCGATTTACTGCACGGCTGTCTACGTCCGGCATCCACAGCTTCACATACAGTATACACTTCATCTAGCTGCATTACAGTAAATATTTAGTGGTTGGTTAGTTCTATGATGAGCACCTCTGTCTTCGTGGTTTTGTATATGCAAATTACCTTTAGGGTTTAGTCTCCCTAAGGGTAATAAGGGACTCCAGACGTGGACCCTTGCTCACTGTGCCTTAGGGAGTTCAGCTGCACCTCACTGATGAGGCCCATAAAGGCCGAAACGCGTCTGGGGTTTGCTGTTTCTCCTGTTCAGGGTAGAATTGCCTGGTATTTTGGGGCTGGGTCACTCTTCTGAGTGAGACCAGACAGGATATTTCTCCCTGTGAAGGGCACAAGTGAGATAAAAGAGGCTGCTCTCTGAGTGGGTTATCATAATAACCTATGGTTCATTCTCGGATGAGCGCCTCTGACTTAGTTGTTTTGTAAATATTTAGTGGGCAACAAATACCAAATGTCCATTGTACCTTTTACACAAGTTGCTTAATTTTGTATTACATTTTTTAAAATAATTTAGAAATCTTATAATAAAACAACTCCGAAAACAGCTCTAGGGCGGCAACCCCTAATCTTCCTCTGATCTGTTAAATGATTAAAAGCAGAAATGTCCAAATCGACTAAACAGCAGTTCAGTTAAAGCTCCGGTGTACACACTTTTGATGTTAAACCTATTTTTTAGTCCTTTATTAATTAACATTAAAAAAAAAAAATGGACAAACCGCTGCAAAGCAAATCACTATGCAGTAAATATAATTTAAGAATTAATGTCTGTTTGTTTAGCCTAGTCGATCCCTCTCTTTGTCCTAAGAACTACTGAAAGGAAGTGGCATACATGATTCAAGACTTGACAAGACCGCCTAATCAATATTATAGCAGTTGAAAATCTTCCACTTCCTTTCAGCAACGAGAGAAGAGGGGTTGGAGTACAACAACCACCACTATTAACGTTAATTGCGTTTTTAAACTATATATTCTGATAATGTTTTGATTTGCTGCAGTTTGCACATAGATTTTGAATGTTGAGAAATAGTGAACTAAAAAAAATAGGTTTAACCTAAAAATCGCTTACACTTGTTCTTTAACAAGTCAGGTTTACCAAATATTATCCGCCTATGTCATTTAATTATGAGGTTTTCAAAATATTCAGTTGTCATTTTTATTCAAAAAAAGACTATTTTTGCAATGTTTAGAACATGGTCTTTTAAAAATATACGATGGAAAATTCTGGAATTTTGTGTCCCTTTAATTGTAAATGGTTTGCAACATTTGTTCCTGCTAGGATTTACTAGCCTAATGCTGGAATCTCATATGAAACAGCCAGAGGGAGACATTTATTTCATTTAAAAAAATATCAAAACTATAGTTTTATTACACTATTTATTTGTGCTCTTACTTCACACATTTGAAGTCTACACGGCAAGTAAAAAAAAAACGCTAAAATGTTAGTTTTTTTTTTTTGTACATTTTTTTTTTGTACATTTTTTTTTTGTACATTTTTTTTTTTGTTATTTCATATATAACTATACATAATTTTCTGACTCCTCCGTTTAAATCTCTTGCTCCCAGAGAGGCGTCACAGGCCACACTAGTGGAGAAATGGTTATTGCTTAAGATCTTTGTATATTTCAAAGTTACGGCAAATGTTGAAGTTATTTTTTAAAACTGCTAATGGCGCTGATGGGGTTAGGTTTTTAGATGACCCCCCTATTTCTTTACCACAAGAAGAATACATGCTGAAAATAGGCAGCAAGGCCGGTGACAGCTGCTGTAATGTCACGTGTCCCTGTAGCAGATTAGTGAGAGCGTATATTTAGCAGCATGCAGCTAGCGTAGTGACACAGTGTCAGCTTTCGGTCTTATGGCCAGCCAAGCTAAAATTAACCCAGCGCGGTGGAGAGGCAGCTGTGATCCCGCTCAGTGATCAGATTGCCGCCAGGTTGGAGGAAATCGTAACACGCCTACCGAAGCAAGGTCAAAAACACAGAAAACAAAACACGGCAGGTGACAATATAACGAACACTGGAGATTGTGGTCTTGGGGGATCCATTTTCCCTCTAAAAGTTAAACTTAAATTAAAAGCAGTAAGGAGTGTTACAAAGTAATTTAGGTTGAAAAAAGACTTTACTCCATCAAGTTCAACCTTTTTAGATCTCCTCTGATCTGCAATATGTGGATTTATTGTTTATTGATCCAGAGGAAGGCAAACGAAAAAAAAAAAACCAGAGAAAATTCCTTCCCTACTGGTGATCGGATTCCTCCCTGGATCAATACTCCCTCTCTAATTATTCAGGATAACCCTAAATGCCCTTTTTATTTAAAAATATATCCAATCCCTTTTTAAAGTTATCTATCTAGTCCGCTGTCACCACCTCCCTTGGTAGAGAATTCCACAGATTAACCACCCTTACTGTGAAGAACCTTGTTTCTTTAAGGTGGAATCTTTTTACTTCTAACCTCAAAGGATGTCCTCTTGTCAGTTGAAAACCTCTTGGCACAAAAAGCTCCCTTGACAAATCTTGAAAAAAATATAAAATTCCTTCCTGACCCCAGATACTGGCGATCGGATTCATCCCTGGATCAATACTCTTTCTCTATTTATCCACATAATGAAAAAGCTGGTGGAGGATCCCGGTGCAAATCATTTAACCCCTCCACCTGCAATTTCTCTATGCCTGGTTGGTAACTATATAAGTAAATAAAAAGCCAAATATATATGTAGGTGGGAAAAGTGATTTTATAAAAAAATATTGTCTGCCCTCTACACTAAAAAAATAAATAAGAATATCCCTTCACAGTGGGCCTCTTGGCTATGCATACTTCCATCACTGCCCTTTCCATGCTTGCTCCTAAATTTTGGATGCATTTGACAACCCCCGTACCATGAAGCACTATGTGCATTTCCTGTAATTTAATTTTTTTCCTATTAAAAAGGTATATACATGTTTCATGGATTAGGAATGCATCTGATAGAGGGGAATAAGTAGTGTATGTAAACATCTTTTTACATGAAACAAATCTCTTATTAAGCATTAAGAAACTTACCCTAAAGTTTGCATATGTCTTCAATTTTCTGTCAGTTGATTTTAAGAATAGATGTCCCTTAAAATCTAAGCTAAATTAGCATAATATTCATAATTTATTGTGGCCAGTAAGAGGCAGCTACAACAATGTTGCAATGTCTTGGCTTCAGTCTCTGCGGCAAAGCTTCAAGCAGTGCTGCTCTGGGTCTCTGCAGTGTGCTGCTGTTGGCTTTAAGGTTAGTATAAGATTAAAAATAAATAAATAAACACATACTTGTTCTATTGATTAGTATGAGGTACCAATGTAGGCACCTCTAGGGATGTGGAAACCAATATATATATTTTTAAATACCGTAAAGTACTTCTGTGTGTGTATACAGGGAGTGCAGAATAATTAGGCAAATGAGTATTTTGACCACATCATCCTCTTTATGCATGTTGTCTTACTCCAAGCTGTATAGGCTCGAAAGCCTACTACCAATTAAGCATATTAGGTGATGTGCATCTCTGTAATGAGAAGGGGTGTGGTCTAATGACATCAACACCCTATATCAGGTGTGCATAATTATTAGGCAACTTCCTTTCCTTTGGCAAAATGGGTCAAAAGAAGGACTTGACAGGCTCAGAAAAGTCAAAAATAGTGAGATATCTTGCAGAGGGATGCAGCACTCTTAAAATTGCAAAGCTTCTGAAGCGTGATCATCGAACAATCAAGCGTTTCATTCAAAATAGTCAACAGGGTCGCAAGAAGCGTGTGGAAAAACCAAGGCGCAAAATAACTGCCCATGAACTGAGAAAAGTCAAGCGTGCAGCTGCCACGATGCCACTTGCCACCAGTTTGGCCATATTTCAGAGCTGCAACATCACTGGAGTGCCCAAAAGCACAAGGTGTGCAATACTCAGAGACATGGCCAAGGTAAGAAAGGCTGAAAGACGACCACCACTGAACAAGACACACAAGCTGAAACGTCAAGACTGGGCCAAGAAATATCTAAAGACTGATTTTTCTAAGGTTTTATGGACTGATGAAATGAGAGTGAGTCTTGATGGGCCAGATGGATGGGCCCGTGGCTGGATTGGTAAAAGGCAGAGAGCTCCAGTCCGACTCAGACGCCAGCAAGCTGGAGGTGGAGTACTGGTTTGGGCTGGTATCATCAAAGATGAGCTTGTGGGGCCTTTTCGGGTTGAGGATGGAGTCAAGCTCAACTCCCAGTCCTACTGCCAGTTCCTGGAAGACACCTTCTTCAAGCAGTGGTACAGGAAGAAGTCTGCATCCTTCAAGAAAAACATGATTTTCATGCAGGACAATGCTCCATCACACGCGTCCAAGTACTCCACAGCGTGGCTGGCAAGAAAGGGTATAAAAGAAGAAAATCTAATGACATGGCCTCCTTGTTCACCTGATCTGAACCCCATTGAGAACCTGTGGTCCATCATCAAATGTGAGATTTACAAGGAGGGAAAACAGTACACCACTCTGAACAGTGTCTGGGAGGCTGTGGTTGCTGCTGCACGCAATGTTGATGGTGAACAGATCAAAACACTGACAGAATCCATGGATGGCAGGCTTTTGAGTGTCCTTGCAAAGAAAGGTGGCTATATTGGTCACTGATTTGTTTTTGTTTTGTTTTTGAATGTCAGAAATGTATATTTGTGAATGTTGAGATGTTATATTGGTTTCACTGGTAAAAATAAATAATTGAAATGGGTATATATTTGTTTTTTGTTAAGTTGCCTAATAATTATGCACAGTAATAGTCACCTGCACACACAGATATCCCCCTAAAATAGCTAAAACTAAAAACAAACTAAAAACTACTTCCAAAAATATTCAGCTTTGATATTTATGAGTTTTTTGGGTTCATTGAGAACATAGTTGTTGTTCAATAATAAAATTAATCCTCAAAAATACAACTTGCCTAATAATTCTGCACTCCCTGACTCAATGTAATGTATGTTTCTGATATAAGCAGTATGTGTTCGGTCAGTTACAAATGGGAAACTTCCATATATCTTTAATTCTTTTTCACATGAAACAATTTCTGTAATATTTAAATCTCCGAAATGCAGACAAACAAGAAAATGTATTCCATATAGTTTTAAGTTCTGATAAAGAGACATTTTACAATAACTAGATTTACATCTTGAAGTCAATGCAAACTGGTTTTAATCCCTCCCAGCACTGGAATCACTGAGCTAAACACAAACAGCAACAAATATCACGTATATAGTTGTGAGCATGCGGGACGTTGCTAACGCTGCAGGCTCGCGAAGCGAGGGCCGCAGTTGCTTGCATGGAGCCCCGAAGGCACTCCTTGCAAAATTTACGGACTTACGACAAACAAATGCAAGACGCGGCACGACCTCGCAAAAATACGACCTTACCGCCCGAAACCCGCGCACATGAAAACATTAAAAACACAATACATACACACAACAAATACATAAAAAGCTTACCTACAGCAAGGGGGGGCACCCAGGACCTCGAAAACTTAAGTTACACCTCAATTTCACTTGAAATACAAGAGTTTAGACACCCGAAAATCCCCTAAGCGAGAGAAAAAATGGGCGCCAAAAAAAACGAAAACAAGGCTACAGGACTCTAAAGACGCAAAACACCACCAAACACCTACAGGTTTTCCTAAAAAGTCGGACAACATCCGAAAACAAGGACGCAAAATCAGCCACAGCCGCAAACCACACATTAGGCGCCATTTTACAACACTAACTTATACAATCCGGAAGTACACAGCTACCCTAACGGATTTGCCTCGGGGCACGCACACTATTACACTACACACTACACACATTCATGACGCTTCCACAGCAGCTCCACAGCACTGATGCTGCAGCAACATGAAAACAGATTGCCAGCTCTTCAACACAATGCTGCATATATGACTTCACAATAGGTAAAGTATATTAATTTCATATTTTATTAATTATTCATTGCAAACCCCCCCCCCCAAAAAAAACAACGCTGCTCATAGCACACAAACAACCAAGAGCCTCGCAATAAGCGCCGAAGGCACTCATTGCGAGCCACGCGATGAGCACCAAAGGCACTCAGCGCGAGGCTCGCAATGAGCGCCGAAGGATCTTAAAACACCAACAAAATTAATTTTGCACGCAAACAACATTACCTGCCTTACAATCTTATTGCCGTAATTTTTTGACGGGCAAGTCGCTAGTAGTGTATATTACTGAATTGTGTTTCCGTAAATTATCACGTGTAGTAAGTGCCTTCTGGCTGCCAAACTATCTACCTGTTAATCCGTGCAGTTGCACAAGAACATAGATACAGGAAGAATTCAAAGATGAAGGGGAAAAAGTGGTCGACTGACCAGGAGCCAGTGTGATATCCAAGGTGAGATGAGGCAGTGGTACGAACTACTTTATCATCATCATCATCATCATCGTCGGAGGGATATCTTTATCTCATGTGATCCCCCACCATAAACACAAAGTAATTTATAATAACTTTCTGATAGATCGCCGTATTCTTACAATACAATAACATATATAGATCTGGGCATGCTTAGTATATCTCATGTGATTAAGTCTCTCACAGTGTTGTTGATAAACACATTGGGAAATTGGGAGAACTTTCTCATGCAAGAATGGCTTAAAAAAGCACTTCCTCTGCCAGTAATGTGTGTATTTTTCACTCCTGCAATAACTGGGACCTTTTCTGTGTCACTTTTCAAATTTATTTCAGACTGACATTTTTTTTAAAGCATGACAAATGTTTTTACGTTCCATACCCCTTTGATAACAGGATATAAAGACCTGTTTAAGATGTTTGACAGGAACAAGATGCTGGGCAGTAACACTGCTCTTTTCTAAATCTAAATGCAGAAAACTCAATAAGAAGCCATAAGTAAACCATGGTAACAAACTGCTAATATGACAAACCCTTAGTTAATGTTCTCTTATTTATGGCTTTACAAAAAAAAAATCCAATTCAGCTACCCACAAATATCAATTCTAAATTTGGCAATAAATGTTTGGTAATAATTCTTAGCAAACTTTGACCTAACATTTTTAATAGAAGCCTAAACCATGTTTATGCTAGAAGGAATATAGGTTTATCAAGAAGAAAATCTGGCAATTTTACCACAAAAAAAAACGGTAAAAAGGTATTGACTCTAGTATAAGCCAGGGGGTGGAAAAGAGGGTCCTTCCCCCCTTAGCATCCTTCTCCTCCTTCCCCCCCATATCCTCATCTTGTTTCCCCCATAACCTCCTCCTTACTACACCCTCTCCAATCCCTATCCCCCTTCCTTCTTACTTGCTACTATGCTCCGAAGAGCGGATGCTTATCCTGACGCCGAAGCACGTCTTCCGACCGGCATATGCTAATGACGTGACGCGCATGTGACATCACGTAATTAGTATATGCCTGTACAGAAAACGTGCTGCTGCGTCAGGATCAGCATCCACTCTTCGGAGCATAGCAGCAAGTAAGGAGGAAGAGGGATAGGGACTGGAGTAGGTGTAGTAAGGAGGAGGTTATGGGGGAAACCAGATGATGGGAAGGAGGAGAATGATGATAAGGGGGGGGAAGGAGGAGAATGATGATAAGGGGGGGGAAGGAGGAGAATGATGATAAGGGGGGGGAAGGAGGAGAATGATGATAAGGGGGGGGGAAGGAGGAGAATGATGATAAGGGGGGGAAGGAGGAGAATGATGATAAGGGGGGGAGGAGGAGAATGATGATAAGGGGGGAAGGAGGAGAATGATGATAAGGGGGGGAGGAGGAGAATGATGATAAGGGGGGAAGGAGGAGAATGATGATAAGGGGGGAAGGAGGAGAATGATGATAAGGGGGGAAGGAGGAGAATGATCATAAGGGGGGGGAAGGAGGAGAATGATGATAAGGGGGGGAAGGAGGAGAATGATAGGAGGAGAATGATAAGGGGGGAAGGAGGAGAATGATAGGAGGAGAATGATAAGGGGGAAGGAGGAGAATGATGATAAGGGGGGGAAGGAGGATAATGATGATAAGGGGGGGAGGAGGAGAATGATGATAAGGGGGGGGGGGAGAGTAGGAGAATGATGATAAGGGGGGGAGGAGAGTAGGAGAATGATGATAAGGGGAGGAAGATGGAGAATGATGATAAGGGGGGAAGGAGGATAATGATGATAAGGGGGGGGAAAGGGGGAGAATGATGATAAGGGGGGGGAGGAGGAGAGTAGGAGAATGATGATAAGGGGGGGGAAGGAGGAGAAAGATGATAAGAGGGGGAAGGAGGAGATTGATGATAAGGGGGGGAAGGAGGAGATTGATGATAAGGGGGGGGAAGGAGGAATATAAGGGGTGAAGGAGGAGGATTTTTTTTTACTTGAGTATAAGCCGAGGGGGGCTTTTTCAGCATACAAAAATGTGCTGAAAAAGTCGGCTTATACTCTAGTATATACGGTAAATAAATAAAAATCTGTGTATAAAGGCAACAACAAAGCCATTATAATAAAAGATGGTTTTAAAATATCTGTCTAAGGTGCTGGATCTGTCGCCATCTTCCTTACTTCACCTGACTAACATTATTTGTACTGGAGCCATGAGATGAGCTTTCCTTGCAGTTTGAAAGTTTAATTTAAGGGCCATTTACCTCACTGTAAGTGCTCTTCATGGTGTGAAAGAGCACAAAATTGTAAGTTAAAAAGATCTTTTTTTTTTATTACACTAATAACACCTAAAAAAAAAAAAAAAAAAATTATCTGTTTACAAAGACACTGTATCCTGCCTCCTGACTGTTCCATGATTAATAACATATGTTGAATCATGAGATGAAGACAAAGATTTTGTAGTAGTTTTCCCTACTACAAAATACAGTGAGTCGTTAACTCACCACTGCCTTATTTAGGTGATTCCAGCATTCCATTCTCTGCACAGATGAATTTGTGAAGGGCTAACTTTTGTCGTTTTGCTCACTGTTGTGGGTCTGTCTGGTGGCGTGCCAGTGACACGTGTAAACAGAGATTTAAATTTCTTAATTTCTTAGTGAAAAATGGACACACATTTCAAAAATTCAAAAAGTATTTCAGCATGCTTACAGTGGTGTGCTCCAAATTGTGCGGAATCAAGTAGTCTTTTAACCATTGTTTGGAAAATTGTACAAAAGGAAGGACAAAAAATGTGAGTCATGAAGGGAGGTGGAGACACCCCATCAACTCAGGCAGGTAAGCTTCATTTTCAACCATTTTAATTACAGATGACAATACTAATGACCTGATTAACATACATTTATTGAACAAGTGATGTGTTAGATGTCCACTGGCATTTAAACTGGTCCTTTAAGCAAATTTAGAGCAACATTTTGAAAATTAGATTGAAAACAAGGTTAAAAAGGAGCTAGCCAAGGACCCTTCAGACACAAACAGCTTGAATCAGGATTTATAATCATCGTTATTACACAGCTGATGCAGAGGGAAACAAGAGAGGCTAATAAAATTGTTCCCTTCGCATCAGCATTTTAGTCTTTGGCCAACACTGTTGGGTCGGTGTGACTGATATCAGAGAGTCACTGCTGTAAATAAAGCAGGGGAGCAACAAGAAAAAATGTGTGCAGCTCATCTAAGAAAGAGAGGAAAACTAAATGTGGCCAAGTTACAGTTTTTCTTTTTTTTTTTTTCTTCTTGCCATTTGCCCTACATCGAAGGAAAATGCTAAAAACCCTTTTGGGTAACATAAAAACAATAAGCATAATTAGAGGTTGAATTTAGTTAGTTTCTTAAATAAATAAGCGTGTTAATTGAATATGTAAGTTAAAAAATGACTCAAACATATGCAGGACCTCAACAATAGGAGTGATACCATAGGACATAATAGAACTTAAAGGGACACTGTAATAGGAGGTCTTTACTATGTTAATGTCAATTAAAGGAACAATTGTAAAGTAAATAAACCAAATTTGCACCAGTGTCCCACTAAAGTTTATAAAAGGTATTCAACTTCAGTATCTCTGCCCATTTCATTTCCCTCTTAATGCACGGCTTATTTAAAGGGGCAGGCAGCGCTGCTATGATCCAGAACATTGTAAATAGTAGGTACAGAGACTTGAAAGGGAGAAAGAGAATACCTATACGGGTGAGCAAATGGACGATATAAAAAAAATGATTAAAATATTAAACATTTTTTTGGGGGTAGATTTGGATTTAGCATTTAACTATCATTACTCAATTTTACATTTAGATTGAAACCGTGTCCCTTTAATAACCTTGGCTTATATTTTTCAAGCTAAAATATTATTTATCACTTACCATCATCCAAAGTGATGTCCTGCAGGCCAATAGTCTGGAAGTTCAGCTCCCGGTCCTCAGGCTCTGGTTTAACGCCCAGCGAGGTATCATCAGATGGGAATGGAGAGGAGTCCTGCATGGCATTGTGCCCAAGGGGCGTAGCCGGGGACAGGCTGCCTAGTCCGGGACTGTGGGCTTGAGGGGACGGTTGTCCAGAGTGAGCCATAGGGGTGGGAGATGGTGATGGGGCAGGAGGACCTGAGGTGGGGGACTGGTACGGCATGGACTGCAGCTGGGGAGAAGAAGGGCCAGAGAGTGGCGATTGTGCCAATGGATGAGGTGCAGAACTAGATGGAGAGGAAGTGGTGGTTGGTTTCGGAGGATGGTATGAGACAGATTGCAGCTGAGGTTGTGACTGTCCAATGGACGGACTTGTTGAAGGTGATGGGATGGTGCTTTGCCCGGTGTTTGGACAATGGTACCCCAGCTGTTGGAGATGAGGTGATGATTGCACTGCTCGGACCAGTGGGTGTACGGTATTGGGAGATGAGGATGTAGGGCCTGAGTTGGATGGATGGTACTGTATTGTTGGCAAGGAATGGTGACTCAGGCTGACCAGATGAGGAACAACAGCATCTTGCTGAAAAGAGCGTGGCTCATACCCTTGACCAGAAGCTGCATTCAGAGGAAGACCAGTCTGTCCATTGAACATAACACTAGATTGCATAGGTGCGTAGGAAGGTCTGGCAGAGGGAGCTGATGTGGCGTGAAATGATTGGTGTGCCGTGGGTGGGTGACACTCTGTGCCAACATTAACGTTCCTACCTTGGAGGTGTGACAGGTGGGTACCCCCGTGATTCATCAGGGATGTATATGCTGGTTGGGGAGGGCACCCCAAACTCCTGGGTGATGTGGACAGGAGAGCTTCGTGGGCATGTCTCTGGTCAGAGGAAGGCAAGTGTGCACGCATTGCATGAAGCCCTGGAGCACTGCCCCCATGTGACACGGACATGGTAGAGACTACTGACAAATCCTCATCTTCTCGATGTTCTTGCTTCAATAAAACTAGGAAAGGAAATGAATATAAAGCATAAAAAAAACATAGCCATTCTACGCAACTCACAAGATGGATACAGTTTTTGCAGTAAACAATAATACAAAATGTTAAAAAAAATGAATAATTAAAAAAATATATATTTGTGTCCTAAAACAATTCTGAATTGAAATAACAAATGGACAGCCAAATAGTAAGACTAGAGACACGTCTTTCATTAGAGCGTGCACAGATGTGAGGTCCTCTGTATCCCTTCCTTCTAGGGTATTCAGATTCTTTCCCTTGGAATGGCGAGATATAAATTACTCATAAATGTAAGATTAATGACTGTGTCTGTTTTAACCTTTCCAGAATGTAAAGTATTGCTGTTTAACCAACCGGAAAGCAGGATGTTCAAAAAGTCTATGTAGTTTAACACTCAAGCTGGAGAATAAATCGGATGCATTTAAAAACGATAGGCCTAGAAGTGGCAACAATAGCCAAAGTCTAGTAACCGGGTCACAGATATGGTACCACAATTCAAAATGATCATAATTGTAACAACATATTTGACCTGTAACGGTCATCTTTTGTAAAAATGGGTGTGAAAATATGCGAATAGTAATCATGACATTAAAATGCATTTGGACCGGTCTTTTTTTAGTCCAGAATTCAATGACATGCCCCCAGGAGGCAAATAAAAAATGTCATGTTACTAGGGCACAAACCCACAAACAGGAAATGCCTCCCCTCCCTCAGGGCCTGTGTCACGAGAGACAAAACCTCCCCTCCTCTGTACTGGCAAACCAAAATGGTCACTTACAGGTGGTCAGCTCACGCAAGTTTTGCGTTTCATGTTTTTACATATCCGGATCACATATATAGTTGTGAGCATACGAGCCGTTGCTCGCGTAGCGAGGGCCGCGGTTGCTGGCAAGGAGCGCCGAAGGCCGCAACACGCGCACATCAAAACATGAAGAATACAACAAATACACACAACAAATACATAAAAAGCTTACTTACAGGAAGAGGGAGCATCCAGGACCTCGAAAACTAAAGTTACACCTCAATTTAACTCAAATTAAAAGAGTTTAGACACTAAAAAATTCTCTAAGCGAGAGAAAAAATGGGCGCCAAAAAAAACGAAAACGAGGCTACAGCACTCTAAAGACGCAAAACACCACCAAACACCTACGTATTTGCCGAAAAACACCTACGAGATTAAAAAACAAGGACGCAACCTGCGCCACCCCAAAAACATTACAAACACAATAAATACAAACAACAAACACATAAAAAGGTTACTCACAGCAAGGGGGGGCACCGAGGACCTTTGCAAGTGAAGTTACACCTCCATTTAAGCACAGATTTCAAAGTTTAGAGACCCGAAAATCACCTAAGCGAGAGAAAAAATGGGCGCCGGACAAAACGAAAACAAGGCTAAAGGTCCCTAAACACGCAAAACACCACCAAACAGCTACGGATATTCCGAAAAAGTCGCACGACATAGAAAACGAAGGACGCTAAATCAGCCACATTATATACACCAAACACCCTTAGCTCACTTACTATTTCATTGCCGTCATTTTTTGACGGGCAATTCGCTAGTGGTAAATAAATGAGAGTCAAAGTGTATATAACATTCTACAAACACCAACATTCATATATTTGGAAAGCCATATTAACAGAAACGTTGAGTATTTGACATACTGGAAGTCATTTTAGCCTAATCATCGTTTAACATCGTAGATAGGTTCAGGGCAATAGGAGTGCTAAGCAAAATAGCGCTAAACAGGGTCATTTTAACATAGGGTCGATAGGGGAACTCTTAAGAAACAGCAATCCTGACAACACAAAATGAACCTTTAAAAAAAAACATTTAAGGGAACAGTAAACATTATCTAAACCATCCAATTTAAATGGAAAATGCAAAAATGAGAAGAAAATTTAGGGATAACTTGGTCCACAACCCAGTGGTATAAAGCATTTTTAAAAACAGAGAAAAGTATAACAAATTCGTCCTTAAGAGAAACATACTTTAAATTAGTGCAGAGATGGTAAATAACCCCAATTAAATTAAAAAAGATTGCCCCACAAAAAAATCAAGGTTATTGTTGGAGATGTGAAAACCAAATAGGAACCTATGAACACATGTGGTGGAATTGCTCTAATATTAAAGAATTTTGGACATTATGTCTAGGGCATATATCAAAAATAATACATTTTCAACTAGAAACAACGTCTGGGATCGTATTTTTTCATATTTTTCCAAGTAAAATTAATTACACACAAAGTAATGTGATTATAAATACTTTAATGGCAGCTAAGTGGCTTATAGCCAGAGGATGGAAAAAACAATCCTTACCGACATGGACGGAACTTGTGACCATTGTAGAGAGAAATAAACAAATAGAATTGGAGTACTCAACACACTCACATTCTCCGCCGAATAAAACTAGCTTAAAATGGTCTCTTTGGAAGATATAGTGAGCCATTTATGAGAAAAGGAAAACCTTTTGCTCCTCTCCTCCCTAGAATTGAATTTCAATATGCACTGATACTCTGAAAAATAACTCCTTTCCTTATGACATATCCTGAAATGTTTAAATTTAGTTACGGTTCCATATTGTTTTTTTTTTTTTTTTTTTCTTTTCTTTTCTGTTTGTGTGAATGTGTATAAATATTGATGTTTTGATACTTGGATTTTAATGTTTGTAAACTTTGTAATAAATAAAAAATAAAAATAAAATAAAGAGTACTGTGGAATAAAAAAAAATAAAAAAAAATTTAAATGGAAGATAGTTCGGAGCAGTAAAAGGGGTATGGCAAGGAAAAAACACTTTTCTAGTAGCCAAATAAACAGAGCTATAATGGACAATTGCAGGAAAAAGAGTGTTTTAGTGAAACATTGTTACAAGGGGTCGCGTTATGGGGGGGTATATAATATAATATATTATATACCGGTATATAAAGTTGCAAGTCAATACTTTTTCTTCTCCCATGCCTTGCGTTGCGTTGCGTTTGTCCTTGACACATTTGAAATATATAAAAAATGTGCATGCGGTTTCCACTGTAATACCCCTGTAAGATGAGCTCCTTGTTTTAGTTATGCGTTGATCACTATTCACGTTCCTACTTAATGGTTTATAAAAGCCATATTCAATATTAAATCCAATTCCAAAGGTTAGTATGCAAACCTTCAGATGAATGTCTCCACTCTGATAAGGCCATCAAGGGGCAAGTGAAGTCTAAAAATTATTTTACAACAATCGGGGGCGGATTTAAGAGTTTTGACGCCCTGGGCTATATTGGATTTGCTGCCCTGTGGAAATCGAAGGGTTAATAATAATCATAATAATAAGTGAATTAACTTACATCGTACTGATGGCATCTTTCTTCTGCAATTATTACATTTTTAAAATTAAATCAGCTTCAGCCGTAAATTAAATGAATATCACACATCCATATAAAATATATATATATTTTTTTCAAACGCAGCTATTTGTGTTTTTTTTTTATGGAAGCCCTCTCCCACCCCATGTCCCCTAGGAACCTCTCACCAGGCCCCCCTCTCTTACACTGATTGGCGGGAGAGAATCTCTGTGTCTTCTGCGCCTCCACCTGCCGGCGGGAATACCTGCAGAGGTAGGGAATCACGTGATGAAGTCATCTGGCAGGGGAGGCGCAGAAGAAACAAAGATTTACTCTTACCGATCAGTGTAAGAGAGGGGGGCCTGGTAGGGCGAGGGGCTCCAGGGGGGCCTAGGGGACATGGGGTTAGAGGGCTTCACATATAAAAAACAAACAAACAAATAAAAAAAAACAGATAGCGGAGTCTTGCCACCCATATGTAAATATGGCCTTGAGAACAATCAATCAGATAAGAGGTCAAACAATCATTTACTGGCTAATTCCACAGGAAAAAAGCTTGTTGCCAAGAAAAACCACTAAACCATAGTAAGTGGCTAGGAGGTGGAAAATTTATATAACTTTGGGCAAAAAAACATAGCACTGCCAGCCAAACCATCCTGCCCCCACTAAAATCCTAATTTGTGGAAGTGGCTGAGAAGCTTGACCTTGTTTTATACATTTTATACTTTTATGTTACTTCAAGTGTCTCTTTAAAGTAAACAATAGCCATATAAACAAAAAAAAAAAAAAAAAAAGAGTTTAAGGCACTAGAGGAAGAGCCATATTTAAAAAGTAAATGGAAGTTTGCCTCTTTTTAATATTAAAATAAACTACTTAAGGGTTTGCTTGTTAATATAATAAAATATAGATAGATATGCAAGTGCTTAAAGGTCTGTTTTCACTTATTCAAAGCTTCCAAACAGTCCCTGCAAAAGCCAACACCCCCCAGCTCATGCCTACAATATTTCCATTTGTGGCTTAGTCATTCGTTTGTGTCCGCCTGTCCATGTACTAACCGATAAGGTTTTCATGGCAAAGATATTGGAGTGGGCTGCCAGTTCCTTTTCCATGATTTGTCTGATGTCTCTGCTATGACCTGCCAATCTTGGGTGACCCACTGAAGTACACAAGCAGTTCACCATGACAAGGTAGTGATCCAGAGGCGATACAATGGGTTTTTGAAATGCTGCTTAGAGACCATCAGTAAGTGGCTAATACATTTCTTACCAATAGAAACACTGTGTGTATGAGCTGTGGGGACGGCCTTTTGCAGGGACTGTTTGGAAGGTTTGAGCGAGTGAAAACAGAGCCTGTAAGCACATAGGGCCCCATTAAATTGTCAAAATCACAATTACTGAAGCCCGTAAAGTAGCCAGCAAAAGTTACAGATATTCAACTGGCCTCCTCTAGCTACCCGCAATCTATTTGCGAGCTACCGGCTGAAAATCCCTGCGTCAAAATCGTAACTCCGACTGATCTAAGCTTTTGATCTTTCAAGCCCACAAATGTTACAAAATCGCTAAAAATCGCGATTTCAGTGCAACAATTCCCCAAGCCCGCAATTGCCTTCAAACCAGTTAATGGCAAATGTAGCAAAAAATTCTACGAGTACTTGAGAGGACTCGCAAGGGGGTTAAACACCTGCTCGTAACACTATAAAAGCAAATAAAAACACAATTTTGGACTTTAAACTACGGGGAAAGCAATGAAAGACATGAGAATTAATTTATATCAATCTTGGGAATCAAGGCGTTAATACATATCAGGCCACCCACATGGACTATAACAGTTTCTTCATTCATTTTTATTGATGATTAAATCGCTGGATTGCGAGCCCGATCGCATATCGAAACACTAATTGATTGACGTTTAAACACCATTTTTTAGTGATGTCATGATGACGGTCTCATTTACTATTGGCTGTTTCTAAATCGTTACTTACGGGCTTGCTTAATTGATCATATTCATGCCCTGAAATACTACGTACGGTTGCATGGTTTACAGATTTGGCTTTCGCCCATGTAATTGCTGGCTTGTTCAATTAAATTGATCTGTAACTGTTGCAATTTTCAAGCCTTTTAGTAAGGCCCATAATGTTTAGATATGCAATTAAACACATAGGTAATTCATTTTAATATAAAAAAAAGGGAAACTTCTATATACCTTTAAAGAAATAAGTAATAATACCTGGATCGGCCTCCATATAAAAATCATGGTACACAAAATATTTTCAGAAAAGTGTGGTGTAAATATTGCTGTATTATATATACCCTTACATATTTCCACATTGTTATTTTTCTACCACTTAACACTGCCTGCAAAAAAAAAGTCAAATATGCAAAAATGTGAAAACCTGCACTCAATTTCACTTCTGCATGCCAGACCACACTGCAATCTAGCAGATTGATATTTCAATGATAAATGAACGAAATTTTGCAGTATTTTTAATACCTGCCTCACAAAACATATAAACGGATTACATAATCGGAAGTGGATACTGAGCATGGCATTGCTCTTGAAATTAAAATATTGTCTGAAATAACCGTGTTGTTACCTACATCTGTGTAAATAGAATCTTATAAGTTACTCGTTATTTGCCTGTCAAAAATGACAGGAATAAAACTTTATGCCTGGCAATGCGGTTTGCCACCCAATGTGAGCGCGTTGTTGCTCATCGCGAGTGTCGACCCTCCCTTCTTGTGTCTCCTTTCCCACCTCCCTCCCATCTCTGTCCCCCCTCTCCCCTGTGCCTTTCCTCCCTCCCCTTCCCCTGTGCCTTTCCTCCCTCCCCTTCCCCTGTGCCTTTCCTCCCTCCCCTTCCCCTGTGCCTTTCCTCCCTCCCCTTCCCCTGTGCCTTTCCTCCCTCCCCTTCCCCTGTGCCTTTCCTCCCTCCCCTTCCCCTGTGCCTTTCCTCCCTCCCCTTCCCCTGTGTCTTTCCTCCCTCCCCTTCCCCTGTGTCTTTCCTCCCTCCCCTTCCCCTGTGTCTTTCCTCCCTCCCCTTCCCCTGTCTTGCCCCCCTCTCGCTCCCGCGTCTCTTCCATCACTCCACTGTGTCTTTCCCCCCTCTCCCTCCACCGTGTCTCTTCCATCCCTCCCTCCCCCTCCTGTCTCTTCCATCCCTCCCTCCCCCCCTGTCTCTTCCATCCCTCCCTTCCCCCCGTGTCTCTTCCATCCCTCCCTCCCCCCGTGTCTCTTCCATCCCTCCCTCCCCCCGTGTCTCTTCCATCCCTCCCTCCCCCCGTGTCTCTTCCATCCCTCCCTCCCCCCGTCGCTTTCCCCTCTCTCCCTCCCCCCGTCGCTTTCCCCTCTCTCCCTCCCCCCGTCGCTTTCCCCTCTCTCCCTCCCCCCGTCGCTTTCCCCCTCTCTCCCTCCCCCCGTCGCTTTCCCCCTCTCTCCCTCCCCCCGTCGCTTTCCCCTCTCTCCCTCCCCCCCGTCGCTTTCCCCTCTCTCCCTCCCCCCGTCGCTTTCCCCTCTCTCCCTCCCCCCGTCGCTTTCCCCTCTCTCCCTCCCCCCGTCGCTTTCCCCTCTCTCCCTCCCCCCGTCGCTTTCCCCTCTCTCCCTGCCTCCCCCCGTCGCTTTCCCCCTCTCTCCCTGCCTCCCCCCGTCGCTTTCCCCTCTCTCCCTGCCTCCCCCCCCGTGGCTTTCCCCCTCCCCCCCCCCGTGGCTTTCCCCCTCTCCCCCCGTGGCTTTCCCCCTCTCCCCCCGTGGCTTTCCCCCTCTCCCCCCGTGGCTTTCCCCCTCTCTGCCTCTCCCCCCGTGGCTTTCCCCCTCTCTGCCTCTCGCCCCGTGGCTTTCCCCCTCTCTGCCTCTCGCCCCGTGGCTTTCCCCCTCTCTGCCTCTCGCCCCGTGGCTTTCCCCCTCTCTGCCTCTCGCCCCGTGGCTTTCCCCCTCTCTGCCTCTCCCCCCGTGGCTTTCCCCCTCTCTGCCTCTCCCCCCGTGGCTTTCCCCCTCTCTGCCTCTCCCCCCGTGGCTTTCCCCCTCTCTGCCTCTCGCCCCGTGGCTTTCCCCCTCTCTGCCTACCCCGTTTCTCTTTCCCCCTCTCTGCCTACCCCGTTTCTCTTTCCCCCTCTCTGCCTACCCCGTTTCTCTTTCCCCCTCTCTGCCTACCCCGTTTCTCTTTCCCCCTCTCTGCCTACCCCGTTTCTCTTTCCCCCTCTCTGCCTACCCCGTTTCTCTTTCCCCCTCTCTGCCTACCCAGTTTCTCTTTCCCCCTCTCTGCCTACCCAGTTTCTCTTTCCCCCTCTCTGCCTACCCAGTTTCTCTTTCCCCCTCTCTGCCTACCCAGTTTCTCTTTCCCCCTCTCTGCCTACCCAGTTTCTCTTTCCCCCTCTCTGCCTACCCAGTTTCTCTTTCCCCCTCTCTGCCTACCCAGTTTCTCTTTCCCCCTCTCTGCCTACCCAGTTTCTCTTTCCCCCTCTCTGCCTACCCAGTTTCTCTTTCCCCCTCTCTGCCTACCCAGTTTCTCTTTCCCCCTCTCTGCCAACCCAGTTTCTCTTCCCCCCCTCTCTGCCTACCCAGTTTCTCTTCCCCCCCTCTCCCTACCCCGTCTCTTCCCCCCTCTCCCTACCCCGTCTCTTCCCCCCTCTCCCTACCCCGTCTCTTCCCCCCTCTCCCTACCCCGTCTCTTCCCCCCTGTCACTACCCCGTCTAAGGGGGGGGGGAGGAGGATAAGGAGGGGGGGAGGGAGGAGCATAAGGGGGGGGAGGGAGGAGGATAAGGGGGGGGGGGGGGGAGGCGTGACGGACAGCGAATGGAGCTCCTTTCAGTCCAGAGGGAAGATGAGAAAGGCAGAGGGGAGATGAGAGAGATAGGCAGAGGACTGCACACAGTGGGCCTCGCGATGAGCACTCATTGCAGCCCTGTGCAGACGGGGGGGGGTGATGTGAACCCTGTGGGCCTCGCGATGAGTGCCTATGGCGCTCATCGCGAGACCTGCAATGAGCACCATAGGCGCTCATTGCAATCACATATAAAGTTGTGGATCTAAACTGCGGAATTGCATGACCAACATCGCAAACGTGACCAACATTCGTAAGATCCACAACTATATATGTGATATTTATTAATGACTGTGCTGAACAGGGATTTTACATATATGAAGTCAGCATTATTCCATATAGTGATGTAACTAAACAGATATTACAGATATATACACATTCTCACTGACAACCAGAAGGACTACTGAAGGGTAAAGGTTGGGAAACTGGGATAGGAGAAAAGCCAATGTACGTGTGCTTTGGGTCAACTAGACACAAGCAAACATACACATACATAATAAGAGACATTTGCGTTTCCACTCCATACAGAACACAGCCATTATTACAGACAATTAAATTAGTTGACTATGATGAAGGTGATGGATTCACAAAATTTTGTGAGGATTATAATAAATTAGGATAGATAGGAGTGAGTGTTACCTTCATGTCTTGGCGACTGACCTGGTGTGTATGTGAACCTCTGGGACTGGCTGCGCTTCCTCTTCCCATTGCAAAGGTAAAATTGAACCTGGACGCCAGAGGCAATAGACTTGTTGTGGTACGGTGGAATCTCAACAACAATGTTTGTCTGGAAGACACAGAAGGTCACATTGGTCTGTGTAGACAGGACATCACAGATCTGATGGTGCACTTATGCACACAACAATAATAAAGTACAATTGGGTATTTCAGTATCCAAATAGTCCTGGAACTTAGCATGATGAGTTTTAAATTATATCTGAAAAAAAAAATCACATAAACACAATCATAAGCCATTCTATTTCCCTACACACTACATTTTAGGAGCTTACTGCCTAACGTTCCCAGATTCCTCCGGCTGGGAAGGCAGTCCGCTTGGTCACAGACCTTAAAGGCACCCCAGAGATTAAGACAGTGGTATCGGATTTGCTTTAAATAGAAATTTGCCGTTATAAATGCAATATTAAGCATACTTTTGAGTTTAAAGCTTACGTTTGTTTCAATGATAAATACAAAAATGGGTTCAGTGCTCATTATTAGTTTCAGGCTACTCAAAATCACTTTTCTTACAATTTATTTTTTTGCCACTACTTTAAATATGGATTTCTGTAGCTCATGTACCCTGCTCTTTAGGAGGCTTGCCATGCCAGAATTATTATTATCCAACATATTTGAGAACGCTATAGAAAAACAAAATTAACACCCAGTGATAGACATACTACATCATCCTTTAACAGGACTCATCACTATAAAGTTGTTTTCTGGTTCCTATATCGATGCTCAAATCTGGTATAAAATATATTAAATACGGCAGGAAGGAATGGATAAATCCAGTCTTCTACAAATACAGCAAGGAGAGAAATATAACTTAATAACAAACCTAGATAAAATTCCTTACTTTATTTACAGTAGAGTGTTTTTCCAATCACCTTTCCATTGATGATATTTTTTCTTTACTATAACTCAGAAGTATGCACATCATACAGTATTTATCCACCAAAAGGAACACCTTTCACCCTTCTGCTCAACTTACAAAAGGTATCAGACACATCTTTAGATATGTAAAAGGAAATAACATTTTATAATCTCACCGACTGACACTTCTCCGCCAGAATTTTTGCTTCAACCTCCCATTGTGGACGCCCATCTAGAAGTAAAAAAGATAAATAAATGAAATAAAATATGACTGCACGCATTATTATTATTTTATTATTATCTTTTATTTGTATCGCGCCAACATATTCCGTAGCGCTGTACAGGCGATAAGAACAGGGGAAATACAAGTTTAACAAATTCAAAAGTTAAAGGGCCCTGTTTTGAGCTTATAATCTTAGCAGAAAGTGCTTTGTCCCAAAGCACCCTACAAGACTGGAAACTCGCTACTTACAATATAAAGGGGATTAAAGGGCAGAAAACTGGGGAAGAGTAACAAATAAGGAATAGCAAGGGTCAGGAAGGAAGTGAAAGATAGAAAGAGTTTTATTTTAGAGGGAAGGGATCTGAAGTGAAAGACTAGTGTGCTGGCTGACCCCTAGTGTTGAGATGATATATCTGCAAGTAGAAAGTCAGGTGTTTTCCATGGCTCTATAAATTTAATCTGAGTTGGGGTGGGTGGGTGAGGGGTAGGGAGGGAGGGCAATATTCTGAGAATCTCACAGATGTAGTAGGCCTTAAAGCAGAGTGAATTTGCACTGAAAGAAATAGAAAGAATGATTGGTAGACACACAGTACAGGAATATAAGGGAGTTAGAGAGGAATGGTAGAGAGACCTTAGAATAAAGGTATGTGAGGAGGTGGAGGAGCGTTGAGGTAATTATGCCAGCCATAATCCGCATTACCAGATGGACTTCTATAGCTTTCAACGCAAGAAAGCAACCCATACCAACCCACTGTAATTCTATTATAATAATAACTTTTCATCTGTTTGAATGTATATACCATATTGACACGCACAAATGCACAAAGTACAAACCACACAGTAATTATAATAAAGGAAAAATTGAAATATCGAAGCCCTCACAACTGGAGACTTCTTTTAAAAACATAGTCATTGGGATTGATATGTCATTGTATTAAAACCTATTTGTAATTAACGATTAATCCGCATATTTAAGATCTGAGGAGGAGATCTAAAAAGGCTTAACTTGATGAACTAAAAGTCTTTTTCAACCTCAATTACTATGTAATTGAGGTTATTATTATTATTATTCTGTATATTAAGATAGGCGGTTGCTCCTAGAATGCCGACATTCAGATTATCCTTTAATTTCAATTTAAAAGTAGATCAAGATAAAATATTATCATATTGGGTAATCCATTCCTTTCTTACCCAACTGATCTTATCGGACGAACATGCAAGCGGCGTAGCGGAAACAAATACATGAATTTAACCATACACATCCAAATTCTTCTCTATAAGAACTCTATTAATAAAGTGTTTTGCTAATCAAGTATAATGTCTCCAATCTTGGATTGCCAAGTCCAGAAAGAACCAGGTCACAAGAACCCCAGTAACCATGAGATGGATTGAACCTCCATAAACAGAAACATGGGAACGTCGATCAGCTCCGATAGCAAGAATCAACACAATGTGGTCAGGTAGTTAGCTATGTAAAGTTTTTGGACTAAAACCGCTCAAGAAGCCAACGCCATAACAAAAACCACTAAAGGTGTGTTGTGTTCAATGTAAATATGCAGAGCTAAATTGACAGTATCACATGATTTTAGTCCACATATACAAGTACAAAATTTAAAAAAAGTTACCATCACAAGATAAATATTGAATTGCCTTCTTTGTGGGAATCATGCCATATTTCAAGGGCATCTTTATTACATACTTAAAGCAAAACTATGAATTCTAAACGAATTATAAAAGGGTTTAAAAAAAAAAACATAACTGCACGTCATAAAACATAATCCGTGGACGTTATATTTAAGATATTGCAGTTTGAACACCGTAATCTCTATTCATTTCATGGGACAAAAACTATAGATTACGAACTCACTAAATGAGAAAAACAATGTGTAAATGTGAAACTGTAAACAGAGGACAATGTGCACCCGGTAAGAGAAATAGATTACATGAAGGTGCACGGTAATAGTACTTTGTTTTGCGAGGGTAATCTGCTAAAGTAAGAAATGAAAGCAACAGGTGCGAAGAGGTGCCAGTTAATACGAGTACCTGGTATATCATTTTTGACATACGTTAGATCTCATTTTCTGCATTGTTTGTACAGCTGCTCCCATCCTAACTTATTAATGTGATTCTGTCTTATACAATGGAAGCATCAATTATTTAGCTTGATTACAGCAGGGATAAGAGATGCTTAAACATTTATACTAAAAGTTCTAATTGATGGGAACAATTCTCTTCCCTTTTAAAGTCCGCCATAATAGGAGTGGCTGATGGTCAGGGCATTTGGTGGACCCCATGGGCCTGTGGTAGACCTGGGTTAAAGTGAAATTCGATAGACTAATGAGGCAGACCACACTCTGGTTTAACCCTTCAGTAGCTGAAAAGCATGCACAAACATCATCTATTTATACTGTTCCAGTAATGATAAAGAACTTGAAAGCGACTGCTAGCCACATAGAACATGGTGTCTGGCATACACGGGCTAGGGGACAACTTAAAAGTTGTCCTTGAAGAATAGACACTTAAGATACATCTTTTAAGTACCAGAGCCTCATTCAATTCGGGTCTCGCAACGCAATCACAGACAGCCAAATGCCTGCGATTGAGTTGCGTGCTCCTTTTGCGATGCTATTCAATTGCCCGGCCTGCAAGTTAGGCGCCGGTTTCGAAAATCGGAAACCATGCTATTGACAGTAGCATTTGCCGGCTTGGACATGATCGCTGACGCAAGGCCGTAGCTCGTGGTTCAAGCCTGTATGACTTTGAAATCCAACCTACATATTTCATTGAAGTCCGACAGGCTTGAACCACGAGTTACGGCCTTGCGTCAGCGATCAGGTTCAAGCCCGCCGGACTTCAATGAAAAATGGAGGTTGGATTTCAAAGTCATACGGGCTTGGAAGCTGAAGCCCGTAGGACTTCACATTGATTGCTGTGATCAATATAACCTGAAAATTGAACATGAGATAAAGTATAGGAGAATGTTGTGCTATTAATTCTAAGACCTAACTTGGCTTTGCATTTTTATTTGCTTTTAAAGTGCTCCGATTTGTAAGTAAGGCCTTTGCGAGACCTCCTTGGTACCAGTAACTTGTGGTTAGATATTTGCCATTTGCGGGCTTGACAGAGTGGTTAGCGAGAGGGAATCTGAGCAATTGAATAGCGATTTGTGATTTTAGCGTTCTGGACTCTTGCGGCCGTGAAAGATCAACGGCTTGGAGGGCATTAACTTGTGATTATATAAATCTCAATGGATCGCAGCACGTAACTCAATCGGAGCCCGCAATCAGAAGGCAGGTGAATAGCAAAATAACTTGCGACCTCCACTTGCGAGCCCAGATCTCAAAATCGCAGCAATTGAATGAGGCTCTAACAACAGGGATCTCTAAAGAATAATTAGGTAAGGCTTGATAAGAAAAAAAAAAAAGGAAAAAATAAAAATTTTAAGAATTACTTGCTATTTTTCAATGATCACCAAGGAGTTATAGCTTTGGATCTCTCCACACCATGAATGAAGTATTGTGGCTGGCGTAAACACGCCCAGTGGGAGTGCCACACTGAAAGCCGTTCACTGAAACACACTTTCTAGTCACCACCCACTATCATTCTGCAGTTAGGGTATACCATCCTCCACTCCAGATACAATACTTCACTGAGGGTGTGGAGAGCTTTGTAGTTCATATAGCTTTGAGGCATGGTTTAAAAATAGCAATTACGTGTTTAAGTGCACAAAAAAAGTTTAATAAAGTTTTTTCTTTTTCTTATCAAGCCCTACCTGTTCTTTAGGTATTCCTACAAGACTAATAAAGCAAGGAAGTTTATTAGTTGCCTTCTTTACAAATGCTCTCCTGAAAAAATTGAGAGACAAGATTCTTCACTTTAAGGTCTCAGCCTGTGATTGTGAATTTCACTACACCCTAGCTATCAGTGGGATGTACAACACATTGCAGACCTAATGTTCTTCCTGCAGTTCTTTTACTGTGTATAACGGTCAAAAACAATGAATTAAAAGACAAAAAAATATATAAAAATAAAAATAAAAAAAAACCCACAGCAGGTTTTGAGGACGATACATATCTATTCTCTGAGAAATGCAACTTGAATGGCTGGAAAAGTTAGTTTAATAGAAGTGAAAAGTCGATAGAGAAAAAGAAAACAAACTAAACAAGATGAGGACATGCTAGCTGCCCGAATCTAGAGACAGTATATTTGTTGTTTAACCATTCACACATTCATCTGTGCAGAGAATGGAATGCTGAAATTACCTAAACAGGAGAGTTGTGGGTTAACTGCTCCTGGTGCATTCCTGAGTTCAGGGAAAACCACTATAAATCTTGGTTTTCAGTGTGCCTTCACAGTTTGGCATATGTTATTAATCATGGAAAAATCAGAAGGCAGGCTACAACGTGTTTGTAAACAGACCTAAAACTTTTGATTTTTGAGGTGTTATCACATATATAGTTGTGAGCATACGAGTTGTTGCTAACGCTTGCGGCCGGCCCTCGCGAAGCAAGGGTTGCAGTTGCTGGCCCAGCAACTGCGACCCTCGCAAACAAAATACGAGACACGTTACGACTTCGCAAAAAACGTCCGCAACACGCGCACATCAAAACATCAAAAATCCAACAAATACACAAAAAGCTTACCTACATCAAGAGGGAGCATCCAGGACCTCGAAGACTAAACTTACACCTCAATTTAACTGAAATTAAAGCAGTTTAGACACAAACAAATTCTCTAAGCGAGAGAAAAAATGGCCGCCAAAAAAAACAAAAACGAGGCTACAGCAGTCTAAAGACGCAAAACACCACCAAACACCTACGTATTTGCCGAAAAACACCTACGAGATTAGAAAACAAGGACGCAACCCGGGCAACCACAAAAACATTACAAACACAACAACTACAAACAACAAACACATAAAAAGGTTACTCACAGCAAGGGGGGGCGCAGAGGACCTCTGCAAGTGAACTTACACCTCCATTTAACAACAAATTTCGGAGTTTAGAGAGCCGAAAATCACCAAAGCGAGAGAAAAAATGGCCGGCGAACAAAACGAAAATGAGGCTAAAGGTCCCTAAACACGCAAAACACTACCATAAACACGCAAAACACCACCAAACAGCTACGGATATTCCGAAAAACTTGCACGACGTAGAAAACGAACGAGGCTACATCAGCCACATTATATACACCAAACACCCTTAGCTCACTTACAATTTCATTGCCGTCATTTTTTGACGGGCAATATTCTAGTTAGTGTAATCAAAAATAGATCATTTCACACTATGAAAACCACCTACAGTGAGGTAAATGGCCTGTTAATTGTCCGGCACCTTGGCTAAATTAACAAATGTGTGCAAATACTGACCTAAAAATGATATAATATGCTTTTATTCAACATGTGTACATGCACCTATGTGATAATTAATGCATCAATAATAAGTCAAAACATAAAATAAGTAAATAAGAGGTTACCAAACATTTACTGCAGGATTGAGAACATTGTTTTGTACCCACAATATTTATTTGTAAATCACAAAAATGACCTTTATAAATTGAGGAACTGATTTAAGGCATGGCATTTGACAGAAGATTTGAATATCAGGTGCATCTACCCCATTCCTTTTGCATAAGAAAGATAATTATCTGCTCTTATTATGAGATATCCTCTACCTTTTTCATGCCTCCTGTATTTACTATACATCATACTTCGATGTGGAAATCGTTGACATGTTGGTTGCCCAATGTAATATTAGTCTATTCTGTCAGTTTCCATATCTATCCTAAAGAGTTTGTGTTCGGTAAACAAAGCCACCCCCAGAGAATTCATCATTTTGAACGTTTGTTGTATTCACTTTACAGAACATTTTGTAGGTAATGACAGATAAGTAAATATGCATAAAGTAATATACATTTTAAAGTGCTAATTCTTAGTTTACACAGTAATACAGTTTGTTATGATCACCGAACTGCACATTAAGAATACATATGGAGGGTCTCACCTTGTCCTTTCTCTAAGAAGATCACTTTGGATTCAGGCATGAAGTTGGACCCTGTGATGACCATCTCTAGTCCACCATTGACTGAACAGCTGTTCATGTTATATTTTTCCACCTGGGGTAACTCCTGGGCAGAGCGTTGAGCTGATTTTTTTGAAAAAAAAGAAAAAAAGAATCAAAGCATGAATTTCTTTCACAGAACAATAAGAGTTTTATAGGATGCAATATAAAGCCCAGACTCTTAACCAAAACAGAATACATTTTGAGATAATGTTCAAGACAAAAAATTAGGATTGTAGTTTTGAGTATTAAAAAGGTCTAATA
>CM050176.1:19165844-19315844 GCA_027410445.1 Discoglossus pictus | reverse complement strand
AAGGGGGGGGGGGGGAGACACAGGGGAGGGAGAGGGGGGGGGAAGAGACACAAGGGAGGGAGAGGGGGGGAAGAGACACAGGGGAGGGAGAGGGGGGGGGGGAGAGACACAAGGGAGGGAGAGGGGGGGAAGAGACACAGGGGAGGGAGAGGGGGGGGAAGAGACACAAGGGAGGGAGAGGGGGGGAAGAGACACAAGGGAGGGAGAGGGGGGGAAGAGACAGGGGGGACGGGTAAATGACTAGTGTATATATATATATATATATATATATATATATATATATATATATATATATATATATATATATATATATATATATATATATATATACATATACATATACACACACACACACACACACACACAAATATAAATGCAATAACATTTTGGGATTGTCAAGCCCTGTTTTAACTCTATACAACAACAAGCGTGCAAGGCTAGAGAGCCCCGTAAGACATTTTTTTTTTACTGGAATTGCAACAAGAATATATCTGCAACCTGGTGTGTACCGAACACCACTGTAAACGTGCACACGGTTCATGAGCAATCCTTTTATTAATACAACTGTTGAGGTTGTTTGGCTTTCTCATTGCGATTCACCACAGCCAAATTAATCTTTGAAAATAAACAGTCACAAAGAAAAAGTTGGCATATAGTTAAAGTTTATACACAGGTCACGGAGAAGCAAATGTAATTTCCTAGGTGAGAATGGTGCCATGTTTGTGCTTCTAGAAATTCAGTTTACAAGTATCCTTTGCAAACAAGAAAAACATCTTGGTAAGTGATACACAATTGTTGTGCGGACAGTTGCCAAGAACCAGGCGGATACGAAGGTGACGGGGAATTTCTCAGCCTCTCAGGGACATTACGTATTTTACCCTTCCTTGTCAGCAGGGTCAACAAAGTACCTTGTTGAGGAGGTAACGTAAGTAATAAGGTGCACTGCTCCTCCAGTTTAGGAGGAATCCTTTTAAGGGTCATGGGTATTGTTTACATTTTTGTACAATTTCTCTTTATGTATATATCAATTTTAAACCGTGTGTTTTAAGTAAAATAATTATTTCCTGTTCTCGTATAGTTCTACTTATATAGGTATTGCACCTGACGAATATACCTTTTTTCGTTGTTTATTCTTGCACAACTTAGCTTGTTTGTTTAGCAAGCATTTAGGCAACTAATTTCAACCACAGAACTTTCCTGTTGGCTGGCCATGCGCAGTGGCCGAGGTGTCAGTGCATAGTGTATAATCTATTCACACCTCTCATCCCTAATCCCCCTCACCTTCTTAACCACCCTCAACCACAGAACTTTCCTGTTGGCTGGCCATCGGCCACTAGGAGGCATGGCCGAGGTGTCCGTGTATTTCCTCTCAGTGTAAAGTGTATAATCTGCCAGTAGCTGAACCCCAACCCCCTCTCACCCCTTGACCGCCCTCACACCCGTCACTACTAACCCTAAGAAATTCACAAACACCTCGGCCTCGACACCTAGTGGCCGATGACCAGCAAATAGGAAAGTTCCTCAACTGCTAAGTCTGGCAACAAATGATTTCTATAAACCTGTTGACACCAGGCAGGGCACTGCAAGAATGCAACGGTGACATCTTGCAAAGTCTTTTTATAGTGGTGAAAATATATTCAAACGACCTCATTAAAAACACTAATGCCACCAAACTGTTACAACCTCATTTCCTGTACATCGTAACTGGGTTATTTATAAGCATGTAAAAGATCAGATAGGGAACAATTCTTAACCCTTTTGCAAGCATCTACTTGTTCGCGCTCTTCTGTGGAAAAACAAAGAACTTGACACATGAAAACATCTTATTCTGTGTGAGGCCTGAGATAAAATGAAGGATCTCGCTTTGCTACAAAAACAGCATTCGGCAACACACTTCTACGAGACACAGGGGAGGGAGGGAGGGGGAAAGAGACACGGGAGGGAGGGAGGGAGGGGGAAAGAGACACGGGAGGGAGGGAGGGAGGGAGGGGGAAAGAGACACGGGAGGGAGGGAGGGAGGGGGAAAGAGACACGGGAGGGAGGGAGGGAGGGGGAAAGAGACACGGGAGGGAGGGAGGGAGGGGGAAAGAGACACAGGGGAGGGAGGGAGGGAGGGAGGGGGAAAGAGACACAGGGAGGGAGGGAGGGAGGGAGGGGGAAAGAGACACAGGGAGGGAGGGAGGGAGGGGGAAAGAGACACAGGGAGGGAGGGAGGGAGGGGGAAAGAGACACAGGGAGGGAGGGAGGGGGAAAGAGACACAGGGAGGGAGGGAGGGAGGGGGAAAGACACACAGGGAGGGAGGGAGGGGGAAAGACACACAGGGAGGGAGGGAGGGGGAAAGACACACAGGGAGGGAGGGAGGGAGGGGGAAAGACACACAGGGAGGGAGGGAGGGAGGGGGAAAGACACACAGGGAGGGAGAGAGGGAGGGAGGGGGAAAGAGACACAGGGAGGGAAAGAGACACAGGGGAGGGAGGGGGAAAGAGACACAGGGGAGGGAGGGAGGGAGGGGGAAAGAGACACAGGGAGGGGGAAAGAGACACAGGGGAGGGAGGGAGGGAGGGGGAAAGAGACACAGGGAGGGGGAAAGAGACACAGGGAGGGAGGGAGGGGGAAAGAGACACAGGGAGGGGGAAAGAGACACAGGGAGGGGGAAAGAGACACAGGGAGGGAGGGAGGGAGGGGGAAAGAGACACAGGGAGGGAGGGAGGGAGGGAGGGGGGAAAGAGACACAGGGAGGGAGGGAGGGAGGGAGGGGGAAAGAGACACAGGGAGGGAGGGGGAAAGAGACACAGGGAGGGAGGGAGGGAGGGGGAAAGAGACACAGGGAGGGAGGGAGGGAGGGGGAAAGAGACACAGGGAGGGAGGGAGGGAGGGGGAAAGAGACACAGGGAGGGAGGGAGGGAGGGAGGGGGAAAGAGACACAGGGAGGGAGGGAGGGAGGGAGGGAGGGGGAAAGAGACACAGGGAGGGAGGGAGGGAGGGAGGGAGGGGGAAAGAGACACAGGGAGGGAGGGAGGGAGGGAGGGGGAAAGAGACACAGGGAGGGAGGGAGGGAGGGGGAAAGAGAGACACAGGGAGGGAGGGAGGGGGAAAGAGAGACACAGGGAGGGAGGGAGGGGGAAAGAGAGACACAGGGAGGGAGGGAGGGGGAAAGAGAGACACAGGGAGGGAGGGAGGGGGAAAGAGAGACACAGGGAGGGAGGGAGGGGGAAAGAGAGACACAGGGAGGGAGGGAGGGAGGGGGAAAGAGAGACACAGGGAGGGAGGGAGGGAGGGGGAAAGAGAGACACAGGGAGGGAGGGGGAAAGAGACACAGGGAGGGAGGGAGGGGGAGGGGGAAAGAGACACAGGGAGGGAGGGAGGGGGAGGGGGAAAGAGACACAGGGAGGGAGGGAGGGGGAGGGGGAAAGAGACACAGGGAGGGAGGGAGGGGGAAAGAGACACAGGGAGGGAGGGAGGGAGGGGGAAAGAAAGAGACACAGGGAGGGAGGGAGGGAGGGGGAAAGAAAGAGACACAGGGAGGGAGGGAGGGAGGGGGAAAGAAAGAGACACAGGGAGGGAGGGAGGGAGGGAGGGGGAAAGAAAGAGACACAGGGAGGGAGGGAGGGAGGGGGAAAGACACACAGGGAGGGAGGGAGGGGGAAAGACACACAGGGAGGGAGGGAGGGGGAAAGACACACAGGGAGGGAGGGAGGGAGGGGGAAAGACACACAGGGAGGGAGGGAGGGAGGGGGAAAGAGACACAGGGAGGGAGGGAGGGGGAAAGAGACACAGGGAGGGAGGGAGGGAGGGGGAAAGACACACAGGGAGGGAGGGAGGGGGAAAGACACACAGGGAGGGAGGGAGGGGGAAAGACACACAGGGAGGGAGGGAGGGAGGGGGAAAGACACACAGGGAGGGAGGGAGGGAGGGGGAAAGACACACAGGGAGGGAGAGAGGGAGGGAGGGGGAAAGAGACACAGGGAGGGAAAGAGACACAGGGGAGGGAGGGGGAAAGAGACACAGGGGAGGGAGGGAGGGAGGGGGAAAGAGACACAGGGAGGGGGAAAGAGACACAGGGGAGGGAGGGAGGGAGGGGGAAAGAGACACAGGGAGGGGGAAAGAGACACAGGGAGGGAGGGAGGGGGAAAGAGACACAGGGAGGGGGAAAGAGACACAGGGAGGGGGAAAGAGACACAGGGAGGGAGGGAGGGAGGGGGAAAGAGACACAGGGAGGGAGGGAGGGAGGGAGGGGGAAAGAGACACAGGGAGGGAGGGAGGGAGGGAGGGGGAAAGAGACACAGGGAGGGAGGGGGAAAGAGACACAGGGAGGGAGGGAGGGAGGGGGAAAGAGACACAGGGAGGGAGGGAGGGAGGGGGAAAGAGACACAGGGAGGGAGGGAGGGAGGGGGAAAGAGACACAGGGAGGGAGGGAGGGAGGGAGGGGGAAAGAGACACAGGGAGGGAGGGAGGGAGGGAGGGAGGGGGAAAGAGACACAGGGAGGGAGGGAGGGAGGGGGAAAGAGACACAGGGAGGGAGGGAGGGAGGGAGGGGGAAAGAGACACAGGGAGGGAGGGAGGGAGGGAGGGGGAAAGAGACACAGGGAGGGAGGGAGGGAGGGGGAAAGAGAGACACAGGGAGGGAGGGAGGGGGAAAGAGAGACACAGGGAGGGAGGGAGGGGGAAAGAGAGACACAGGGAGGGAGGGAGGGGGAAAGAGAGACACAGGGAGGGAGGGAGGGGGAAAGAGAGACACAGGGAGGGAGGGAGGGGGAAAGAGAGACACAGGGAGGGAGGGAGGGAGGGGGAAAGAGAGACACAGGGAGGGAGGGAGGGAGGGGGAAAGAGAGACACAGGGAGGGAGGGGGAAAGAGACACAGGGAGGGAGGGAGGGGGAGGGGGAAAGAGACACAGGGAGGGAGGGAGGGGGAGGGGGAAAGAGACACAGGGAGGGAGGGAGGGGGAGGGGGAAAGAGACACAGGGAGGGAGGGAGGGGGAAAGAGACACAGGGAGGGAGGGAGGGAGGGGGAAAGAAAGAGACACAGGGAGGGAGGGAGGGAGGGGGAAAGAAAGAGACACAGGGAGGGAGGGAGGGAGGGGGAAAGAAAGAGACACAGGGAGGGAGGGAGGGAGGGGGAAAGAAAGAGACACAGGGAGGGAGGGAGGGAGGGAGGGGGAAAGAAAGAGACACAGGGAGGGAGGGAGGGGGAAAGAAAGAGACACAGGGAGGGAGGGAGGGAGGGGGAAAGAAAGAGACACAGGGAGGGAGGGAGGGGGAAAGAAAGAGACACAGGGAGGGAGGGGGAAAGAAAGAGACACAGGGAGGGAGGGAGGGGGAAAGAAAGAGACACAGGGAGGGAGGGAGGGGGAAAGAAAGAGACACAGGGAGGGAGGGAGGGGGAAAGAAAGAGACACAGGGAGGGAGGGAGGGGGGAAGAAAGAGACACGGGGAGGGAGGGGGAAAGTGACACAGGGAGGGAGGGAGGGGGAAAGAGACACAGGGAGGGAGGGAGGGGGAAAGAGACACAGGGAGGGAGGGAGGGGGAAAGAGACACAGGGAGGGAGGGAGGGGGAAAGAGACACAGGGAGGGAGGGAGGGGGAAAGAGACACAGGGAGGGAGGGAGGGGGAAAGAGACACAGGGAGGGAGGGGGAAAGAGACACAGGGAGGGAGGGGGGAAAGAGACACGGGGAGGGAGGGGGAAAGAGACACGGGGAGGGAGGGGGAAAGAGACACGGGGAGGGAGGGGGAAAGAGACACGGGGAGGGAGGGGGAAAGAGACACGGGGAGGGAGGGGGAAAGAGACACGGGGAGGGGGAAAGAGACACGGGGAGGGAGGGAGGGGTGAAAGACACGGGGAGGGAGGGATGAAAGAGACACGGGGAGGGAGGGAAGAGACACAGGGGAGGGGGGAAGAGACACAGGGGAGGGGGGAAAGACACAGGGGAGGGGGGAAGAGACACAGGGGAGGGGGGAAGAGACACAGGGGAGGGGGGAAGAGACACAGGGGAGGGGGGAAGAGACACAGGGGAGGGGGGAAGAGACACAGGGGAGGGGGGAAGAGACACAGGGGAGGGGGGGCACATGTAATATTATACCATAATTTATTACTGGTACAAGACTAGTTCCTTATAATGCAGAAAATAGGAAAAAAACAAACAGTGTCCTTCCAGACTTTTGATAAAAGGAGCACCTTTCAGAACCAGAGGAGAAAGGTATGTATTGAAATTTGTGTAGAAACACGAAGACACTAAATAATAAAGCAGATGACCTCTATGTGTTCATGCAGATCCATAATAATACAATAATAACTCTGCTAGCACGGTGTGTTTGACTCCTGAGCCCAAGTAATAATCTCGGGGTTCCTGCACACTGTCAGGAGCTGCTGTAACACTATCCTGACACTGTCAGCAGACGAGCAGGGAGCGCAGCCAGCCCTTGTGTGTGTGTTTCTCTGCTGTTTCCATAGCAAAGGTCAGTGCCTGCGTAAGTTAAACTAAAGCTGGGAGGATGGGGAGGAGGTAGTGAAGGTCATCACAGGATAAGCTAGAGCTGTATGCGTTAGGGAGGCCAAGCAGTAAATGGAGCACCAATCTCTGCCAATGTAAGAATTTGCTTACATGTCATATGGTCCCATCCACGCCAGGTGATGCAATTGTGAAAAAAGGTGGCATCACTTCACAATTGATTTTTTGGGGTCAAATTAAAAAATAAATAAATTAAAAAAATAAATTAAAAAAAAAAAAAAAAAAAAAAAAATCGCTATAGGATTCTCCCAGCACCCAATTCCTGAACAATCAATTCACCAGTGAGCGCTGCCCATGCAATAAGTGGGTCACAAGCCGCTGCTCCTACTGCTGTTGGTTGGAAGACTACTTTATATATAGCACGCCTTCGCTGTATAAAATTGAAGAATTGTTTTTGGAGAAATCATCTGGAGATCCATTGTGTTTATGTAATGCCAATGGTGCATTCAGAAATACCGGACTGGTTAAGGGGAGAGTTGGCATGTAGTTGATGGAAGTTTGCTTAGCCTAAAAATACTAATCTTTGAGAAAATATACTTGCAGCCACTAAGACATGTAAGGTTTAACATATTTGTTGTGCTGACTGTTATCCTCTTGAGAGCCCTGAGGAGGTTAATGTTGCAGGTGCGCAGCAGATCAGACAGGTTTACTATACTGTTTATTTCTACTCCCTAAGGATGCCTTTGCCAATTGTCTGGCTGCCCTCATACTGTGCCAGGCACATGTGCGGCAAGACACAGCAGTTTGTGAAAAGCAGACCGGGAAGTAGAAATGGAAGTATATAAATCCTGGGATATTCAACTGACTCATAGCCTAAGAGCATATATAGGGGGCAAAGTGTCATTAAGTTTTATTTATTTTTAATTTATTTATTTATGCTTCTGCTGCTCACGGTGGGGCATTCATTTTATTTGCACGTGTGAAAGAGGCGTAAACATTTCTGGCAAACTGGAATAGCTTTTTTTTTTTCACTCAGACTTCAAGCTCAAAGCATGTGAGTTTCAGGGGAAGGTGTGGATCTATCCTGTTATGTGCACGCACAGCAAGGGAAGCCCTAAGGGGCATGGGCTCCCTAAGCCCCTAACCCCCTACACCCCTTTCCGGCCCTAGCCCTAACCCCTTACACCAGGTACCGTCCCTAACCCTAAACATAACCCCCTAATCCTACGCCCCTAACCCCCTACTGCCCTTGCCAGCACTAACCCTAACCAGCTACTCGCCTTGCCGGCCCTAACCCCAAACCTAACCCCCTACACCACTTACCAGCCTTCACCCTAATCTCCTAACCCTGTTAGCCTAACCCTAACCCCCTAAAAGTAACTTCCTAACCCTAACCCTCTAAACCTAACCCGAAAACCCCTAGCCAATTAGAGACAGCTACATCGGGACGCCGGCGGAGCTCTTCCCGTGCGTGCATATAACAGGATAGGTCCGAAGGTGTTCAATTCCAAATTATTTAATTATTTAAGAAGTTTCCTGTCCCGCTCTCACTTGACAAAACCCTCCACTGTTTAGTAAATTAGTAAATTTACTCACACTTCAAGCTTTCAGGAAGTGCTCAGCTAGCATTATACAAACCTGTACACAATCATGTGAGGTTTTTCTTAAGATAAATGGAAACATCTCAGAATTAGCTCTAGAATACAAAAGATGTTGCTGGACGTCTAAGCGCCAAAGAAATGGCTCATCACAATACTGCTCAGTTTTACAGCGCATCATTAACATCACATTTCCTCTAAGGCTCTGGTAAAACATGAAGGAGCATCAATTGATACTTTAAGTTTCTGCAGGTGCTCAGGGTCTGGGGGTAAGCTGATTAAACAGGCTCTCAGAGGAGGGTGCCAGAAGCTTAGCCCCCTAGCAACAGGGGATGAGGGTAACATAGAAGAGGCATAATCCCATATGCTGCCACACACCCCAGAGATCCTTGGTCATTTGTTTTCTAGGTTTAAATGTTCAGTCTGAATGAGATGTAAATACGTCTTGGATTTACTTTGTCGAAATCCCTAAACCAGTAACAGGGAAGGCATTTTAGGAACAGTAGGGGTTAAAAACCAAATAGGAACTACTTATAAGATTTGTGTGACCTAAACAGGATTTCTCAAAATGTGGAACAGATAAATAATACTGTGCTATACTTAACAAAAGAAAAATAAAAAAAATAAAAAAATGCTAGTATTAGAGTATTTTTTGTTCTGTTTAATTGTTAATTCAATCTACTCTATAAAAGGCTGATGCAGGTGTTCATATTTTGCAGAAGTCTTGAAGTCTACAAACCTATTCAATCTGAAACTACTGGCTTTTTATTACATTTATTATTTCACCAAAACATCATACTTTAATATGGAAAAATTAAACAAACAGAAAAAATATCTAGCGTAAAAACATTATTCAAAACACCCTTGTCACTGTTATTACATTTGAAATCTTTCCCTTCCTTTCAGTAGTGCTCAGGATAATGAGGGGTATTGCTGCATCCATTATTGAGGTAGACCGTGTTTTTAAATTGTAGTTTGTACATGTATATTTAATGCTATTTAATGATGAACTAAAAAATAAGTTTAACATGAAAAGTGTGCATACGCAAGGTTCCTGGATTATGAATGCATCTGATAAAAGTATGAAAAAAATGTTTTCCCATGAAAAACTAAACATGTAAACTTACATACCTTGAAGTTAGCAAAATATCTTGTAATTTCTGACAGTTGAATATCAGGGTTAACACCCTCTCCAAACCCAGGCTAAATTAGCATCACATTCAAAATTGTTTTGGCCAAATAGGAGGAAGCAGAGGCTGAAACATTCTGGGAGTTGCTGTCTGTGCTGCAAAGCAGCCTGGGATATGTAGTCAGAAAAACACTATGTATTTTCATATAAGTCTAACATGTGCCAACCTGTGCATTCACACTAGATAAAAACCCAGCATGTTGTCTATCCTCTGCATCACTGCAGATTGTCTGTTTTTGTCTCTCTGACGGTCTCCTGGTAGTGAATTTCAGCTGTGACCCCCACCAACCATGTGACTGCAAGCACTCCCTGTTGGAGGTCACAACCTGTACCAAAAATGCTGTGCAGCAGAGTACACTTTCTAGGGGTGTTCAAATCCAGATGGCAGTATATATTTCAACATAGTACGGTGGATTGTTGGGATGTCTTGGGTCCCAACTGTAGAGGCAACAAAGCTCTCTGGAAATAGTTTCTAGTAAGTGACGCTAGACTTACGGTGTCTTATTTTGTCCTATTGGCCAACCCTTGTATTAAGATGTGCGGCTGTTTCTTTAGGCACTGTTCACTCTAGTGTCTTAAAAAGACGAAAACACAAACATGGGGGGGTATTCCTGGAGGTAGGAAAACTATACTGGCTAGGGCAATCAGCCAATAATCACGCAAATGTCATCATATACCAGACGAGAAAACGCTATTACCACCTTAAATATTGTGCGCTCTTAGTTCTCTCTTGTGTGTGTGTGTGTGTGTGTGTGTGTGTGTGTGTGTGTGTGTGTGTGTGTGTGTGTGTGTGTGTATATATATATATATATATATATATATATATATATATATATGTATATGTAAGTACATTCAACTTTTCAATAGAATACATATATTTCTACTAATCTGCGGCTGTTTATTAGGAAACTTTCATATCCCTTTAAGATTACATCACCTTTTTATATCTTTGCATATGATACACCAAATATGAGCAAATAGCACTCTTCAAGGCCGCACCTGTAACATTCATACTCACTGGGCATGTTTGTTTGTTTTTCTTCAAGTTCTTGAAGAAACTCTTCGGCACTTTACAAAACCTATACTGATTTTGCAAGCTGTTTTTTTTGGTCATAGAATGAAAACAAGCCCGTGAATTTATGTTTTAGCTGTGATGCAGGCTACCATAGCGATTTAATGCACAGATCCAGAATGCTACCAGATCTGTTGTTACAGCTGGGACTTCAAATTATATATCAAAAAAGTGCAGTATGGAAGTTTGCCCTATAACTTAAAGGTATATGCATGTGAGGTGGGTTATTAATGCATCTGATAGAGGAGAATTTATAGTGTCTGAAAAAAATATTTTGCATGAAAAAATTCCAAAGTAAACAGTTAAACCGTTAGCTTGAAGTTTGCTAAATTTTTTGCTTTTGCAAAGTGTTTTCTCTCAGTGTTGACACCCCCTGAAATTCCCAGGGATAACTAGCATAACTTATACAATGTTTCTTTTTGGCTTGGGGATTGTGCAGGCATGCTGAGTTAGCACCCGTATTCTGTCTGCCCAACTGTGGGAAGTCACATGATTACAGACACTTTCCTTTAGCCAATCAGCATGCGCATGTGCTGCATATTGGATATCTCATTAAAAATGAGATATCCATTATGCAAATTGCAGTTGCTGGGGGTGTCTACATCACCCCCAGCACATTTTTTTATATATTACAAAAACAATTTGTATGTTTTTATCCAAATAATTTTTGCTACTTGGGTTATGGATGCATTCTGCAGGAAGCATTCATAACCCACCTCACTTACTTATACATTTAAGGAAAAACAAGGGTCCTTTTCCAGGAATACAAACAACCGTGAAAATATAACAGAAACAAGGTAAATTTGTTTTTACTTCGTGACAGTTAAAGAAAATATTAATAGACTTTCAAAACTTAGAAGATCTAGCAACTTTCACCTAAACTTTACAGGAATAGAATACAATTTTAAATGAACATTTGAAAACGGATGTATATAATGTAAGAATTCCAGAATCTGTGCAAAGCCCAAACAAAAGTAGAAAAGACATACCTTCACTACAGGGTGACCTCCAGTAGACGCTTTCACAGCTCCACGACTGCCCTCCGTTTCATAGTGCGCCCTGTGGTGAGTCTTTGGCTGAACCTCTACTTTTAGCTCACACTGCCCATAATGGCTGGGTAATGGCCAATCAAGAGGTGGCAAAGAAGATGTCCTGAATGGTGTAAAATAATTAAATAAATGAGATGGCATTTAATGGAGAACAAAGGTACACTAATGCATATAAATTAAATTTCTATTTCATAACCAGAATATCCAACATGAAAAATCCCCTCTAAGAGAAAAACGCTATATATATATTTTTTTTTCATTTCATAGATACATAGTAATTGAGGTTGAAAAAAGAATTTCAGTCCATCAAGTTCAACCTTTTTAAGATCTTCTCTGATCTGCAATATGCAGATTAGTTATTGATTAATTGATTTTAAAAAATCCTTCCTGACCCCAGATACTGGTGATCTGATTCCTCCCTGGATCAATACTCTCTCCCTAATTATCCAGGATAACCCTGAATGTCCCTTTTAATTAATTAGAAATAAATCCAGTCCCATTTAAATCAATCAAGTTATCTATCGAATCCGCTGTCATCATCTCCTCTGGTAGAGAATTCCACAGATTAACCACCCTTACTGTGAAGAACCCTTTTCTTTCTTTAAGGTGAAATATTTTTACTTCTAACCTCAAAGAATGTCCTCTTGTCAGTTGCAAACCTCTTGGCACAAAAAGCTTACTTGACAAATCTTTGGTATTTATATAGGCTAATCATATCTCCTCTTAGATGCCTTTTTTCTAGAGAAAATAAGCTTAATTTAGTTAGTCTTTCTTCATAACTTAGCCCCTCCATTCCCCTTATTAGTTTTGTTGCCCTCCTCTGTACCTTTTCCAGCTGTAAAATGTCCTTTTTATGAAGTGGCGCCCAAAATTGTACTCCATATTCCAAATGAGGGCATACTAGGGATTTGTACAGTGACAAAATTATATTTGCTTCCCTTGCTTCTATACCCTTCTTAATACATGCTAATATTTTATTTGCCTTTGCAGATGCGAAGCATGGTCAAGTTTTTTATTAATGGGAGTTTTTAACTAACATGTGCATAAGCAAATATTCATGGCAATTCCTGTATCCCTTAGTTTGCTCAATAGTCTCCCATGTGGCACTGTATCAAAAGCCTTTGCAAAATTCAAATAGTCTACATCCACTGAGTTGCCTTGATCCAAGTTCCTACTAACTAATTAGGTTTGTTTGACATTACTTATCCTTCATAAATCAATGTTGGCTCCTACTTATAATCCTGTTCAAATAGACAAATTATTGTATACTATCCCTCAATAACCCTTCTATAAGCTTTCCCACTACAGAAGTGAGGCTTCCCTGGATTTGCACTTGCTTCCATCTTAAAAAGGGTTGGATATATTTTTGAATAAAGAGCATTCAGGGTTATCCTGAAGAACTAGAAGAGGAGTATTGATCCAGGAAGGAATCTGATTGACAGTATCTGGGGTCAGGGAGGATTTTTTTTTTTTTTCCCTTTTTGTGAAAATTGGCAACATTGCAATGGATTTTTTTCCCTATTTGCCTTTCACTAGATCAATTAACAATTAATCTGCATATTATGAAGATCAGATGTTTTAGTGGTACAAAACCATTTCAGAAAATAGATTGTTATATGCATTAGGCACATCTGCAAAAAGGTTTTCCTGAGATAGCTCAGATGTTAAGAATTGGACAGGAATGCTATCTGTCTGGGGGTGCAAATCTAGATGTCATCTCAGGGAAACATCCAAGATGGAGTCAGGCTAGCAAGCATGGCTTATTAATTCCAAGTATTGGAAATGAATTCCTCTTCCTCCTCACAAACTCTGGTCTCCAAGGGAAAAAATATATTTTTAGTAGTCGCCTCTCTAAAAACATTGTTGCTGTACAGTGACATGATTGTAATTGGGAGTATTGCCACAAACCAACTTGGGAAAATAAAACTACTACTAAATAAACATTGCAACATTACTAATTAATAATTATCACTTAGTCATCAGGAGCATTTACCCCTATACAACTACATCTAGTAGGGTTATGCCACTGCACTAGATGGTACCAACCTATCTAATGAGACCCAACATTATATCATGCATAAATGAAAAACAAAATGTTGCAATCCGTAAAGAAAGTATTGTGGCCATTGTAATAGCCTTTTAGTACACCAGTCACGTGGGCTAGTGCCCCCTTTCTGACCAGCTGCATTAAACATCTTTTTTGCAATGCTCCGGATAGATTATACACAAGCCAGGAATCCTACAGTCAGGTGGAGGGCTTCTATCGCTCTCTTGCCCACCATAAATTGATTGTTGTGGTAAACTACCCCCTCATAAAGTCAACTACACAGGCTGGGAACCAGCCCCACACTGATGTAAGGCAGTATCCTTGAAACAGCTGTATGCGGGTAGGATTCCTGGCTTGTGTATAATCCATCCTTAGCTTTGCAAAAAAGATGCGTACGACAGCAGCCATATGCTTAAAGGAAGCCATGTTTAAATGATTATGGATTGCAAGAGCGAAGCCATTGTGGGAACATTTGCATGTCCTTGCCCAGGCTTATAGAATGTAGTGTAACTATTGTAATTTTTTGGAAATCTGAGCTGAAAGCAGGTTTTTTTTTCTTGTTTTAGACATTCAAATGAATGTGAACACAAATGTACTATTTATATACTGTACGGTGGAGGTCTTTTATTTGTCTTTTGCCCACCATAAATGAAGTGACAGCATATATAATAAATAGTACGTTTCTGTTCACATTTGAATGTCTAAGACAAGTTAAAAAAAACCTGCTTTCAGCTCAGATTTCCAAAAAATAGAGTTATTACACTGCATTCTGGGAAGCTGAGCAAATACATGCAAATGTGCCCACAAATGCTGTGCTCTTCAATCCATAGCCCATTTTAAACATGGCTTCTTTTCAGCTTATGCCTGCTGCATTACATATACTGTATATGACACACTCACTTATACACAAATCCTAGATATAACTCTGAAGCAAGCACATACTACAATCTCTCCTTACAATGAAAGTTAAATTTGCTTTTTGAATAAAGTAAAATGAATAGATAAGAAATCCATTCAAGAGCAGCCCATATAAAATAGGCAAGTGCTCCAGTGCAGCTAATTGAAATCATTAATATTTGCTCAAGGTTTAATTCTTCTATTAAAAGCAAATAGTGGCCCAGGATCTACGTACAAAAGGCTGGCATCATATTCACCGATTTGTCAATACCTGTTTGAAGCAACAGCCAAGGACTTGGATTAGTATGTATGTGCCGTCCTCAGAGTATTTGTAGAACAATGCCTTTAACACTTTCAATGCACTGCAAAATGTGAAGCCATCACTGGATGCCCATTTTTGAGGTTGGGGGGGGGGGGGAAATGTAGCTCTCAAGTCATGAACAAAAAAACTGGCGTGAGCGTGCTCACTTTAGAGATGCAAGAGGGTATGTAACATGCTCTTATCCTACAGAGCATTTTACAAGTTAGCCACCCTGCATAATTAATGATTTCTCAGTTGAAAATGTTTATTTTTTCTTTTCAGTAGTGATCAAGACAAAAGAGAGATGGGGAAGGGTACAGGAACAGCCATTAATTAGGTAAACTGTGTTTTCAAATGTAAATTTTCAACTGACAAGGGGACATCCTTTGAGATTAGAAGTAAAAAGATTGTATGGATCTTGTGTGTTTCACCAGCGCCAGGCTGGTCGGAGTGAGAAGTGCTGTACACCCCCTCCCAGTGCTCTGTCACAGGCTCTGTCCACTTAAGGTGGATTACTACAATTTTACAACAATGATCGACAAGCAGAAAGAGTGTTATAGGAGATTAGAATGGGGGACGTGGGGGGTTAGCTTTGGCCTACAGATGAAAGGCAAGTTGTAAACAACAGCAATTTTTAAAATAAACAAATAAAATAATGTTGTATGAGCACTAAAGTGGACATTTAAATACATTCTATTAAGCCAAGGTATTCTGTTAGCAACTCTTTAGAGATTAAATAACAAGCCGCTAGTATTAATGATATATTAAATATATTGAGCAAGTTGGACTCACCGGAATATGGGAGTGTGTCCAGGCTTCGGTTTGTTCCATGTGAAGTGAGAAGGGACTGAAAGGAACTGGTCAGCAGAGGGGTCTTTCTTCAGTTGGTTCTGTGAACACTGGCTTTCATCTGTAGAGGTTTCCAGTGAAGTAGATAAGTTTTCCTGATCATCTCCACAGAGCTCATTCTTTCCTGACAATGTGGCGCTCGGATCGTCTGAAGTCTTCCTCGTTTTTAGAGGGATGTCTGTCTCCTGGCAACACTGGAAAGGGGGTAGGTTAGACACAGTATGGTGGGATGCACCAAGCCATGTGTCTTCAGTGATGCTATTCCTAGGAGAATGACCTGGTGATGGTGTGGGGGAATGGTGTGGAGATACAGAACCTGGATAACAGATGTCGGCGCTGGAGTGTCTTCTCTTCCCACAGGGAGAAGTTGGCCTGGAGGAAGGCCTTGAAGTTGGCCGTGGGCTGAGCCAGTTCTCATCAGTGATGCTAGTCCTGGGAGAGTGGCAAGGGGACTGCCTGGGTGACAAGGATGGCCCGTATCCAAACTGTTGCCAAGATTCCTCCCCCGGACAACCTCTTGGAGATCCACTTGGAGATGCCAAGGGTGAGCCAAGGGTGAAACGTGCTGCAGCCTCATTCAACTCTGAATCTACATCATCGTAGATATGAGAGATGGACTCACAAGATGAGGCATCCGAGAACCAGCTCCTGGAAGAGATGCTGCTTCCAGGGCTGGGACTTAAAGAGGGCTCCCTATACGATGGCTCAAGGTGAAGGTACAGATGATCCCGTGGCGGTCTGTCCATGTAATCATTCTCTGGGCCATTGCTGTGCAGCTCATCAGTAGTTCCAACTTCTTGGTGGCAGTTTGGAGAAATTGATGTGATTTGAATGCTAGGACATTCAAATGTCTTGGGCCCTCCAACAGGGCTATACTTAGGCTGTGGAATCTCACAAGCTCCATCATAAGATTTGTAGCCCTGGAAGCGAGATGGGGGAGATCTAGCAGGGCAGGAGGGCGGGAGTCCCGGTCTGGGGATGTAGATGGGTTGGTTCACTGCCGATGTAGGTTGATCTACATTGAAGATGTAAAATGATGCACAGTCATCATGCTCGAGATCTACAAGTAAGAAAATAAAAATAAATAAACAGCAAAAAAAACAAACAAACAAACAAACAGGTTTGTTAATATATTCAAACTTTAACTTATATGTACAGCCTATTTAAGGACTTTTTATTACACGGAATAATACTTATTCACCTTAATTTCCATAGTGGAATCTCACTTGGAGATGTATTTTTCTAATGTTATAGCTTTTCAATAAATTATACTAAACAGCAAAAAAAAGGAGTTTCCCAAGGTTAAGGAGAGCCAACAAGGTTCTCCCATTTTAGTGGCTAGGAAGATATTGAAAAATGTCAGGTTAATGAATAACAACCGATTTAACAAAGCAGCCTCCTTATCACAGGGATCATAAAATAGCACAACATATAATTCCTAGTATAATGTCTGCTATTAATTAACCCCTTTTTGGTCACTGTGCTGTGGTCATGGCAAGGAAAAATGATCGAACAGTCTCCAGCTGGGATGAAAATGCCATAAAAGGATAAGTTTGGTGGCAACGCAAACCAAGAAAATGATATTGCTCCTGGCATCTGGAATTACAGCACAAGACCTCATAACTCAAAGTCAATTAACGAGCATCTTCATTTCTTCTTTTATGATTATTAATTACATACCTTTCCCAGAGGAGCACTCAGGCTCTGGCAGAAAGGATGCAACATTTATTGAGGCTAGTAACGGTAGCTGAATATACTCTATTGGTATCAATTATATGGTATATTTAATTGCACAGACTCTGCAGTATATAGAGAAGAAGCAGTAATACATTACACAAGTGCAAAGCTCCATGTATGCTGTGCATGTGCATACAGACTAGGGAACTGGGTGCAGTTCTTGATTCCTGCTCAAAGATGGCAATTAAGTAGTGAAGTAATTATGTTAAGCACAAATATTTCACAGCTTTGTAATTGGAGGGTCTAAATACATATCGAGGAGCTTAGCATAATGTGTGAGAGAATTAAAAAAATGATGAAATAAACAGCACTATATATATATATATATATATATATATATATATATATATATATATATATATATAAATAAAATAGGAAAAGGCTTGTATGCAAGTGAGGTAGTCACATAATGCTATCAATTACCTTCAAGGCTGGAGACAACTTCTAGAATGGGGAATATATTTACCAAAAACATTTTAAATAAGGGGCTCAAAACTGTACTATTCATAAAATAAAAAAAAACTTTAGAAATCAGACCTGTCCAAGGCAACAACAATAGTTTATAGAAAGTAGGGACCTATCCTGTAATATGTACGCGCTCCGTCGACTTAAGTGGTTTTCTAGTTAGGGTTAGGCCTGATAAGTGGTGTAGGGGGTTAGGGGCTTAGGGTTTGGGGGTTGTGGTGTACTAGTACATCAGGATGCAAGCGCGCCCGGCACCTGGAGGCTACCCGTGCGCCCGGCACCTGGAGGCTACCCGTGCGCCCGGCACCTGGAGGCTACCCGTGCGCCCGGCACCTGGAGGCTACCCGTGCGCCCGGCACCTGGAGGCTTCCCGTGCGCACATAGAAACAGGATAGATCCGAAAGTAGTTGCTGGACAGTCAACCGAAGAAGCAGAACCTGTATCAAATGCAAAACATAAAGTTGGGATCATGACTGTGATATTTAAAAGAAAAAATGCAAGATCCAGAAAAATGCCCTCATATATTCAACCCTCTCCAAAGTATCTTTGAAAAGTCTAGTAAATGCATCTAAAATGTATTTATTATTAAGAACTAACATTATGCCTCTTTTCTGCCTAGTTACGTCCTTAGGTATGTCCTCATGGTTTTCAAATGATAAATATCCATTTGGGGTATTAATATTCATGCAAAAAAATGTATATTGAGGCAAGTATTACTGTATACCCTTTTTGGATTGCTACCTTGCCATGGAGAAGGGGCTTGTGTACCTCAAATAAAGCTATCAGCCAAACAATGTAGGGTCACCCAAGATGGGCAGGTCATAGCAGAGAGGTCAGACACATTGTGGTCTACTGGAGAAGGAACTGGCAGACCATATGGTCCCCGAAAGTCGGATATGACTCTAGGACTGAACACACAAACACACACACACTACTGTATACATTACTCATTTACAAAATACAATGAAAACAGATTCCTATCGCTAACATCTTCAGGCAACAATAATATACATATAAATGACAAAAAATAAGGTAATATTGCAGAAACATTTAAAAAACTATATATTTCACCCAGTGCCAACCCCCAAAACATATAAACATTTACAATACGGTTAAAAACAGTCCACAGTTACAGGAAAGATATTCAAACGTCTTAAATGGACACAATGGTTCTTTAAGAGTACGATTACTGAAGAAGTGAAGTGAATACAAATGTGATAAGGGGGTACATGTTCATGTTTATTCACATTGCTGACAACTAGAAGCAATATTATTACAAGAGTTTTTGACAAGCAGTATATATATATATATATATATATATATATATATATATATATATATATATATATTGCAATGAATTCTCCATCCAACGAGCCAGACCAAAATGCAGCCAAGTCTATTTTTGCACATTCTCACGGTAACCGGCTTTGAGAGCAAATATTCAAATTTCAAAGTAGCCAAGCTGAGCATTATCTCAGACCAGAGACCAAGATAAATCCCTCAATTGTACAGTACTAACTTTGAAGGATTTTGATGTTTAAAGGGACGGTTTACTCTAAACACAAGTTTTTCTTATATAAAATAGCATACTTACAGAAGTTCAAGCATGTGTAAAAAGGTTTAGCACTTGATCTTTAATTATTATTATTTCTTTTATTTGTAAGGCGTCAACATATTCCGTATCACTATACAAGGGTAAGTTCAAGTCAAAAGAATGGAAGGCCTTGTCTTTGAACTTAAAATAAGGTGTACACAGAGCTTTCACCATCACATATATAGTTGTGAGCATGCGAGTTGTTGCTAACGATTGCGAAGCGAGGGTCGCAGTTGCTGGCAAGGAGCGCAGAGGAGAAAATAATAAAAAAATTTAAAAAAATAAAAAAAATAAAAAAAAACGGCCCCAACACGCGCACATGAAAAATACAACAAATACACACAACAAATAAATAAAAAGCTTACTTACAGGAAGAGGGAGCATCCAGGACCTCGAAAACTAAAGTTACACCTCAATTTAACTCAAAATAAGAGTTTAGACACTGAAAAATTCTCTAAGCAAGAGAAAAAATGGCCACCGAAAAAAAAAACGAAAAACGAAGCTACAGCAGTCTAAAGAAGACGCAAAACACCACCAAACACCTACGTATTTGCCGAAAAACACCTACGAGATTAAAAAAAAAACAAGGACGCCACCTGCGCAACCCCAAAAACATTACAAACACAACAAATACAAACAAACACATAAAAAGGTTACTCACAGCAAGGGGGGGCACCGAGGACCTCTGCAAGTGAAGTTACACCTCCATTTAAGCACAAATTTCAGAGTTTAGAGACCCGAAAATCACCTAAGCGAGAGAAAAAATGGCCGCCGAAAAAAACGTAAACGAGGCTAAAGGTCCCTAAACACGCAAAACACCACCATAAACACGCAAAACACCACCAAACAGCTACGGATATTCCGAAAAAGTCACACGACATAGAAAACGGAGGACGCTAAATCAGCCACATTATATACACCGAACAACATTAGCTCACTTACAATTTCATTGCCGTCATTTTTTTACGGGCAATTCGCTAGTAGAACATAACATTGAAAAAACTTGCAGACTTGCCATCTTAAGGGTATGGGAGAGGTATATTAGGGCTGGTGGTGATAATCTTCTTTAAACAGATGAGTTTTTAGTGAGCGTTTGAAGAATTTGAGGCAGGAGGATACTCTAGTGGAGCGAGGCAAGGAGTTCCTAAGAATAGGGGCAGCATGAGAAGAGTCCCGAAGGCAGGAGTGAGAGGAGGTGATGAGAGGATGAAAGAAGAAGAGCGGAGAGGGTGGTTGGGGGTGTACTTAGAGATGAGAGCAGAGATATAAGAAGGTGCATTATTATTGAGGGTATTATAGGTTAGGGTCATGATTTAAAATGTTATTCTGGTGGCTATGGGAAGCCAGTGGAGTGACTGACAGAGGAGCTGCGGATACAGAACGTTGAGTTTGGTGGAAAATCTAGTGGAGGCGTTCATTATGGAGTGGAGAGGGATGGGTGATGGGGAGGCCAGCAAGGAGGGAGTTGCTGTAGTCAAGTCGATATATGATGACAGAGTGTATAAGGATTCTAGTTGTGAGATAATAACATATTTTGGCAATGTTTCTTTTAGGTGAAAAACGGGATTTTGTTAAGGCTTGTATGTGAGGAGTGAAAGAGAGATAACGGGCCAACAGGGACCTTATATTGCTACAAGATTTCTGCATATTAGGTAATGTGAGCTGCTGATCAACCCAAATATAAATGTAACTGTCCCAGCTTAGAACGAAGCCAGTTTGATGGGCTTTTCCACTTTTGAGCCAAATAAGTCACCTTTCAGAAACAGAAAAAGAAGCTTAAAATTGCAGTTTCCATTCTCCATAAACATGGAGGAGTAGCTGGCAAACTAAGCAACTATCATATATTTTAAATTGGTTTATATTAATGAGCAATCTTAGACAAGATGAACTAACTTACCCGTAAACAAATCACCTACAACATGTAATATATGTAGATAATAAATGAATGAAGCAGAACATAGTGCTCAAGAAATCTGCACTTGATCCAGGGAGAATCAGAGTACCAGATGATACAACCTTGTACTGATCTTAAGATTTCTCATTTACTATGTTTTAAACCAAATATTTTCTACCTTTACACATATTATAATGAGCTTTAGTATAAACCTGGCATTTGATAGTCTTGGGTAGGCCAAAATATATATATTTAAAAGAACCTTATAATGGACTCCCACCTTGAGGCTATCCTTTCTGACCCCTTTACTTATGGGAAATATTTGGGATACAAAAATGTAGGAGCTTGGGCTGCCACACTCCCGCAAGTAATGGAAGATTATCAGTTGTTGGAAGTAATTTTCAGTGCAAATATTAAAGAACCACTGTATGAAGGTTTTTTTATGCATACTGTCCTTAAAAGGCAGTATGCTAAAGAATGCTTTTTGAGCATGTTGATTAAAAAAAAAAAAAAATGTACTTATTTTAATTTTATTGTGGTTTCATGGAGGGATGGGGTGCTAGTGTACACTGTTGCACAAGGCTCTGTGAGTGAGCCCAGAAAGAGCTCCCTGAACAGCCATGTAAACCCCCCATAATTTACAAAGAAGCCTCCCAATTTGGCACAGCAACAAAAAGGACATATGCGGCTTGATAAGAGCTGCAAATGGTGTTACATACAGTGGTTTCTACCTTCAGGCAAAATCTGTGTGGCTTCGCTCTAGTGTAACGGTCTCCCAAAGATGATGTAACTCTCTTAACCGCTGGCTAAACAAATATCTTTCCTGTGACCCCGAGCATGTGACTCTACGTTGGTTCAATAGCATGTCAATAAGGTGTAATTATCAGCACTGCCAAAACATAGATTTAGACTTTGGGAGATGTCTAAATTGGAATCATGCACTTGATAAACATTTTTGAAGATCTTACCTGGCATCCATTGTTCCTCAAACACAAATTATGCCATTTATAGTCCACTAAATGGGTAACAACAAGCAAATAAAGTATAAAAACTTTAGATAATGTGAGTATGAAAATTAAGAGAGAAAACGCAGAACGCAAAAAAGTTCACATCCATTCACCTTCCTATAAAAGGAAAAGCATTTTATTACAGCAATGAGATGGAGGAGATATATAATTACACACAGTGCATCACTTTCCATATGTATTAATGGTCCTGTGTGCAAGCATTTTCTCTATATATGGATCAGCCTCATTTGCCTTCTAGACAAATTTTAGGAACAGCAAGAGAAAGTAAATCTAAAGTTACTTTCACTATTGTACAACATAAATGACCACATAGCTTACAGCAGTACCATCATATTTGAACAATATTTAAAGAACTAAAGGATCATGGGCTGCAACAGTGGGACCTACAATGCGGGAAGCAAACCTTGTGCATGCTCACGCTCAATGAGATCCACAACCATAAAGTATCACTGTAAGATAGAAAATAGTTTGTGCACTCTGCATGGATTCTTCTCTTACTTCAGACCATTCCTCCATACAAAATTTCTCCAGAGTCCTTGGCCGTCACCTGTGAGCTCTTCAATCCAGGGGACAGATATGGCACCAACAAAAGCTAAATTCTATGGTCAGTGAATATTTTTTTGTCAATTTAGGAGGTATGCCTTCAACCACTGCCTTGCTGGAAGATCCAACCACAACTCCTCTTAGTCTAGTGGAAGTTAGGATACATGGTGTCATGGACTTCAAATATCAGGACATTTTAGATAAAAATCTGGCTAACAAAATTCTATCGGAGGGAAAAACAGCCCCACAACATCATAGATCCACCACCAGACTTCACAGTGTGGATTTGGTTCTTTCATACATGAACAATCGCAGCAAGCAAAGTGCACTGACCAGGTAAGTCTGCTTTAAATTGCTGGTTGTTCTGCAAGGCAGAAGAGAAGTGAAGAGTGATGGCATTTTCAACCAAACTCTTGTGGAAAATCCTGCAAGATGTAAAAGGACTTGTAAAAAGCCAGATAAAGGAACGGTGCTGTAAACAGAGAGCCGTTTCTCATACACCCCACCAAGAGGCAAATCCATGACATGGTACTACAAGCACTCTATTCTATAGGACAATTAAAAAGTCTCCACTTATTAACAGACTTTCAAATCCTATATGGAAAACAGATCACACAGAAACACAGTAGTAAGCCTTATGAGTTTCATGCCCATTGGCTCTCATAGATTGGTATTTCCTGCATAAGCTTGGTTATTTATGTTAATCCTACTTTGGGTGTTTTTTTTTTGCCAAAAAGCTCTCTTTGTCACATCTGACCAGGAAATGGTAGGAGTTATATTTCCAAACATATTTAGTGAACTACAGGTGCTTGCATTATTGGTTTGATGACAGCAGAGGCTTACTTTGGCAAACCTTTCTAACAATTTGCTGGCATAACCCCAGGATGCAACAATCTCCTGCAACGATCCAACTTTGATACTTGGAGAAAGTTTTGCCTCAAACCATTCTCATCACTGGGTGCAGCAGCAAAATACACTTGCATCCTTATCTGGGTAGGTTCATCACAGATACAGTTGTTAAATCTTAAGTATTGATTTAACGATGGTCATGGCTATTTTCAGGTGCATAACTATGTCATTATAAAATTAGGGAATCTAACATGACACGGATTGTCCCGTTCCGTTCCCCTCGCCTATCCTATGGTGGAGATCCCACCGGTGTGGAGGGGGAGGGAAGTTTATTCGGTCTACCCTATTAAATTTTTTTCCCACTGTCCTACTCTGCCTCCAACGGTCCAAGTGATGATATTTGACTCCTGCGATCAGAACGAGCTGGATTTCCTTAGCAGTATCCAAAAGAAAGAATTCAGCTCCAGACGGCTATAGAACTATTGCACTCGGCCTCTCTTATGAGCCAATATAGAGATGGCTATGGATTGAATATTGACTAAATGTATAGATTCTCTTAGCATGGTACCTGTAATAGACCATGCAAGGAATTTTACCTACAACTGTAACAATCCTTTTATTAATAAGTTGTCAGTTCTAACTAGTCAAACAACCAATATTGTCTATGTAGTCATTTGATCTTGTTTAGATATTCTAATCTAACCGTATCCCCATCCTTCCTCCTGTCCCATTGGGAAACCTATGGACTAGGTCAAAGTCCCCCCTTAAAGAAAAAAAGATAAAGGTTTTTGACCAATACTTGGATAAGAACTGTATTCTGTCAACATCATCATCACCTTAGGAATCAGATATTTATGTGTAGTATTGGCAGGGTTGGATCCTGGGCTCCTACAATTTGTACTTTGGTTTCCTAAATATTTTTCCAACGTATAATGTATATTTGTGAGGTGCTTCCATCCTGGCTCCTTAGTGTTCAATATTTTGTCCATTCATTATATTTCATGTTTAACATTCTTGTTAAATAAAAAGATGATAAAAAAAAAAAAAAAAAAAACATTGCCTCTTTTTGCTCACCTTGAACAAGGATGCCAATAATTCTGGAGAACACTGTATTTTACTTTATACTCTTATTTTTTTTTTTTTTTTTTTAATTCAGTGATTTTTTTTAAGAATGGTATGCCCATCTGGCAATCAAATGTGTTTGTGTAATACTGCTGCCGTTATAAGCCTTGGAACATGGCTCCCATAGGATCTCCCGCAATGCTCACACATAGCCACGGTAGTTCTTACTGGCAAATTTGTGGCTTTATTACATGGTTCCCACACAATAAAAAAATAAAATAAAATCAGTAAGACTTACTGATTCACACCAAGGGGAGGGGGCATCGCTCATTGCTCTCTAGCCATAAGTTCTCACAGTTTGCCTAAAGTACACCCACAGGAGACTCAGTCTGAAATCGAAGTCTCCATAGCCACGCTACACATAGGGAGGAGCTTGGCATATTTATAATTTTAATATTTTAAAACCCTTCCCTGCGGGATCACGACAAGGAAGGATACAGATCTAAATATAGTGCGAGTGGTTATTTATCACATAACAGTCCTTGGCAGGGGTTTAGAAGGTGCTGCTGGAGGTTGAGATTACACATAAGGATTTGTCTCACTGCGAGTACTCGCATAGCCTTACAAGAAGACGTAGGATGATCAGTAACTCTTGTGATTGAAATTTAGTTTGAATCTCCTGTAGCAGCAGCATATCAAATGTAGCAATCACTCATAAGTGTTTGCTGGGTGGAATGTAATAGCTATGTAGCTCCCTACGTGGAAAGTAAAGTGGCAAGATACATTGCTGGAGCTATGTTATTGAGCCAATAATTGACCAGTTCAATTGCACATAATCCAAGCGCTATCTGCTCCTTCAATTTAACTAATCTCTGCATGCTAGAGAAGTTGTTGATATTAATATAAAAACATAAGAATTCCAGTGGGATGTGGAGAATATAGCAGCCACCAACTTTTATTGGCTTAAAAACATTTTTAAAAGGGGCACTACATACGCATTTTGAAGTGCTCTGTCCTAAAGCATGGTTACAATATAGGTTGCAGTGACATTTAAAAGGAATTGGCTGTAGGTGAGCTTTTACAAGCAAGTTTGCAGAGCTATGTATCTCAGGTAGCGCTCTTGCAATCTGTCTTAGTATATCCTAGGAGACTCCAAGACTACATAGCAATGCTACCCCCTACCAAACATGAATACACCTCACTAGCACCAACATTCTTCCACTCATATCTATCAATCTATATAAATTCCACCCCCGGCAGGGAAGGGGTTAATAATAATAATAATAATAATAATACAAATGGCTGTGCACCAAGTTAATAACCCCTCAGCCTTTACCACACTACATCCTATTTGCTTGGGTGTCCCCTTTGTCTTCGTCAACATGTTGATGGCCATTGTGTGTCTCCACCCCCACACTCCCTTTTACTTTTGAGTTGGAGATCTATTAACCCAACATTAATTCCTAACCTGTCGCACCCATAATAAATAAATAAAAACTGTCCCATAGGGTCCCAAAGGTTCCCCCAAATCTCCATCTCCTATGGGGATCCCTACAGACCTCCAATGGTGCGGTCACTAATTACTATGGTGATTAAAATAGACCCCTATGAACCCAATACATACTCTACCTTACGGGGCCACTGCCTATCACCATGAATATATATGGACCAATAACACCCCATGGTATCCTAACCTATCCCCATGGTGTTAATGGTTCCCAGTAGACACTCAAGCTCATAGTGGCGGTGGCAGTGGAGTATAGGCAGAGGGGTCATAAATACCTGTATTGATTTTAAGATAATTTTAACCCCTGCTGCTATCACAACAAGGAAGGGTATTTCTTTAAAAATGTAGTATAATAACAGCTCACGGTAGGGGATTAGCTGGTGCTGTTGGTGGTTGAGACTACACATTTATAAAGCCAGTTACCTTGCTACTTCAGCTCTGCTACAGTTGGCAGAGCATCTTATTTAGAATATAAAAATGTTGGTTTTGTTACTCCATTTTATTTGTATTATGAAAAAAATGTTTTTATTTATTTACCTAATTCAATCCACCCCCTGCTCCCGCCTACTCCTTTGCAAAAAGGTGTGTGCAATGCAGCCTATCACTGTATATAGGTGATCTGCCAATCAGCTACTTTCGCACATAGAGGAATCTGACCGACTCTTCCTTATTGGCTGGGAGAGAAATTGGATGCCTCCCAGCATGAACAGGAAGCACTGCACATGTAAACTGCTAAGAGTTGTAGTTCTACAGCTTGCCTTGAGCAATGAGTTGTCCTGCATACCCTTTACTCTTAGGATACTACTGAGCAGTTTCATACATAGAGCCAGGTAAGGGGTGTGCATGGTACGGATAGAGGGGACTCTGTGTATAAAGCTCTTTATTTTTCTTTTTAAACCGCTCTTAGTGTGTGGCTTCTCATAGACTAGAATGTCATACACCCCTGCTACCCGATTGGTTAAAGTAATTAAGGAGGAAGAACATCACTCCCTCTGAGCTCTGAGGCGAGCAGAAAAAAGGTCGGATAAATACACCAAGACTAAAATGTGTTATTATCTTGGTAAAAAGTGCACATATTTAAAAAATTTAAAAAAGTATTTCACCATGGTTTTAGTAGATCTTTACGGTGGTCCAAATTAGGCTGAATTAATTGTCCCTTTAAGCTTACTGCAAGCACCCGCAGGACTTTAATAGAGCCTCATTCAATGCGGAGGCCGCAAGTTAGGTGGTGTAGGCCATATTTCTGCGGGCCCGCAGGAGGCCCGAGTTACGGCGCTATTCAATTTGGCAAGACCGCAAGTTATGGGCCGATAGCGAAATTTGGAAACCATGCCATACTATGTAGCATTTGCAAGCTTGAACATGAAAGCTGTAACTCCCGATTAGAAAAAGCCAATGGAAACAGAGATCGTCATCATTATGGCACTGAAAAATGGAGTTTTGATTTCAAATACTACCGGCTTCAATTATGAGTTACGATCGGACCCCACATTTTATAAATATTGCAATATTTCAGCAAACGTAAATATGATATTCTATCACATGTGTGTTCCTTTATATGTATTAACATATTGATTGCCGGGATCAATATAACACGTAAACTAAAACATGAAATAAAGTATTTTTAATGCGGATTTGCGAGCTTGAGAATGTTGTGCTATTAATTCTAAGGATGTTTGTAAGTGCTGATATGAGCAGTACTTTTATACATATTTATACACTGTTTATGTTTTTATATCACGGAGGAAGCCTTTGGGCGAAACGCGTTTGATATTTTTTTATGTTTTTAGATTATTGATTTTATTCATTTTAATGTGCCTATCCCTATTGGCCATATATGACATGTATTGAGGATTATATGGTGCAATAAACACATGATAAACACACTATTGTTTGTATTCGTGTGTTTCAATTGTCCCCTATAGCAGACATAAGGAGTTGGAATCATATTTTGTTCTGTAGACACTATATCATAGTGTACCAAATAGCATTGGTGATCCAACTGTACCTGCTACCAAACCATCTGGATCGTATCCTGAGCCTGGGATGGAGATTTAAGGATTGGACATCGCGGACTTCCAGAGCTATCCTGTTTAAACCATACAGATACCTCCTAACTTTGGGGTTACCACATGTGAGTGAAACACTATATGACTGATGTTTTGACGTGATTATTATACACTCATGTTGCACTAGGAGGTGGCGCGCGGTCTTTCCCCTACCCTTCTTATTATCTTTACTAGTTACCTGGACACGGTGGGAACGGTGTCCTGAGAAGAAGCTGCACACCTCTGGCATCTCTATTATTGTGGTTCTAGACTTATATGGACTGATATTTACTACAATTTCCATTTGTGCATCTTTCCAGAGGAACTGTATGTAAACACATTGAATATAGTTCATACATATATATGTATACACAGTTGGTAAACTATAGAGCGCTTCTATTTTGTAGCAATATAATATATGCAAATTGCTTCTTTGTTTTCTATTAATTCTAAGACCTAACATCCCTTTCCCTTTTACTAAAAGTACAGTATTGAATTTTTAATTGCTTTTAAAGTGCTCCGGACATGTCATTAAGCCCTTTGCGAGTCCTCCTTGAAACCCCTAACTTTTGGGGTGACTTTTACCATTTGCGGTCTTGGCGTGGTGGTTACAGAGGGGGAATCGGAGCAATTTAATAACAATTTGCGATTTTAGCAATGGCAACTCTTGCAACTGCGAAAGATCAAAGGCTTGGAGGGGCATTAACTTGCGACGGTAACCATCACAATGAAATCGGAGGCCGGAGCCCATAACCCGAATGGAGCTCGCAAAAAGACGCCAATTGAATAGCAAATTCAATTACGGGCTCCATTTCCAAACCCGGGATCTCCCAATGCCTCAATTGAATGAGGCTCATAGTATTCAGAGTTTTCTTATGGGGAGCATGTACTCACACTTTAAGTTAAGCCACACGTAGCGATCACTTGTTAGCCATTACACCTTGTTGAGACAAGAGCTGCAATAAGCAGGCTTAGTAAATAAAATGAAAGTCTGTAGTAAAGAAAAATTGCTTACAAAAGTGATACATTTTAAGGTTGTATCAAAGTTTCCTTTCTAACAACATTATGCCCATCATCAAGTGATGTCATTCGAAAGACAAGTATAAAAAAAAAATGTGATCACACTTGTCCTTTAATAAAATATAAATTATCCTTCCTGAACCCACGATTGCAAAGTCTTCTGTATTCTTAGGTTGAAATAAAGGAAACTTTGCAATCATGGGTTCAGGAAAGCACGCATGGGCAATGTACAGCGAGACACATTTCTATCATCGCATATATGAGCCAGAAGAAAAAATGGACTGCAAGCACACGAATAGCCCATCCGCTCTCGGTACAAATAGCAGCTAATATTGTGTGTATATAACAGAGCAAAAATCACAAACGTTTAAGGATGTCTTTATGAGCCAGAAGAACTTAAATGGAAGTCCTTAAAATTTTTTAGAAAACTTGAAGGAAAAATGTATTTGACAAAATTAAATGGGACAGCAATCTCCTGGGATACATCAAGTCTTTAAAGGGAATCCATCACTTCAACAAAAGACTTATTTAATTTTAAAGAGAATTTAATATGTTTTTTTTTCAAAGTTAATATTTATGAAACATTTAGAATTTATTTTGTGGCTCTTGCATGCTAGAATACACGATAAGTGTGGGAGAGGGATCTAAATGCCAGATAACACTGGAAGTCTTTTATTTTGCCTACTACAGACACAGACATACTGTATCCCTATTTATTGCACATCAAATCAGACAATTAAAATGTGTGAGTCTTGCATTTGCATATAAATGCAGAACATGGAATTTCCCACTGTTGATTTGTTGATTTACTTTAGCATAAAATATAGCATATATAATATTTAGCCATTTTCCATGCTCCTTAAGAATAACCTTAAAAAAAAAATTATATATATAATTTGGGGGTGATAGACCACCCCTACAATATGTATGACCGTAAACAATTGAAAGAAACATAATAAAACTGCAGATTTTCTTGTTTTCATAGCAACTTTAAAAAATGCTGCCAAATGAAGCAATACATAGAGATGGGCAATATTAATAAAAGTATAAACGGCTTACAAAGTTCCTAAAATCCCAGGGCAAAAACACACAATCAAAAAAGGGCCACCGAAGTATCACATATATAGTTGTGAGCATACGAGCCGCTGCTCACGCTAGCAGGCTCGCAGCCCTCGCGCAGCAAGCCTGTGGCCCTCGCAAAGCGAGGGTCGCAGTTGCTGGCAAGGAGCGCCAAAGGCGCTCCTTGCCAGCAACTGCGACCCTCACAAAATTTACGTCGTAACGCAAACAAAATACGAGACCCGAAAATCACCTAAGTGAGAGAAAAAAATCTCGCCGAACAAAACGAATACGAGGCTAAAGGTCCCTAAACACCACCAAACACCTACGGATATTACGAAAAAGTCGCACGACATAGAAAACGAAGGACGCTACATCAGCCACATTATATACACCAAACAGCATTAGCTCACTTACAATTTCATTGCCGTCGTTTTTTTGACGGGCAATTCGCTAGTCAAATTTATAATATGCTCTTAAACTTCAATTAATAATAGACAAAATGTTTTTAGATGGCTTAAAATAAAGCATTTCATTTCTTTGTATGGCAGCAGACGTTTAGCGTTGTTTCTCCTAGGATTAGACACCTGGGAGGCACGGTGGATGCAGAAAACATCTCTATTCAATGTGTCACTTGACAATAGGACTGAATAGACAATACCCTTAGGTTATATGTATGCTAGCTTTCCAAAGGTGGAGATATCCATGACAGGCAGGTTTATTGAACTAAAACATTTTAAAAATATATATTTTTTCAGCTCATGACACAGCTGCTATATGAAGTTTTTATATCTATAATGTACTTTTTTTTTTTTTTTTAACTATTGCATACCATTTTGCTTTAATGACAATGGACATTTTTTCTTTGTTATAAGTATTAGAAACCAGGGAAGAAAAGGAGAAACGGAGGACACAACTGATCTGCATTCACTATGGTTAACACAAGGTCTTCCCCAAACAGCACCTTGAAACAGTACTGAATTGGAGAGTGATAATCCATAGGATAACATAACTCCTCAAACTACAGACAGAATTAGCTGTCTAACATGGAATCCCACAGGATATAATCACAGTAATATAAATATAAGATTCCCTCTGAAATGGTTTGTTCCTGTCCATCCTACCTGCTATTTTGTTTATATATATATATATATATATATTACACACACACATACACACACACACACAAGCATTTAAAGATTTGAGCAATCTTCATTAGTCCTTTAACATGTAGAACTCAGCTAGTATATGACTTTTGACCTATTTTGTTACATTATTAATCTGAATTTTATGTGATGGATCAGAACACAATAGTCTAAGTCGGTGAAGTGAAATTAGAAAAATAAATACATAAAACTATTTTTTAGAAATAGAAAACAGAAAATTGGCATGTGCGTATGTACTCAACCCCTTTGTTATGAAGCCCATAAAAAGCTCTGGTGCAGCCAATTACCTTCAGAAGTCACATAATTAGTGAAATGATGTCCACCTGTGTGCAATCTAAGTGTCACATGATCTGTCATTACATATACACACCTTTTTTGAAATGCCCCAGAGGCTGCAACTCCTAAGCAAGAGGCACCACTAACCAAACACTGCCATGAAGACCAAGGAGCTCTCCAAAGAAGTAAGGGACAATGTTGTTGAGAAGTACAAGTCAGGGTTAGGTTATACAAAAATATCCAAATCTTTGATGATCCCCAGGAGCACCATCAAATCTATCATAACCAAATGGAAAGAACATGGCACAACAGCAAACCTGCCAAGAGACGGCCGCCCACCAAAACTCACGGACGGGATGAGGAGGGCATTAATCAGAGAGGCAGCACAGAGACCTAAGGTAACCCTGGAGGAGCTGCAGAGTTCCACAGCAGAGAGACTGGAGTATCTGTACATAGGACGACAATAAGCCGTACGCTCCATAGAGTTGGGCTTTATGGCAGAGTGGCCAGAAGAAAGCCATTACTTTCACCAAAAAACAAAATGGCACGTTTTGAGTTTGCAAAAAGGCGTTTGGGAGACTCCCAAAATGTATGGAGGAAGGTGCTCTGGTCTGGCGAGACTAAAATTTAACTTTTCGGCCATCAAAAAAACTGCTATGTCTGGAGCAAACCCAACACATCACATCACCCAAAGAACACCATCCCCACAGTGAAACATGGTGGTGGCAGCATCATGCTGTGGGGATGTTTTTCAGCAGCCGGGACTGGGAAACTGGTCAGAGTTGAGGGAAAGATGGATGGTGCTAAATACAGGGATATTCTTGAGCAAAACCTGTACCTCTCTGTGTGTGATTTGAGGCTAGGACGGGGGTTCACCTTCCAGCAGGACAATGACCCCAAACACACTGCTAAAGCAACACTTGGGGGGTTTAAGGGGAAACATGTAAATGTGTTGGAATGGCTGAGTCACAGCCCAGACCTCAATCCAATAGAAAATCTGTGGTCAGACTTAAAGATTGCTGTTCACAAGCGCAAACCATCCAACTTGAAGGAGCTGGAGCAGTTTTGCAAGGAGGAATGGGCAAAAATCCCAGTGGTAAGCTCATAGAGACATATCCAAAGCGACTTGGGGCTGTGATTGCCGCAAAGGGTGGCTTTACAAAGTATTGACTTTTGGGGGGTGAATAGTACATTGACTTTTTCTGTTATTTTGTCCTATTTGTTGTTTGTTTCAGAATTAAAAAAAGGAAAGAAAAAACATCTTCAAAGTTGTGGGCATGTTCTGTAAATTAAATGATGCAAATCCTCAAACAATCCATGTTAATTCCAGGTTGTGAGGCAACAAAAACACGAAAAATGCCAAGGGGGGGGGGGGTGAATACTTTTGCAAGGCACTGTATATATTTCTGACACTATCCGCCAGTAAGAACCAGTAGACATACTGGTGAAGGAGTGGCTGAAATCGTCAGATGTGGCACATAAACAATGTACTTTGAAACAGACAGATCTATTCATCAGCCTTCTGCACAGCTGTGCCGGAAAGAGGGCAAACCGTGAATTGAAGAAGTTAAAAACAGGGGTTGAGGGGATTATCCCCCTTTTGTTATGTCTATGTTTACATAGGTTGTGTCATATGGGTGATTTATATTACCATACATTTGTGAGCGTACAGTAGATTAATATCTCCTGCAGGATAATCGTCTGTAGTTAGGGTGGAGGCTGCAGAACAGACATTTACAAAGTCCTATCCTGGATCAAGTTAGCAATAGTTTTATGGGCAAAACTACTTAAATAAAATATGCTATTTTGAAGACCTTCTCTGGACAATGTGGAAAATGCTTTAGAATAGTAATTAAAATAATACAGCCTATAATATATCCATTTTGTATGAAATTATGCTGCAACAAAATCAACCATTTTGGTTTCTAGTAACCAACTTCCTGAAGTGGGAGGAGACTCTGAATATAGAGGAAGTTTCTATCGACAAAACGTGAATGGGGTATTTAAGTGCCATAGCTTTCAGTAGCAGTAAAGGAAAGCTAAATCGTTTGCAAAAACACAAACTTAAGGTTGGAGAAGTATGCAACTAGTAAATCTATAAGCAAAAAGCATTTAAAAAATATATTTAATTTAGTAGAATGATCATAGATAGCTAGTCTGCCTGTTTTCTTAAAGAACCATTGAAAATAGGCATTGCATTTTATTGTGAAGTTTCACTAAAACACAAGATCTCTCAAAACATTGGTGTAAATATTTAATGTAATAGTGGATTGGAGATGTGTTGATAACACCTTTGAAAAGATACCCTACATTTTTTTAAAACATTACAAAAGATATTCTGGAATATGAATTGAAATTCAGAAAATATATAATGTAAAAAAACATGTCCACCTAGCCCAAACTATTCTTTACCATAAAAATACAAATATAAATAAATGTAATTGTTACTGCTTATTTAAAAAAAAAAAATTGTAGATATTTTCGATAACCGAGCTTGGAAGTTGGGTATTTTCAGTAGTAAACATTTGTTGTGAAAGGACCTCTCTAACTCTTTATCTAGGGCCACTTAGTAACTATTATATTAGGAGGGGATAAAGAAGAAGGGCATGTCCCGTTGGATTGATAGTGTTTTGCTATTCTAGTTCATACCAACTGGAAATACTATTAAAATTACAGGTTTACTTTCCATTTCTTCAACAACTAGGCCATTTTCCATCTCACTAAGAATTAGCTCTCGGAAACCTATAGATGATCCGACTATACTACTTTGTTTGTGTGCAATGGGTTGATTTTTAATTAATTGAGGACATACATCAGAATAAAAAACAAAAAAGAAGAAAAAAAGAATTTGAAAAAGATGGGTGGAGCTCCAGCCCTAAGACAACGGGAAGACATGCACATTCCGTCTACATTTTCACATAAAAATAAAAATGTGTTAAATATAGTTCTCATTTTCACGAAGTAAAAAAAAAAAAAAACATAGAAGCGTGACAATAATAGAAGCTCTTTAAATGACATTTGCACACAACAACAACAACCCAAAGTCTGGAAAACAACATTATTCCCTTAGAAATGGCAATTTTTACACTGCAAAAATCTCATAAAATGTTTACAAATTGGAATAGAAGGCGCAGTCAGTGAATCACAGGCTGTGCAATTTTACAAGTTACTAAACTCGGTGCAGACTAAAATTATTCCTAGAGGATAAGATTATGTAAATTACTTCAAATTGAATGTGCTATTTAGGGCTTTGGTACAGGGATGCCTTATGCTCATTGAAAATGTAATTTGCTAATGAATTACATTTTTTGTAGATGACCCCTTTTTCTTTTGCAAACAAATATAAAAAATACAAAAAAACACTACTTCTGTAGTGGGGAAGCTTTTAGAAGGGTTAATAAGGGATAATATACAAGAATATGTCTATTTGAACAGGATTATAAGTAGAAGTCAACATGGATTTATGAGGGATAGGTCATGTCAAACAAATCTAATTAGTTTCTTTGAGGAGGTTAGTAGGAACTTGGATCAAGGCAACTAAGTGGAAGTTGTATCAAAAGCCTTTGCAAAATCCCAAAATACTGAGCCACATGTAAGACTATTGTGCAAACTAAGATACAGGAATTGACGTAAATATCTGCTCATGGATTGAGAGCTGGCTAAAAGACAGGAAGCAAAGGGTTGTTGTAAATGGAACATACTCCGATTGGACTAATGTGGTAAGTGGGGTTCCTCAGGGTTCAGTATTAGGTCCTCTCGTTTTAAACATATTTATTAATGACTTAGAGGTGGGATTGGAGTGTGGTGTCTCCATTTTCGCTGATGACACGAAGTTGTGCAAGGTAATTAAATAAGATAATGATGTGCTTTCCCTCCAAAGGGATTTGCATAAAATTGAGGAATAGGCATCTAAATGGCAGATGAGATTTATTACGAATAAATGTAAAGTTATGCATCTGGGAAGGAAAAATGGCCATGCAATTTATCTTAAATGGAGCAAATATAGGGGTATCAGATATTAAAAGGGATTTTGGAGTACTTTCTGGACAACCGCTCAGGTAACAGTGCTCAAAGCCAAGCAGCAGCTGCAAAGGCAAATAAAATATTAGCATGTATTAAGAAGGGTATAGAAGCAAGGGAAGCAAATATAATCCTGCCACTATACAAATCTCTAGTACGCCCTCATTTGAAATATGGAGTACAATTTTGGGCACCACTTCATAAAAAGGACATTTTAGAGCTGGAAAGGGTACAAAGGAGGGCAACAAAACTAATAAGGGGAATGGAGGGGCTAAGTTATGAAGAAAGACTAACCAAATTAAACTTATTTTCTCTAGAAAAAAGGCGTCTAAGAGGGGATATGATTACCTTATATAAATATATCCAGGGTCAGTATAAAGATTTGTCAAGGGAGCTTTTTGTGCCAAGAGGTTTTCAACTGACAAGAGGACATCCCTTGGAGGTTAGAAGTAAAAAGATTCCACCTTAAAGAAAGAAAAGGGTTCTTCACAGTAAGGGTGGTTAATCTGTGGAATTCTCTACCAGAGGAGGTGGTGACAGCGGATTCGATAGATAACTTTAAAAGGGGGCTGGATTTATTTCTAATTAAAAAGGGAATTCAGGGTTATCATGGATAATTGGAGGGACAGTGTTGATCCAGGGAGAAATCCGGTCGCCGGTGTCTGGGGTCAGGGGTAATTGTTTTTTTTTTTTTAAATAAATTTGAGACGACTGGCTAGGTCTCAGTTGTTGTTTTTTGCCTTCCTCTGGATTAATTAATAATCAAAAAATTAAATTAAATTAAACTAATTAAAATTTAATCCGCATATTGCAGATCAGACGAGATCTTAAGAGGTTGAACTTGATGGACTGAAAGTCTTTTTTCAATTTTAAATACTATGTAACAATGTAATTTATAACAAGCACTTAAATGCATGGTAGGAAGTTTTGAACTTGTCACCAAAAAAAAAAAAAAAAAATCAAGTTTCTTTTCAATGGCCAAAATGGCAAGACAAATCAGTCTTATACATTCTAGTAGCCATTTTCTCCAAAGTGAATCTTTCCTGAGATATCCAAGATGAAATGAGAGGCCCCTGGATACTAATTACCTGCATGCATTGGTATCAAAGTCTGCATGCAGGTCTCTGTGGTGGAGAAATTAATGCCCCTCAATGGTGTTAGATCCCCTCTCCCACCTTTATCAATCACTCTGAATCGCACATTAGCATAGAGACCTGCACAAATAATACCGATTATCTCAGTAACAATGTATTCTAGAAAATAATGTCAAACGCAATGTATAGACAGTATTTCATGTTCTTTAAGGCGAAACCAACTTTTTGATGGGGGTGCATGTGTCCTTTTAATAAATCAGAGAAACACAAAATATACCCAGACCATCAGTATCAAATCTCCATGAGGATTTATACAATATGAGAAGCCTGAAACGCTTCCTTTACATAGCCTGAACATTTTTTGTGCCTTTCATGGAAAACAAACCTGTAGTAATCTGATTACACAGCAATCAACAGCAGTTTAGAAACGGTTAGCCTTATTCAATTAGCTACTTGCAAATGCCTTGAAGTCATACATTTGGCTTTGGAAGTTTTTTTTTTTAAATAAAATGTTTATATGCATTCTATTGAATTCATTAGTGCCAATAAGTAATATTTGCTGAATATGTAGCAATATTAAGAGTGATTTTAAGTGTGTGTAAATTTACTAATTGGGCAATTTAATCAGGCCCAATATATTTAACTGTCAGCACATTGGACTAAGAACTCAAGCAATACCAAAAAGCAAGATACGAAGCGAAGGACCACTCAAAGGGAATTGGCTCCGCACGAAACCAAAGACATGGATCCTTTCCTCAAACATATCAAATATACATTTTCTGCAGATCCTCTTTTCTATAATATAGAAGTCCCAAAGTTCAAGGTAAGGCAAGAATTAATTAAAATAACGGAACCAAAATTTGGGTTCCCTGGTTGTCCAGTGGTTAGCATTCGGTGTTTTCACAGCCCCAACCTGGGTTCGATTCCAGTCAGGGAACCAAGAGGTCATAAACAAAATGTAAGAACTAAAACAGATTGTATTTGGCACATAAATCAAAGAAGTACTACTGAGCTGCCCCCTTTTCCTAACCCCGGAACAAACTTTTTCTACAAAAAAAAAAAAAAAACACCCCTTTTGAATTAAAGGAGTAGAAATTGGAGAAGAAACGGATCTTTATACATATTTTTTATTTTTTTTTACATTGTAAAAAATAAATTACAAGTGTATTTTTCGCCATATAAGACGCATTTTTCCCCCCCTCAAAAGTAAGGGGAAATGTCTGTGCATCTTATGGAGCGAATGTGTGTGCCCTGGACCAGAGTGCAGGGGCGGGAAGCATACTGAGATTGTGGAGTCCCCTACTGAACCTCTCTCTCCCCCTCTTGATCCTCTCCCCCTCCTGATTCTCCCCTTCGACCCCTCTGATCCTTCCCTTGGCCCCCTTTAGATCCCCACTCCTGATCGCCCCCCCATTGGTGCTTTCTACAGCGCCAGCAGCATGCCTCTGAACTGCATCTCATCTGCCGGCGCATCTTAGTGACGTCACACACGCGACACAAGGGAAGGCTGCAGTACAGGAGGAGTGCTGGTAGGAAGCGCTGTGCGATGGGGGTGAGATCAAGATGGGCCAAGGGATGATCATGGATGGGCAGAGGGGAGAATCAAGAGAGGAAAGGGGAGGATCAAGAGGGGCAGAGGGGTCAGGAGGGTCAGTGTATGTATGTATGTATGTATGTATGTATGTATGTATGTATATATATATATCTATCTATATCTATATATCTATATATAATGTGATGTAGGTGTGTCAAGTGTATTTGTGTTTGATTCAGAATATTTTTTCTTGTTTTCCTCCTCTAAAAACTAGGTGCGTCTTATGGTCAGGTGCGTCTTATATGGCGAAAAATACGGTACATAAAAAAAGAAGAGACATCATTTTCCATATAAGTGCGTGTGTAAATAATTGATGCAAACCGTATTGCCTCTAAATTTATAAAACGCTGACTTTCAATTTCCAGCTCCTGAAAAGTTCACAGGAAATTTACTACATTTTTATGCGCAATCTTAAAAGGATTTATTTAAAATTTGTGGGTAGTAGAGGTTCACTTATTATGTCACTTAAGCAAAAAAAAAAAAAAAAAAAAAAAAATCATCTTTTAATCACACCTGTTACAGCCTTGCGTGATTGATCATGTTCAAGCCCGCAAGTGCTACGATAGCGCACATCGTAAATCATGCTATTTGGCCGGGACTTGCTGGCCAGGCTAATTGAATAGCACCATAAGTTAAGGATGCTGGGGATCATCAGCCGGCCTGCAGACTTACAGCCTACATCCAGCGACTTGCGGGCCTGCAATTGAATGAGTCTACAGAAAAATACATGTTAACCCACTCTGAGAGAAACCTCTTTTAGCTCACTTGTGCCCTTCACAGAGAAATATCCTGTAGTATATCAGTCTGGTCCCACTCAATATAGTGCACATGAAAACATGAAAAATACAACAAATACACACAACAAATACATAAAAAGCTAACTTACAGGAAGAGGGGGCACCCAGGACCTCGAAAACTAAAGTTACACCTCAATTTAACTCAAATTAAAAGAGTTTAGACACTAAAAAAATTCTCTAAACAAGTGAAAAAATGGCCGCCGAAAAAAACAAAAACGAGGCTACAGCAGTCTAAAGACACAAAACACCACCAAACACCTACGTATTTGCCGGAAAACACCTACGCAACCCCAAAAACATTACAAACACAACAAATACAAAAAACAAACACATAAAAAGGTTACTCACAGCAAGGGGGGGCACCGAGGACCTCTGCAAGTGAAGTTACACCTCCATTTAACAACAAATTTTGGAGTTTAGAGACCCAAAAATCACCTTAGGTGAGAGAAAAAATGGCAGCCGAACAAAACGAAAACACTACTATAAACACGCAAAACACTACCAAACACATACGGATATTCTGAAAAACTCGCACGACATAAAAAACTATGGACGCTAAATCAGCCACATTATATACACCAAACAGCATTAGCTCACTTACAATTTAATTGCCGTCATTTTTGACAGGCAATTCGCTAGTTTTAAAATAAAATTGAAAATTAACTGAAATGAAGAGGAAGTAGCGACTTTTTAAATATGGCAAGTTTATTTTTTTTTACCCTTAGTTGGGAGCTATAATTTGAGGGAAATCCATCCGGTTTCAACGCCTCTCATTATGTTGAGCACAACATCCTTGTTGGATAGGCAAAAGGATAGGTAAGGAGTTTCATCTAAAAAAAGCCTTTTAATAGTAAAAACAGTGTGCTCATAATTTTGTATACAACCTAATTCAGGTTTATATGAACGTTTCTTCTCTGTAGAACGAATGGGACACATATGAAACCAAATCAGTAAAACACTTATACAGGAGTCAGATTAGACTGTACACAACTAGATTTTTGGAAGGCCAAGAAGGATCTATGTGTAAATGTAAATTAACAAAAACATGTAGCAGCCAGATGTAAAAATGATAGGATCTTTGGGGCTTCTTTTTTTTGCTATTCTGAGATATTTACCTGGGAGGGTATCTTGTAGTTTTTAAGCCCTTTTTTTTTTTTTTTTTATCCTGATCACTTTACCCCTTTCCAATTACCTCCCCCTCTCTTACCTTCCATCAGCTGCTCCTCCGCGCGTCTTCTGGCTGTGTCGGGACCCGGCATATGCTAATGACATGACGTCACATGCTTTTCACTTCATTAGCAAGAGGAGGGGGGAGGGGGGGGGGAGACACAGGGGAGAGAGAGGGGAGACACAAGAAAGGGGCACAGAGGGCACACAGGAGGGGGACACAAGGGGCAGCACATTTTCCACCCTCGGCTTATACTCGAGTCACTAAGTTTTCCCAGTATTTTGTGGTAAAATAGGTGCCTCGGCTTATACTCGGGTCGGCTTATACTCGAGTATATACGGTACTTTTCAATGAACCACTGCACAATGATACAAAAAAATATATATCTGCTGAAAAATTAGACTCCAAGAACATAAATAGGCACAGAAATAATTTTGAAGCCTCTGCTTGGACCCTGGAGGATTCATGATACTTTGGTCAGAGTTGTTTGTGAGAGGGCTATTTACATTTCTGCATGAGCAGGGATTGCATTTATCCTAGCAAGATGCTTGCTTGTGAGCATGTGTGAGAAAAGTTAATACACATAAGCTTCAATGATAACAAACCCCCCTTTAGCTTATGGCCCCATGACAAAAATGACGCAAAAAGTTTTAAACTGTGAAGACGATGAGAAAAAACATATTTAAATGGATTGTGGATTCTAGGAAATAGATGATATGCTTTGGACATAGGCTATTGGATACTGAGAAGAGGTGAAAGGTCATGAAAAATTTATTTGGGGGTGTCAGCGGGCCATTTTAATACCATAGAGCTTTTTGGTAAATTTCAGTAATCATAAAAGGGTATTAACCATGTAAACACTGTCTATGCAATTGAGAAGTACAGTTCCACAAACTAGGTGTCTATATATATATATATATATATATATATATATATATATATATATATATATATATATATATACACACATACATATACACGAATGCTAGCGGAAGTATTGGCTCTAATTCAGAACACAGACTTTCAATTACATTTTTATGCACAATATTGAATGCACAACTATTTAAATTTACTTTGGGTGTAGTTAATTTTCAGTTCTTATGCCCACGTCAGGGCTAGACAAATTCCCGGGAGCCAGGGGTCTTAAAACTTCACTAAGATCTTCTAAATGCAGACATCAAAGCATATAGAGAACATAAACACACAAACCACAAAAAAGAATAAATAAGAGCACAACAACCTAGTAGATAAATTATCACAATATCATTTGGCCAATCAGAAAAGACAAACACAAAATAATACAACAGATATTACAAACCTATTAAGGAAGAACTGTAATTTAATGCAAAAAATGATACTTGTTTCTTAAGTATGAACTCAACAAAAAATATTTCCATTTGTGCAACCCAAGGAGATAAAACCTGGTTACAGCACATGCTGGGAGCTGGATGATGGGGATATATTTGTAGTTATCAGTGGATCGAGGGAATGGAGAAGTCCAGAGGTTTTGTTTGATAACTGGATGAGATTGACTTTGACGCCACATCCCTTCGCTCTCACTTGCTAAGAGGCATTATTGCAACATCACACACACCAAGAGGGGTATGTGTGTAATATATATATATATATATATGTGTGTGTGTGTACTTTATACAGTGGAGGGCTTCTATCACTCTTAGCCCACCATATGTGAATAAATTGAGAATATATATATATAAAAAATTATAAAGTAAGCTGTATGACCTCTTAATCAACTTAAAAGTAATCAAGCATATGTGTTATTTACTGTAGTTGTCCTTTAATCTATCACACTTGTAGAAATGTCGTTATCAAACATATAGCATGGAGAATTGGGACAAAGGAGGCATTGCTTAGTTTGCAATTAGTAACCATGGATAGGCAAAGCTCGGAGGATTGTAAGTAGCCTGTGGGAACAGTCTCCCCACACGAGAATAGTGCTTGAGTAATTATTTTGTTGATGAGCCTTAACATGAATTATTTTCTGGACAAGCGTTCGCAAGAAAGTGAAAACGATATACAAGCTACTTCATACATCCTGGTGCAAATGTTTGCCGTCGATGGTTCTTCATTATACACAGTGGTCAATATTTGTTATATACACAGGGCCTCATTCTATTGACGGCCGTAGGAGATGTGGGGCCGCAAGGACCGGCCGCAAGCTATTCTGCTATTCTATTCCCCTCCGGCCGGGGATTCCGGCAGGCTTGCGGCCGGCGCCTTGTTATCCCTTGCGGCCGCACGCGCCGGAGGAAAGCCTTTGATCTTAAAACGGCCGCAAGAGTTTCGGCCGGAAGAAAATCCTGGTTGCTATTCAATTGCTCCGGGAACCCTCTCTGCAAGGCTAAAACCGAGCCGCAGCTTACTTGCAGCAAAAAGGTCCCGCAGGCACACAAATAAGCACATTTTAAAGCCATAATAAAGCCATCCTGCACTCTGATGAGACTATAAAGTGATTGTAGGTGTTAGCATTCATAGCACAACATTCCCCTACACTCAAATCCGTAAATACATTTTATTTTAATTTATGTCAAATATCTGTGGAAAAAGTCCAGAGGGCTTTGAGCACCTCAGACCCGCCCACGCTGCGGCCGGAAAATAAACAGTTAATGTAATCTCGGATTTGGGCTGATGTGCAAGCTTGAGAGGGGGTTGCTATTAATCCTCATGTTCCCCATTATGATCCCTAGCATTTACAGAGCTTTACAGTGCCGTCTTGAATTTATATTTGCTTTTAAATATTTCTGAGCTTACGGCCGGTTGCAAGATATACGGCCGGCCGTAAGGGGATATCCTTGCGGCGCCGTATAATTGAATTGCAAAGTAACGGGAGCCCCGCAAGGAATCGCAGCTTTGCGGCCGATATACGGCCGATAATAGAATGAGGGCCACAGTATTCGGAGTATCTAAACTTAATATAAAAATAAATTATGAAAGCAGCCTTTACATATTTCACTTTTACATGATATACATTGTAAGTGCCAATGAGTTTGCAACAGACCTAATGAACCGGCCATCATAGCTGCAAAATTACCATCAGGCAGATAGAAAATTGCAGTAATAGGTTGGAAACTAAAAGTTGATTCTATAGCAGCCTAATTGCATATAAAATATAATAAAAAGTAGATGCTGCAATATTTAATATAATAAAAATATTTCTTGCCTGTTTTAAAGTTTAGTTTTTCAAAACTGTATATTTTAAATGAAGTTGTCCTTTAATTCTAATATTCAGAATATCTTGATTTTATCTGAATTTACTATTCTATAATTAGTAAAAAAGGAATAAGTAATGGAGCAAATCTAGGGGGTATCTGATATTGAAAGGGATTTTGGAGTACTTGTGGACAACCACCTAGGTAACAGTGCTCAATGCCAAGCAGCAGCTGCAAAGGCAAGTAAAATATTAGCATGTATTAAGAAGGGTATAGAAGCCAGGGAAGCAAATATAATTCTGCCACTATACAAATCCCTAATACACCCTCATTTGGAATATGGAGTACAATTTTGGGCACCACTTCATAAAAAGGACATTTTAGAGCTGGAAAAAGTACAGAGAAGGACAATAAAACTAATAAGGGGAATGGAGGGGCTAAGTTATGAAGAAAGACTAACCAAATTCAAAGTATTTTCCCTAGAAAAAAAAAGGGATCTATGAGGAGATATGATTACCTTATAGAAATACATCCAGGGTTAATGCAAGGCTTTGTCAGAGGTCTGACAAGGAGAGATCCTTTGAGGCTAGATTTTAATAGATTCCCATTCACCTTAAAGAAAGAAAAGGGTTTTTCACAGTAAGGGTGGTTAATCTGTGGCATTCTCTGCCAGAGGAGGTGGTGACAGCAGATTTGATAGATAACTTTGAAAAGGGGTTGGATATATATTTTTTTAAAAAGGGCATTCAGGGTTATCCTGGATAATTAGAGAGGGGGTATTGATCCAGGGAGGATTACTATGCAATACTGAACACACCACTTACTAGTAATATTTTCCCTGACAATTCAAAAATATTACTATTAAACACTTTGTGCATAATACTTTAAATTGTGATTTCATCAAAAAACATATAAACTATATTTAAGCATGTATAAAACAATGATCTCTCCGAAAATGGATCATTGCAAAGACTACTTCACTAAAAAAAAAATTAAAAAAAAATGCCTGGCTAAAGAGGACTTTAAAATATCTCCAGTTCCAATTGCTTGGATGGTTTCTGAGTAAGACAATTTAAATACAGTAAATATCAGATTATCACAGAGAATGAGCTTGCGAAATTCACCTACTGTTGAGAGGGCAGAGATGCGAAAAAAGGAAATGCTAACCCTCGCACAGCGTCTGCTCCTGCTAATACCTTGGCTCATAAATTGCTGAGCTGTTCTCATCCCATGCCGCTCAGTTTATTTTTATCAAGTGTTTTCAGCCCTGCAAATTATATGCCGATTGCACTAAAGAAATGATCCCTACGAAGGTAAGAAATCACACCAAATTATGGAAATAAACGGCACACACTCCCGTTCTCTTGCTTGTTCCTATAGAAAATGTTAAGAACATCTGTGAGAACTGGATGACGTATAGAAGAACCGGACACATTCAGATTGTGGTGCTCTAATCATTAATATAAGTATGTAACTTCTCTCATTTTATCACCCTAAATGAGAGTTTGACAGATCTACAACTTTTGAGTGGTGACTATTTATTACTAGCGAATTGCCCGTCAAAAAATTACGGCAATGAAATTGTAAGTGAGCTAAAGGTGTTTGGTGTATATAATGTGGCTGATGTAGCGTTGTTCGTTTTCTATGTCGTGCAACTTTTTCGGAATATCCGTAGGCGTTTGGTGGTGTTTTGCTCCTTTAGCCTCATTTTCGTTTTGTTCGGCGGCCATTTTTTCTCTCGCTTTGGTGATATTCAGGTCTCTAAACTCCGAAATTTGGGCTTAAATGGGAGGTGTAACTTCACTTGCAGAGGTCCTCGGTGCCCCCCCTTGCTGTGGGTAATCTTTTTATGTGGTTGTATTTGTTGTGTTTGTAATGTTTTTGCGGTTGCGCGGGTTGCGTCCTTGTTTTTTAATCTCGTAGGTGTTTTTCGGCATACACGTAGGTGTTTGGTGGCGTTTTGCATCTTTAGACTGCTGTAGCCTCGTTTTAATGAGAGGCGTTGAAACCGGATGGATTTCCCTCAAATTATAGCTCCCAACTAAGGGTAAAAAAAAATAAACTTGCCATATTTAAAAAGTCGCTACTTCCTCTTCATTTCAGTTAATTTTCAATTTTATTTTAAAACTAGCGAATTGCCTGTCAAAAATGACGGCAATTAAATTGTAAGTGAGCTAATGCTGTTTGGTGTATATAATGTGGCTGATTTAGCGTCCATAGTTTTTTATGTCGTGCGAGTTTTTCAGAATATCCGTATGTGTTTGGTAGTGTTTTGCGTGTTTATAGTAGTGTTTTCGTTTTGTTCGGCTGCCATTTTTTCTCTCGCTTAGGTGATTTTTGGGTCTCTAAACTCCAAAATGTGTTGTTAAATGGAGGTGTAACTTCACTTGCAGAGGTCCTCGGTGCCCCCCCTTGCTGTGAGTAACCTTTTTATGTGTTTGTTTTTTGTATTTGTTGTGTTTGTAATGTTTTTGGGGTTGCGTAGGTGTTTTCCGGCAAATACGTAGGTGTTTGGTGGTGTTTTGTGTCTTTAGACTGCTGTAGCCTCGTTTTTGTTTTTTTCGGCAGCCATTTTTTCACTTGTTTAGAGAATTTTTTTAGTGTCTAAACTCTTTTAGTTTGACTTAAATTGAGGTGTAACTTTAGTTTTCGGGGTCCTGGATGCTCCCTCTTCCTGTAAGTAAGCTTTTTATGTATTTGTTGTGTGTATTTGTTGTATTTTTCATGTTTTCGTGTGCGTGTGTTGGGCCGATTTTTGCGAGGTTGTAATGGGTCGTAACGTGTCTTGTATTTTACTTGAGTAACAACGTAAATTTTGCAAGGGTTGCAGTTGCTGGGCGACCCTCGCTTCGCGAGCCCGCAAGCGTTCGCAACAACTCGCATGCTCACAACTATATATAAGGAGGAAGTTTTGGAATGGAGTAGTAAACGTGTTTAAAAGATTCCTTGAAACTAACAGGAAATGTCTTTGTGTGCACGGACTCTACATCTCTACACGTGTGACCCAAACAGATATGTTGATGCACACTTGACAGGGACAAGCCCCCAAAATATAATTACATAGGCAAATTATATTTAGCTCCAGTACGATTATTTTCAAAAAAATAAACACAATGTGAAATATTATAAAAATGTATGGTTCCTTAAGTGTTTTGGTTAACATAGATGGACACACATTTTCCACTGTTCCATATAGATCACATATATAGTCATGGATCTTGCGATTTTGGTCACGCAGTTGCGAGCCTCGCAAAGCAGCCGTGCAGCCCTTAGGCTGCAATGAGCGCCAAAGGCGCTCATTGCAGCCAGCGGTGCCGTTGCACATGTGAACCTCGCAACGCGAGGCGAAACAGACGCGCGATACTTAGGCTGCATTGCGAGGGTCGCAACTGCGAGCCAAACGCGTAGCTATAGAAAAAAAAATAATGAACAAATATAATAACACATTCACACACAGCACAGGGGGAGAGCCAGGAAGCCTGGGAGTGAGGTTGCAAGCGATTTTGGGCCAAGTGATGAAAAAAAATGGCGGACGAAAAACATAAAAAAAAAATATGAAACTGCATGAAAATGAGGCTGAGCAAAGCCGGGCACGCAGGACTTAGAAAACAAAACAAAACGGCCTTCAGGTTAACGAAACTTGCAATGAGCGGCCCGTACAATAGGCGGGAGGAAAGGCTCACAATGAGCGCCGAATGTGCTCAGAGAAGCAAAAGCCTGACATTGTGTGGCAAACAGCATTGCCAGCCTTACAATTTTAATCCCGTCATTTTTGACTGGCATGTTCCTAGTAACAATATAAAACACATCAAAATAACATCCAATTCCATTTCTTGAAACTATTCTGAATGTGATCATAAAGTATAAAAAAAAAAACAGCAAAGTCAGAGAATGGTCTAACCTTAATAGGTTAGTTATATGGACATGACAACCCACTCTGAGAGTAACCTTTTAGCTCATAAAGTATGGATCAACCTGCCCATCCATTAGCTTGTGTAACCTACGAGCATGGAAAAGTTGCATTTGTTTCAACTTCTTAAAAGGATATTTATGGTATACCCTCTCAAGAAATCAGTTGAATAAATGGCAAAAAAATAAAAAATAAATGGATTCAGACAATTTTTAACCAATATATTTAGTGTTGTTTCAGTTGGGGTTTGCAATCTCCTATACAGATCTCTGTTTAGTTATATGGAATGGTTGTCACACTCAACCGTATAATCAAACTAGCGACTTGCCCGTCAAAAAATGACGGCAAATAAATTGTAAGGCAGGTAATGCTGTTTGGTCGAGACATTAATTTTGTTGGTGGTCCGAGATTCTTCGGCGCTCATTGCGGGGCTGTTGGTTGTAGTATTTTTTTTTTTCTGATAGGCGCTTTTGCTGTTATTGTTTGGTCGGCGGTGATCTGTTTTTTGCGCTTATTGCAAGGCTTTGTGTGCTATGAGCAGCGTTGGCGCTGGTTGTGAGTCGCGCAGTGAATGGCTTTTGTGTTTATTGTGAGAGTATTTTCTTTTTGTATATGTTTTTTTGTATGCTAATTAAATAATTAAAAAATGAATATACTTTACCTATTATAAATATATGTAGGAAGCATTGTGCTGAAGAGCTGACAATCTGTTTTGATGTTCCTGCAGCATACAATTTCGGTTTGCACTGTTGTGGAGCTGATGTGTAAGTGTCAGCAATGTGTGAAGTGTGTAGTGTAAATAGGCTGCGTGCGCGATGAAAATCTGTTAGTGTAGCTGTGTACTTCCGCATTGTCTAAGTTAGTGTTGTAAAATGGCTGCGAATGTGTATGTGGTACGCGGGTGTGTATGATTTAGCGTCCTTGTTAATAGTGTATATTGTACCTCGAACGGCTTTTTGCAAAATCTGTATGTGCTTGGTTGTGTTTTGCGTGTTTAGGGTCCTGTAGCCTCGGTTTTTTTCGGCTGCCATTTTTCTCTCGCTTAGGGGATTTTCGTGTCTAAACTTGGTAATTTGGACTTAAAATTGAGGTGTAACTTCACTTGCAGAGGTCCTGTGTGCCCCCCTTTGATGTGGGTAAGCTTTTTATGTATTTGTTGTGTATATTTATTGGTGTTTTTAAAGGTTTCATGTGCGTGCGGTTCGGGTGTTAAGGTCGTATTTTCGCAAAGTCGTAAGGTTTTTTTTTCTAAGTCCCGTGGCTCGTATATTTTGATGCCAAGTCTGTAAATTTTCCGTTGCAAGTCCAACCTGCGGCTCATTGCAGCCGACGTGGGAGCCTCCACCTCCGCAATTGCGGCCCCTCAGGTTGTAGGGATGAGCGAGCCCGCATGCTCACAACTATATATGTTTCTCCTGTATATACGCACATATACATACATACATATGTTAACATTTCCCCAGATTGGAGGGAGTCTGAGATACTCAAATGTTTACTTCTGTCTCCTAAATATCTTTACTAAGTGTTAGATACTGCTGTACCGTTGATAAATGTAGAATTACCCTAATATTTCGGAGCTAAAAGTAAGATTTTTAGAGGCAGTATCTTCCTCCGTACTTTTCAAGCCATGGTTGCATTAATACTATTGTTGTCAATTGTTACACACATCACAAATAGGTTTCTCATACAGCAATGGTCCATTAATACATTCTCTAATGTTGAATGATTTCCTGCTCGTCATGCTCTACAGTGTACATGTAAGCTTTTTATGTAAATATAAAACATGTGCACAAATTATAAGCCACCAAACTCAATTAGATTTTTTGCTTCCAGTAGAATAAACCAACTAAGTCAGAGATGCTCAGCAGAGAACAAACTAACCTTAATAGGTTAGTTCTGTGGACATGATAACCCGCTCAGAGAGCAGCCTCTTATCTCCCTTGTGCCCTTCACAGGGAGAAATATCATGTAGTATACCACTCACTAGAGCGACCCAGCCCCGAAATACCAGGCAATTTTACCCTGAACAGGAGAAACAGCAAACCCCAGACGTACGTTTCGGACTTCTTTGGGCCTCGTCAGTGAGGTGTAGCCGATAACTCCCTAGGCACAGTGAGCAAGGGGTCCACGTCTGGAGTACCCTATCACCCTTAGTGAGACTACACCCCAAAGGTAATTTGCATAAACAACAACAACTAATTCTCTCATCAGGAGTAAAGCTACACCTCACTGACGAGGCCCACAGAGGTCGAAACACGTCTGGGTTTCTCCTGAACATGGTAGAATTGCCTAGTATTTCGGGGCTGGATCACTCTTGAGTGAGACCAGACTGATATACTACAGGATGTTTCTCCCTGTGAAGGGCACAAGTGAGTAGATAACCAGACCTATAGGACAAACCTTCTTCAGGTATTGTCCGTTCCCTGATTGAACGCCTCTAATTTTGTTGTTGTTCCTGTAGAATAAGCAACATCCTGAAAAATAAAATCCTGTAGGCCTCTAGACGTTATTAGTACAACAGATGAACATATCTTCAATATAACTTCAAAGACCAAACCAAGCACTTCTTTGTTCAAGAAAAATACAGATAGCACTAATAAAAAGATCAAGATCAAACAATAATAAAGGGACACAGAAAGTATGTTTTCCTTTGTTCACGGTGTGTTCTTTTAAAAAAAAAAGAAAAAAAAGGTACCATTGCTGAATATTAGTTAAACTTTAAACTGTGTATCCTTGTCGGCTAATGAGCAATTATAGAGCTGTGTGACATCAGCATATGCCAGCAATATAATGTCTTGCAATAGTCAATCAATTTTGTTTTTCTCGCTTTAAACAACATAGCACAAATTAAATTGACACTTTCAAAATATCATACTGTAAATATGGAAGGAAGAAGTAGATAACGACCAAAATATTTAATGAAAAAAAAAAAAAAATGTTTTTATATAATATATATATATATATACATATACATATACATATACATATATATATATATATATATATATACATATACACACACACACACACACACACAGAGACAGAGACAGAGACAGAGACAGAGACAGAGACACAGACACAGACAGAGACAGAGACACAGACACAGACACAGACAGAGACACAGACAGAGACACAGACACAGACAGAGACAGAGACACAGACAGAGACACAGACAGAGACACAGACAGAGACACAGACAGAGACACAGACAGAGACACAGACAGAGACACAGACAGAGACACAGACAGAGACACAGACAGAGACACAGACAGAGACACAGACAGAGACACAGACAAGTTTATTAGCTACAATATTAATGCTTTACTGGGGAATACACTGCATTATTTACAGATTTCTGAAGTTATTTTATTCCTGTTGAAAGCATTAGTACTAAGGGTAGCCAATTGATTTATATTTACTCACTACTGGATGAATGTTTTAGAAAGGTACAAAAGTAACTTCATTTATTACATGATGCAGTATTGGATATAGCATTTGCAGTGTTTTTATTTATCTGCTTGATCAATACATTTCTTGGATAATGCAATTCTACAGATAATCACAATAAGACTTTGGCCTAAGAAAAATGTAAACCGCTTGCAACGCGTCTGAACAAAATCTGTGTGTTTGCAAGTGCCAAAAATGATTTATTTGACGTAAATAAGGTATTTCTACTTTCAGTAATTGATATCACCTTGTACATACCTCAGATATTATCTACAACAATTTTTCAGTAAGCATCATGCATTCCTGCAGGAAGAACATTAAATAATTGTGCTAAATGTTTAAAAAGTTTAGACAGTTTTGTTAAAAAAAAAAAAAAAAAAATGTTTCCATTGTTTGATACAGAACCTCTCCTTGGCTAGCTTTACTTATTGGGGCTCCACCCAGGCTCCTAAACAAATAACTTCTGATACTTAACTTTTCTGTCAATCCCTTTATAAATACATTCTGCACTTACTCTTAAGTTGTCTGGATGGTTCTTCACTAGTATGGCTGGCTCCTAAATGCTATATTAATTTGTCAACCACTATATCTAAGAGAAACTGGAGTGCAATGTATAAATCAAAATGTAAAGCTAAATAAAATAATGAGTACGCAAGGATGTAACGATCAACTAGGTCTTAAATTCCACAAAGACGTGACAAAACTTGAGGCCCAAATGCCTGTCCCACTCATGTCGAGTCATGTGTTTCTGGAATTTGCACATACCCTAGGCCTGACTCATAAACACTGTCACTAAACATCATTTTCTGTGTGGGGCCATGTATATACGACAACTAGTTAAAGGGGAGTTTTTAAAAAATAATAAAAAATAAAAAATAATAAAAAATAAAAATAAAAATATATATATATATATATATATATATATATATTTATATATTCCATCCTAAATTTTATTTAGTGGTTCCCAACACCTGGCTGACTCCTAAATTTCAGATAAACTTCTCAACCCTGGAGGACTTTTCATTAAACATAGACTTACATTTGTGTGGAATGAAACAGATATTTCAGGAAATACCACTTACTTCTAGAAATCTAGAGGTAACACAAACGTTTTAATCCCTTAGCGGCTTGGGAGGTTGGACACATATTCCTGCGACACCTGCATTTTAGCTGTAATTCACATGTATTATTCAGCATTCAAAGACCAACATGGTCGCTTGTGAGTAATTGGAGACCTCATCAACAACTTTGCATGTTTTTAAGTATTTGATATATATTTATCAAAGGCTCCACGCTGGTCAAGTAACATTATACTATACTAGATGTACAATATTAAAAGATAATAATTGACGGCTTAGAGTAAAACAGAAGCAGCAATACTATAAATCCCTTCCATGATACAACATGAATAAAACCATTTGTAGTACAAGGCTTAGGAACGCCATGAAATGTGTCAGTCAATGTTCAATGCTGACAAATCTCAGGAGTCTGGGCACCGGAGGCTCCTAAAATTGCACTATTTCCTTCTTTTGTTTAGGTATAAAGCACGGACATGATTGTCCAACATAGCCTCGTAAAATTATAAAATAGGGTTGTTATTCTCAGCTTGTAAATACTATAATATGGTTGACATTGGAATATGAATCGGTCAATAGATAAGGTAAAGATAGTCCTCCTAAAGACACTGCCCTAATATAATAATATACATTTATAAAGACAGGAAGGAGCTCGAGTCAAGCCTCACTGAGCACAGAGGTGCCTTGTCACAAGAAAACACAAGCACTTTGTCTATCTACTTAACCAAACATCTTGCAAAGGATGCAGTTACCGTATATTCCACCTTGATCAGCCAAGTGTGGAGATTAATTAGCATTTAGTTTGTCCCGCTGCTGCTCTACGGATCCCCAAAAAACTAAATAAGACAGATGTCGGACCTATCCGGTTATGTGCACGTACGCTTCAGCGCTGGGAAGCGCGCCGTGGACGTCCCGATGTAGCGGTCTGTAAGTGGCTGGTAAGTGATTAGGGGTTTTCGGGTTAAGGTTAGGTTATGGCTGGTAAGTGGTGTAGGGGTTTAGGGTTAGGCTAAGAGGGTTAGGAGGTTAGGGCCGGCAAGGGGTGTAGGGGGTTAGGTTTATGGTTAGGGCCGGTAAGTGGTGTAGGGGTTTAGGGCTAGGCTAAGAGGGTTAGGAGGTTAGGGCCGGCAAGGGGTGTAGGGGGTTAGGTTTATGGTTAGGGCCGGTAAGTGGTGTAGGGGGTCAGGGTTAGGGCTGCCAAGGGGTGTAGGGGGTTAGGAGGTTAGGGCCATCAAGGACTGTAGGGGGTTGGGTTTATGGTTAGGGCCGGTAAGTGGTGTAGGGGGTCAGGGTTAGGGCTGCCAAGGGGTGTAGGGGGTTAGGAGGTTAGGGCCATCAAGGACTGTAGGGGGTTGGGTTTATGGTTAGGGCCGTAACTGGTTTAGGGCATCAGGGTTAGGGCCGCCAAGGGGTGTAAGGGGTTAGGGGCTTAGGGAGTACATCGGGACGCAGGACGCAAAACCGCCCGGCACCAGGAGGCTTCCCGTGCCATGCGTGCACATAACAGGATAGATCCCAGATGTCACAAACATAGGACATTTTAAAGTCTACCAAAGCAGCTAAATAAATATTTTAACCATTTTGATAGTAAGAAGGGATCTCATAGCATATACAGTAGGATCAGATTGCCCAAGAAGTCTCTAAAGGAGACTTATAACATCTTGTTCGATATCTCAGAGTGTGAGAAGTCCAACATTTTGGGAAATTCAAAGACAGTGTTTATGCAACATTTACAATCCTGTTACAGAAAGTGATGGATAACATGTTTGGAGCATGCTTGAACATTTGTTTTCTAGTAAATTACTTTTTGAATGCAAGCTCATTTAAAATGTAAATTAAGGAGCACACCGGGGTGTAAAGTTTTACTTCTATTGAATACGGTTAGCAAAATAACGTGCACTGCTCCCTAATCTAGCGTGGGAAAGATGTCAAAGGACACCATTAGCACAGAGAAATAATCACTTAGGGAGAGAAAATACAAGGGGTTAATGAAGAAAAGTACAGAGCTCTATAAAGTAGTGTGTATTTATAGCTGGAACAACTGTGCTCGCAAACTTTGAGGAACTAGTGCCAAAATGCAAGATTTCACAGACAAGAAACAAGTCATTTTACAGAAGCAGCGGCCTCTCACCTGCTGATGTGGCACAAAGCATCCTGGGACAGACACCCTGTTACTCCCAGCAATCTTGCTCGCTGTACCCCGGTTGCCCTGGCACTTGCAGTCCAGCAGCTTGTTTTTAAGAGGATGCCACCACTGAAATTACAGATGGCCTGCTAGAAGAAGGTTCCCGTGCCATGGCTACACTATACTCCAGGAAAAGTTTCAGCAAAATGCTGGCTCGGTTATTAAAAAGAAAAATATATATCCTTCACGATGGCTGCTGAGATCCCTTTCTCACTCAAGTCTTAAATTCCAGTGTCACCCGAGCCTGGCGTAGCGTGCCTGGGCAGCAGAGCTGGTTTAGAGAGGATGGGCTGTTTGCCAGAGCGCTGCATCTATTCCTCTGACCCAGCTGCCAGACAACACCTCTCATTTACATTAGGACTGCTTGCAATCCAGGCCCTGGATCTTCTCAGGTTTCCCCCTCCTCCTGTCTGCCTCCCTTCACCTTGACTCCACCTCCAAAAAGTTACAGCACATTAAACCTTTGGCGTTTTACGCACAGCTGAACTAGTGAACTGAGGTCAGGATTCCCAATTCTCCATTCCCAAGCACCACAGAAAAATGGTTTCTCGACAGTTACGTTTTTTTGTTCTGGCCGATTCCAACAATTCATGGTACACAAAATGAGTAAAGAAAGGGAAAAGGAAAAAATATATAATACTGGAACATATATTACTGCGAGTTTTCTTGCACGGCGCGTGGGGAAATCGCTATGGTCACTGAATTCTAAGCTCAAAGACAGCGCCCTCCATCTTTGTAATGGGTTAATATTGTTTTGCCTTGATCGCAACTTATGCATTGCGCTACGGAATATGTTACAAATAAACGATAATAATAATAACACTGCACTTGTGGATTCAATAAATTCAAAACAGATTTACAAATTAGTGATATGATATTTCTGAAATATCACTTTTTCTAGGATAGTCAAAGCTAAAATAAGTACTAAAGTAAACTCCCCGTTATCCGGCACCTATGGGGACTCCCTATTGCCGGATAACTGTAGTTGCCAGTTAAAATCGGGGAGTCCCCTTAAACACCCCAAAACCACTCAAAATGCCTTTAAAAAAGGCATTAGCACTTAAACTGGGCCATTTAGGGCCCCCCCAAAAAAATGTGAAAAAAAAAAATTAGCATTTTTGTTTGCAGTCTCGAACTGCCGAATAGTGCCGGTTTGGTTGCTTGAGAGCGCTGGTTGGTTATGTGCCGGATAACCGGGAGTTTACTGTATAATCCTGCATATCCTATTCACATATATTTTTTATATAATGCTAACAGCAAGCATATATCGAAGAGCTTACAGAGTCATTGAGTTATTATAATCAGCGTTTGCCAAATGAACAGCGTAAAACTCTGGTTCCAGAGAAATAAAAATGAATCACAATTCTAACAAATTAATAAAATAATCAGTGGGATCCAGTGAGCTAATAAGTTACTATAATAAAACATTTACTACATAAAAAAAACAAAAAAACACTGGTGACTGACAGCCAGAGAAAACCTTTTAGTAACGAAGTGTAAACAAACCGAGTCAAGTGTCTGAAAGAATGGAGAAGAAAGAGTTAAAGGTCTAACAGAGGATTAGGGGAAGTAGATTCCATGACTACACACAGCATGAAGCCAGGGAGCGAGTGAAAGGCAAGACTGCATATGCTTGCAGCAACTATCCCTCTGTGTGACGGTCCTCCCTGGGGTATAAGGATTAGCAAGTTCCTGGTAGGGGTCTGAACAACTGGATGTTGAAAACAGCATCACCAACCTCAAATAAATAATTTACAGATCAGCGCAAAATAGCACAACTCTGCTTTAAAAAAAGGATAGAGCCAAGTATATTCATTAAGAGAAAAAAAGGACCTTGCTTATTATCCTTGCGCAACTGGTGCGGGCACTGTCAGGAGTGAGGTAAGCTGTCACAGTCTCTGTTGTGTTAAGGTGGATTACTGTAGTTAGCAGCATATACATAAGCATTGATATAGAAAGAGTGTTATACAGACGGGGGGGGGGGGAGTGGTAGGAGATCAGAATGGGGGACCTGTGGGTGGTGGGAGGTAGGAGATGAGAAAAAGGGATCTTGCCCCCCCCCCCCCCATTATATATGCTTATACATATGGTGTGTCCCCCCCCACCCACATCCCCCCGTTTGTATAACACTCTTTCTATATCAGTGTGTGTGCATGTGTATGTGTGTATATATAAATGGTTTGGATTGACAGAGTGATGGTGCATTGTGTGGCCTCATTTGCATGCCCCGCCCAGTTTTCCCAGACTGCAGTGCATATACTGTATTTCTGAGAAATTTGAGCAGGAAATAAGTTTTCATCAACTTATTTTTAAACATTCAAATGGAATCACTAATGTACTATTCCTTATTTGTACTACTATATATATATATATATATATATATATATATATATATATATATATATATATATATACTTACTGACCTATCAGGACATTATTCACAGTGCTGGTCTGTTTCTCACTTAACTCTGGCCAATTAATTTAGTCTTTCTTGTTTTTCCAATTTTTTTTTTCCCCATCTCTTTCTGTTTGCTGTTTTTAGTTCATACTTGTATCAGTATCGCTTTTTGACTTGATAAAGAGAGGCATTATCTCTCGAAAGCTCGTCGCTTTATTATGAATACGTTTGTCCAATAAAAAAGGTATCACTATTCACTGCAATACTGATTATTCAACTAATTATATATATATATATATATATATATATATATATATATATATATATATATATATATATATATATATATATATATAGGCTGCTAACTGCAGTAATCCACCTTAACACAACAGAAACTGTCACAGCTTTCCTCAAGCCCGAAAGTGCGCACACACACGTTGAGCAAGGATAATAAGCAAGGTCCGAAAAAAATATAACAAAAAAAAACAAATACGACTGTTACAAAACAAAAACAAAAAATGTATTCCTAAAAATGGCTGAGCCTATTGTTTCAACATTGCCTACTCATCCTGCCAAACTAACAGGCAGGATCCCTAAGATGCTTGTTTTCATCAATGATAGGTGAGCCTTAAACTGTGAAAACACATCCCACAAGGATGAAAGAATTACTTAAATAGGAGGAGGAAGCATCACTGCTGATATACTTCCTGGAAAGACTGAGAAATTGTACTTTTCTTTGTACTCTTACATGTGTACGGGAGCTTGGAAACGATAAACAAAAAACAACAACTCAATGTACACACTGCATATTTATATGATTTTATAGTAAATAAATAGTACACTTGTGTTCACATTTAGAACAAGTTAAGAAGCCGTTTCATGCTCAGAATTCCGAGAAATACAGTTATTACACTGCATTCTGGGAAGCTGAGAAAGAACATACAAATGTGCCCACAAAGGTTTTGCTCTTGTAATCCATTACCATTTTAAACATGGCTTCCTTTAAGCATATGCCTGCTCAGGATGGATTATACACAAGCCAGGAAGCCTACCCACGTACAGCTGCTTCAAGTGTGCTGCGTGGGTCCGGTTGCTGGTGGGCAAAAGAGCGACAGAAGCCCTATACCGTACAGTAAATAGTACATTTGAACATCTAAAACAAGTTAAACTGTTTTCTGCCCAGAATGCCAAGAAATACTTGGCATTCTGGGAACCTGAACAGGGACATGCAAATGTTCCCACAAAGGCTTCGCTCTTGTAATCCATTACCATTTTAAACATGGCTTCCTTTAAGCATATGCCCGACTGTATTACTGTATTTTTTTCACAAGGCTTAACCAAAAAGCTTTTATTAAGGCAACAACCATATATAAAACACAACTCCTTTTGAGACACGGAAACAATACTGAATATGGTGTCTGAGACGAAACTAGAACAGTTTATAATTCATTTTAAAACAGATGCTCTAGGACAGACAGAGGTGACATGTGTAACATGTGTTTACACATGCACCATATGCTGCACAGACCAGCTTTCCACTGCATTAAGAAAATACACCAGACCGTCTTAATGTGGACTCCAAGATTCTTTCAGCGTAGCTGTAAAAATAAACAGCTATCTGCAGTAAGTACTCAAGGATGTTACACAACGAGTTATCAAGAATTTAAACATGTAGAAGCATATGGTGGCCCAGTGGTTAGGATGCAGGTGCTTTCACCACAGCATCCTGGGTTCGAATCCAGCCAGGGAACCAAGAGGTCACACTGGTCAGTACTAGGACGGGAGACCACCTGGGAATAAGATAACATTCTCCATCACTGAATTTGGCTTTTCTTCAGCCTCAGCAGGACATGCTGCGATTATAAGACGTGAAATAAGTTGTGCTCAGTTACAGTGTTTAACAAAACTGTATCTTTGTATCTCTCGGATTCTGTGTTTTATAATCAGCATAAAATTGTTATCAATGCAGCTTATAAATAAATGATTACGCTATTATATTATTTTACTGTCTTTTCCATATTATGTGTTGCAATAAGTAACGTTATTTATTCCACGTAATATTTAAAACAAAAAAACACCTCCAGAAAATCAATCCTCCCCATCAGCCAAACTTTAAAATTCCTCTGTCTTTAAACTCTTCTACTCCCACTCGAATTCAGGTGTCCCATAGAGTAGTTTCTGAATCACCCCCTCCCCAAAATAATAGAGAGCTCATCCTCCAAGCAAAGGTGTCCCACACAACTGCCACTGCAGCAAGTCCCCTCACAGTCGCCAAAACAAAAAAACACTCCCTCGCATCTGCCCCCAAAACAAAACACCCCCCTCTCGCATCTGCCCCCAAAACAAAACACCCCCCCCTCGCATCTGCCCCCAAAACAAAACACCCCCCCCCTCGCATCTGCCCCCAAAACAAAACACCCCCCCCCTCGCATCTGGCCCCAAAACAAAACACCCCCCCCCCCTCGCATCTGTCCCCAAAACAAAACACCCCCCCCTCGCATCTGCCCCCAAAACACCCCCCCCCTCGCATCTGCCCCCAAAACACCCCCCCCTCGCATCTGCCCCCAAAACACCCCCCCCCTCGCATCTGCCCCCAAAACACCCCCCCTCGCATCTGCCCCCAAAACACCCCCCCCTCACATCTGCCCCCAAAACACTCCCTCACATCTGCCCCCAAAACATTCCCTCACATCTGCCCCCAAAACAAAACACTCCCTCACATCTGCCCCCAAAACAAAACACCCCCCCTCACATCTGCCCCCAAAACAAAACACCCCCCCTCACAGCTGCCCCAAAAACAAAACACTCCCTAACACCCCCCCCTCACATCTGCCCCCAAAACACTCCCTCACATCTGCCCCCAAAACAAAACACCCACCCCTCACATCTGCCCCCAAAACACTCCCTCACATCTGCCCCAAAACAAAACACTCCCTCACATCTGCCCCCAAAACGTAACACCCCCCACCCACATCTGCCTCCAAACAAAAAAAAAAAAATACCTTACATCTGATCCTGAAAAAAAAAAAGTCTCACATTTGCCCCCCCCAAACTAAAAGTGACCTAATGACCTCACACTTGCCCTTGTGCCCCGCCCCTTTGTACATATGCCCAGCAGAGCCATCACTATGATGCCTAAGCCCCGCCTCCTAGTCATATAATAAGTACCTCAGCGCCTGGCACAATCCCTTTTGAACAGAACTTTATCTCTTGTGTAGAGCCCGCCCACCTGTCAAACAATCCACTCAACGCCTTCCAACTAACCCGAATCCCTCTCTATAAGTTCCGCCCTCTTTGAATACATGCTTATATATCCTCCGGCGGTAAACCACAATCACCCCGAAGCCCCGCCCCCTGTGTCAAACCACAGCTGTCTCTTCACATACACCACGACTGAAAACCCCACCCCTAGAAGCTCTAAGTCCAGCCCCTTACTATGTGCTCCGCCCTTTAGAAATACACCCCGCCCTCTCCCATACTCTCCAACAGCCCCACCTGCTGGAACTCCCGTGCACTGCCCGCCCCAATGTTATGTCATGTGACACTGTCGGCTCCGCCCCCTCCTCTTTTCCCATATTGTATATACACATTTTATTCCATGCGCTTAGAATTTCTAGGGAAGTCTTACCAGCCGGCCCCGGGGGCTGCGCTCCTGCCGCCGCCTCCTCCCCGAAGATGAGCCTGAAGTCCAACTCGTCACAGCCGCAGTGTCCGGCACTCATGGGTCCCCCCGGCCCCGCTCGCAGGGTTTCCCGTCTGTGTGTCTCAAGCTCCGGGGCTTGCCACCTTTTTCTTGAGCTACTCGCTTTCCTCGGTCCAACTTTTCTCCGGTCTCGAGCCGTCGGGCCTCACTCACCCCCTATCGCGCTCTCATTGGTTGTGCAACTACCATGACGTCAAATCGACACGCCCCTTCCCTGTCACTTTTTACTGGTTCCATCCCTCTGGTACGTCAACAGCATGTGATTCGAAGGTTGCTTACGTCACCACCAGGAAGATGCAGGGCACTCTGGGAGATGTAGGCCACACTCAGAATGGAGTACTATGTATTATGGGAAAAGTTACTTTAGAATGGAAAGTTCCAAATATAGTGTGTAGACTAAAGCTATAAGTAGAAGTTAGGACCTAGTGTATTACTTCAGGCCAGCCAGAGTGAGAACTGCTCTTTACACCCCTCCCAGTGGGCTGTCACAGGCTCTGTCCGCTTAAGGTGGATTAGTACAGTTACCACCATATAAGCTATACCTAGTTTAACGCTGTAGATAGGTCCCAGGCAATAGGAGTGCTACGCGAAACAGCTCTAAACACGGAGGTTTAACATGGGAAAGATAGGGATAGGGGATCTCATGAAAAAAACACAAATTGCAATTGAAATTCAAACTTTTTTGGTTTTATACGATCTTCAAAGAAACAGCAAACATAACACTTACACAATCGGAACATTAGAAGAAATATAAACTTTAAATTATTGATGTTGAAGCTTCTGGCGCATCCTGGATTGTTTTCTTATAGCAAATCGGATCGTTCAAAGGGGTCCGGCAGGCAAAAACAGCATTGTAGCGAGGCAATGCTATAGAGAATTAGAGCATTAAAAGGGACCTGGCAGGGGAAAACCGCGCCATAGCAGGGTTTAGTATTAAAATGAGTCTGGCAGGAAAAACAGCTCTATAGTGAATCCGCCCTAAATGGGGTACCTTTAAGCAGGGTATACATGTATATAAAAAATGATATAGAAGCAGAAAGAGTGTTATACAGACCTGGGGGGGGGGGGGGAATACAAATGGGGACCTGGGGGGGGGGGGGTGTAGGAGATCAGAATGGGGGACCTGGGGGTGGGTGGGAGACCAGAATGGGGCACCTGGGGTGGTGGGAGATAAGAATGGGGGACCTGGGGGGGGGGGGGTAGTTCAGAATGGGGGACCTGGGGGGGGCTTTGAAGATCAGAATGGGGGACCTGGGGGGGTGGGAGATCAGAATGGGGGACCTGGGGGGGGGAGGGTAGTTCAGAATGGGGGACCTGGGGGGGGAGGCATTTGGAGATCAGAATGGGGGACCTGGGTGGGGGTGAGGGGTAGGAGATCAGAATGGGGGCCTTGGGTAGGAGATCAGAATGGGGGACCTGGGGGGGGGGTAGGAAATCAGAATGGGGGGTAGGAGATCAGAATGGGGGGCCTGAGGGGGTTAGGAGATCAGAATGGGGGACCTGGGGGGGAGGTAGGAGATCAGAATATGAGATCTGGGGTGGGGGGTAGGAGATCAGAATGGGGGACCTTGGGGGGGTAGGAGATCAGAATGGAGGACCTGGGGGGGGGGGGGGTGAGCGGTAGAGGATCAGAATGTGAGACCTGGATGTGGGGGGTAGGAGATAAGAATGGGGGACCTGAGGGGGGTATGAGATCAGAATGGGGGACCTGGGTGGGGGTAGGAGATCAGAATGGGGGACCTGGGGGGATAGGAGATTAGCATGGGGGACCTGGATGGGGGGTAGGAGATCAGAATGGGGGACCTGGGGGGTTAGGATCTACTACCCCTTACCCCCTCTCCCCCATTCTGATCTCCTACTCCCACGCCCAGGTTCCTCATTCTAACCCCCCCCCCCACCCCAGGTTCCACATTCTGATCCCCCCCCCCCCCAGGTGTGTATAACATTATTTCTGCTTCTATGTCATTCCTGCTATATATGGTGGTAACTGTACTAATCCAGCAGCATTGTAGCGAGGCAATGCTATAGAGAATCAGAGCATTAAAAGGGCATTAATCCACCTTAAGAGCATTAATCCACCTTAAGAGGACAGAGCCTGTGACAGACCACTGGGAGGGGTGTAGAGCAGTTCTCACTTGCCAGTGGCTGACACTGAAGTAACAGACCAGTTCCGAAAGTTATTAAAACATTTGTTCTCTTGATGTAAACGCTTCGAAGTTTGACATTTTGTATATTTTGATGGAACAGATCAAAATTTAAGTATAAATGCCTCTGTCCCAGCTTATACCTTCCATTGATTTCTCTTTATGTGTTCAACATTTCAGGGTGAAGGGGTAGATATGTGTTTTAGAGACAGTATTACTAGGACAGGTATCTGTCTCTCACTAACAATACCAAAAGGTGTCTTTTTGGGATATAGGGTAAGCATCAGGTGTTTAAACGTCTGTAGTCCATGCACCACTTGGTGCCATTATCTTTCATGGTAACCAATACAATGGGGAATGTCCAAGAACAGTTGGAAAGTTCAATGCTTTCTACCTGCCTTGCTCACTTATTAGGAGTCCTGTCAGAGAGGAGGGAGTCAGTGACTCGTGGGTGTCCCACTAAGGCCTTCAGGGTGGGCCATAGACATTGCATCCTTGTGACAGAGCTTTCCACACTTTTATGTTTGATTTTGTGACAAAGAAGGGGTTACATCTCATGCTAGGTAATGATTCAGGGAGTATCTTCCACTCCCTCGCTATTGACTATGCTTCAGGTTGCCAGCACTGGATACTCTGTATCTTGGTAGACTTTAAGCATATTGATGTGCTACACATTTTTGCTAGGGCAATAACATATGTGATATCACTGTGCCTACAGGACATGCTCAGGTCCTATCCTGTTTTGTGTGCGCCGCTGTCTCTAGGAGCTCGCGCACGCGCGCTCCAACACCATCTAGTGCTATGAATGAGCTACTACGCCTGGTAGGGGTTTAGGGTTTGAAGGATCTAGCGTGTTTCATCAGCGCCAGAGTCAGAGCTGCTGTACACCCCTCCCACTGGAATGTCACAGGCTCTTCCCTCTTAAGGTGGATTAGTACATTTTCCACCATATATATCAACAATGATATACAAGCAGAAAGAGTGTTATACAGACTTGGTGGTGGGGGGTAGGAGATCGGAATGGGGGACGTGGGGTGTAGGAGATCAGAACGGAGGAGCTGGGGACACACACACTACCCTGTATGACATATCCTTCTCAAATCTCCCTCAGCAAATCTAAGGAGTCCCTTATCCTACTGCTGTACAGTAGGATAACTGGGAAAACTGTTGATTTCTGCATATCTCTCTCTAAGAGAACACAGTGAAAGGTAATCCATTTTTCTAGGCTTAAAGGTATATGCAAGTGAGCTGGGTTATGAATGCATTTGAAAGAGGAGAATTAGTAGCGTATGAAAATATTTGTTTGCATGAAAATATCCCTAAATAAACATTAATTAGCTTGCCTTGAAGTTAGCAAAATGTCCTATGTTTTTTGTCATTTGCATGTTATCGTGTACACCCCTAGAAAACTCCACCTCAATTAGCATAACATTCAAATTCAGAATCAGGATAACACATTGTATTATTCTTCACCTCAGTAGCTTCTGGCATGTGCTCAGTACAAGAACTGCAACAGTTACTTCCTGTGCGCTGTACCAGAAAGGTCAAAATATGTATCTTGTGGTATTTCCTGTGTGTACCCGGCTTATGTAAGCGTCCTGTGGGTGTGAACAACTGGATCTGAGTTTTGTGCAAATAACTTTGTAAGTAAACTGAACACACAATACATTGAGTCATTCTATAAACATACAAACTTATTTTAGGTAAAAATTAGTCTTTTTACCACACCCAAGAACTGCTTACATAAGCACAGGCTGTCCGTACCTTCATTTAGTTTTGCTTTACATGAGGCAGACATTTGATTTGCCAACTTAATTTGAAATATGCCAACTTAAGCTGAGATCCCACGCTGATGATAGCCAGTAAGCTTGAAACAGCTGTACGTGGATAGGATACTCAGCTTGTGTAAAATCCAACCTTGGCTTTGCATTGAAGCGGTGTGATACAGCAGGCATAAGCTTAAAGGAAGCCATGTTTGAAAATAGCTATGGATTGAAGAGCGAGGCATTTGTGGGCACATTTGCATGTCCCAGCTCTGCTTCCCAGAATGCAGTGTAATAACTGTTTTTCTTGGAATTCTGAGCTGGAAGCAGGTTTTTTAACTTGTTTTAGGCATTCAATTGTAAACACAGATGTACTATTTTTTTACTTTATATATATATATCACCTATATAGTTGTCATCAGTGCGGGTTGTCCAAAGTTGTGGCGAGGGGCCGCATTTGCGGAATTGGAGGCTGCCACCACGACCGCAAAATTTACGGACTTAGCATCTGCAAATACGAGCCGCGAGACTTAGAAAAAAAAATTATGACCTCGCAAAAATACGGCATTAGCGCCCGAAACCTGCGCACATAAAAACATTCAAAACACACAAAATACACACAACAAACACATAAAAAGCTTACCCACAGCAAGGGGGGGGGGGGGGCACCCAGCACCTCTAAAAGTGAAGTTACACCTGAAATTAAGTAGAAATTCAAGAGTTTAGACACCCGAAAATCCCCTAAGCGAGAGAAAAAATGGACGCCGAAAAAAACTAAACGAGGCTACAGGACCCTAAACACGCAAAACACCACCAAACATATACGGCTTTTCCGAAAAAGCCTTACGAGGTCCAAGTACAAGGACGCAAAATCAGCCACAGCCGTATACCACACATTAGGCGCCGTTTTACAAACTAACTTACACAATGAAGAAGTACACAGCTACCATAACGGATCGCGCACGCACACTATTTACACTACACACTGCACACATTGCTGACACTTACACAACATCTCCACAACAGTGAAAACACACATTGTATGCTGCAGCAACATGAAAACAGATTGCCAGCTCTTCAACACAATGCTTCCTGCATATATTACTTCAAAATAGGTATATTACTTTATGAATGTATTATTTATTTGATTACCATATACCAAACAGCATTAGCTCACTTACAATTTCATTGCCGTAATTTTTTGACGGGCAATATTCTAGTAAATATATATATTTATATATATATACATATATAATGTGTGTATATATATATATATATATATATATATATATATATATATATATATATAGATGAATAATCAGAGTATTGCAGTATATAGTGATACCTTTTTTATTGGACAAACATATTCATAGGTTTCATGACGAGCTTTCGAGAGCGTTCCTCTCTTTGTCGAGTCAGAGGGGAGGAGACGTGGGGGTTGAACCATGTATATAATTGGCTGTTGTGATAATTATGTGGGTGTAGCCCTTCAGAGGGCACCATTGCATAAAAGGAGATCCCCTGTCATTAAAGTTGATTTCTTGACCCTTCAAAACTTAGCCTCGTCTCGTTCTTGGAGGGGATTGCTATATCATACTGGGGATTGCTATGCGCTGCATACTCCTTGGGAGCTTTAAGCTACGGCGGTTGTGGAGTCTGTGGTGGTGGTGGTGTCCGGTGCGGTGCTTGTAGTCCTCGACGCAAACTAGGACGCGTCCATCTAACGGAGGTACCCGGTCGGGGTGCCAGTAGATCCGTATTTTGCGAGGTCATCATTTTTTTTCTAATATAATATATAAATTATGGGTCAAAGCTTTCATGGGAAAGACATACTTCTCTATAATGCCTGGCTACATCTGATAATGCATGATTAAGTCTAATTTTGCTATTTTTTGTGTCCCTTATTCATTTAATCTGGGGGTGATTTGTCGTTAACCCTCCCCATTTCCCTCTTGCTCCTACGCCCCTGGGTGTAGCTAAACTCCCCAACACACAGTGAGCAAGGAGTCAACATCTGGAGCCCCCTACCACCCTTAGGCACTGAAACTGTTCTATAGGTCTGGTTACCTACTCAGAGATCATTCATTTAGCTCACTTGTGAGAAATATCCTGTAGTATATCAGTCTGGTCTCGCTCAAAAGAGTTTTTCTACATTTAAGCGTTAACAGCACCATCTACGACTCTGCAATTTTGCCCATCAGAGGGGTGACTTGATCATTGTTCAATAAATTGATAATATATTACACACCCTGACTGTGTGAATACGTCAATATATCCAAGAAGATGCTCTGTCTTCCCTGACAGTTGCTTAATGTAGATATAACTTAAAAGTGCACTATTCTCCCACACATACACATATTGCATTACACATTGGAATCCAATATTCACCTCAAGATTACTACAAGATGTGGAGTACCATCCAAGCTACACAGACTTGTTGGGGAGCATTATATGTACCTCATATCTTGAGGTCACTAGAGGTGAGAGTTAAATCCATATCCATGCTCTCTATTGAGACATTTTACTACTGATATTACTACAGAACATTTACAGCGACATACTCACCCTGGCCAGCCTTTTTCTTCAGAGTAGAATTGCCTGGTATTTTGGGACTGGATTACTCTATTGGGTGAGACCAGATTGGATATTTACTCTTAAGAGCAAAAGTGAGTTACTAGAGGTTGCTCTCAGAGTGGGTTATCATGTCCATAGAGCTAACCTTTTAAGGTTAGTTCGTTCTCCGATTTAGCACCTCTATTTTGCTTTTTGTTTACAACACCATTACCCTCTGGGGTGATAAATCAGGAAAGCAAATAAAGCAAAAGTAAACACATACCCAAAGTACAATTCACCCACCATAAAAACATACTGCATAACAGTCAAATGATTTCTTAAAGGGAACGTTGTAACCTGGTTAATTAATGTTATCCTCCTTAATGTAATTGTCAGCCCGTGGAAATGTCCTCTTTCTTCCTGTTCACTCTCATGTGTGAATTTTAAATGGCAAATTAATTGAGGAGGATACAATTAATTAAGTAACCTAGTTAAAACATTTATATAACAAAAAATACCAAAATAGTCCCTTTAAGTGTCATATTTATAGTATGAACTGACAAAGAACTTTATAGGTGGCAAGGCATTTTTAAAACAAATAAATATGACCCTTTAATTTTCTCTGCAATTTTCAAAATTGCTTTATTACAGGGAGACATTCACTTTTGTTCCTAATAGGATTAATCACATGGGTAGGAACCTGAATGCAAATATACTCTCTGTTTAGTTCTATTGAAATGGTGTGACAATGTTGAGGAGCTTAGTGATTAAAAAGATTAATTGTTTTTACCAACATTGAAATGTTTTTAATGTTTACTTTCATCTAGTTTGCATGACTTTACTAATATCACATATATAGTTGTGAGCAAACGAGTTGTTGCTAACGCTTGCGGGCTCGCAAAGCGAGGTTTGCAGTTGCTGGCAAGGAGCGCCGAAGGCGCTCCATGCCAGCAACTGCGTCCCTCGCAAACTTCACGTCATAACGCAAGCAGCAGCTGCGACCCTCGCAAACTTCACATCATAACGTAAACAACATACGAGACACGTTAACACACATTACGACCTTGCAAAAGTCGGCTGCAACCAGCAGACAGCAAAAAATTAAAAACACAATAAATACACACACCACATACATAAAAAGCTTACCTACAGCAAGAGGGAGCATCCAGGACCTCAAAAAATGAAGTTACACCTTCATTTAACTCAAAATAAAAGAGTTTACACTAAAAAATTCTCTAAGCGAGAGAAAAAATGGCCGCCGAACAAAACGAAAACGAGGCTACAGCAGTCTAAAGACGCAAAACACCACCAGAAACACGCAAAACACCACAAAACACCTACGGATATTCCGCAAAAGCACGGATTCCACACATTTGCCGCCATTTAACAACAATGCGGAAGTACACAGCTACGCTAACGGTTTGGTCTCGGGCACGCACACTATTACACTGCACACATTCATCACGCTTACACAGCAGCTCCACACCACCAATGCTCCAGCAACATGAAAACAGATTGTCAGCTCTTCAACAAAATGCTTCAAAATAGGTAAAGTATATTCATTTATTAATGTATTATTTATTTCATTATTACACACCAAACAGCATTAGCTCACTTACAATTTCATTGCCGTCATTTTTTGACGGGCAATTCTCTAGTTACCATATATACTCGAGTATAAGCCAACCCGAGTATAAGCCGAGGCACCTATTTTACCACAAAATACTGGGAAAACTTAGTGACTCGAGTATAAGCCGAGGGTGAGAAATGTGCTGCCCCCTGTGTCCCTCTTGTGTCCTCTGTGTCCGCCTCTTGTGTGTCCTCTGTGCCCCTTTCTTGTGTCCCCCCTCTCCCTCCCATGTGTCTCCTTCCCCCTCTCTCTCCCCTGTGTCTCTTCCCCTCCTCTCCCTCCCCGGTGTCTCTTCCCCCTCTCCCTTACCTGGATCTCTTTGCCCTCTCCCTTTCCTGTGTCTCTTTCCCTCCCCCTCCCTTCCCTGTGTCTCTTTCCCTCCCCCTCCCTTATCACCCTCCTTAACCCCCCTCCTCAACCTCCCTCCTCATCCTCAACCTCCCTCCTCAACCCCCCTCCTCAACCCCCCTATCCTCATCCTCAACCTCCCTCCTCAACCCCCCTCCTCATCCTCAACCCCCCTCCTCAACCTCCCTCCTCAACCCCCCTATTCTCATCCTCAACCCCCCCATCCTCACGGTAGGGCGAGAGAGACACGGGGGGGAGACACGGGGGTGGTGACTCGAGTATAAGCCAAGAGGGCCCTTTTCAGCCTTAAAAAAAATGGGCTGAAAAACTTGGCTTATTGTTGAGTATTTACGGTATATGTATAGTATCATCATGTTTTCCTGAAATAGCTTTCATTTACTGAATCACTATAATAGTTGTGGTTCTTACGATTGATGGGGGAGTTTGCGAATGTTGGTCAAGCTTTGGCAAGCAGGCAACTGTTGGTCGAAGCCAAGCGAGCACGCGACTGCGAGCCTTGCTAAGCGAGGCGAGCAGTTGACACACGGCCCTGCGAGGCCCGTGGGTCTTCGACTGCAATGAGCGCCGAAGGCCAAAGATGCAGGCATGTCAAACTGACGGCCTATAAAATCCAAAATTGCAGTTTGTAGCATTTTTCCAGTTCCAATTAAGTGAGGTGCACACTGTGCTAAAGTATGTACCCTAACCTTCATGTTTTTACTAAAAGGAATTAGACAAAAGCCATACTTAGCTGTATCAGCAATAACTGGGGCCTAGAATAATTTCAATATTGGAAGCCGGGCCTACAACATCATTTCATGTTAGCCTGTCTAGGATCTAACATATCCAGTTCAATAAATACTACTAAAATGACCGATGTGTAGTTTTATGTTGGGCTTGTTGTTGTATAAAACATGTATTCATGGTATTGGGCTGGGTCATATGCTCTTGTTTGTTTGCTCGCCTCCTCCACCCCCTCATACGTTTCCTGTGTGTTACTACACTGACCACTTCCTTTTTTTTAAGGTGACATTTTAGGATGGATATTGCAACCACTAGAAACTGTTTCCTAGAGATGTGTCATGATTAACATATCTGCACTAGCTTCACACCTCATTTCACTGGCGTCTTACTTCTCTCTCGCTCTGGCTATCGTTTTTGTTCCTTTGCCTGCTTCTCACTTCGCTCTGGCTGACGATTTCTCTTTTCCTATCTTTCACTTCATCTTTGATTGTCTCTGATTTTCCTTGCTCTTTCTCTGCCTTCTCTGACTGTTTCTTCCTGCCCTTTGAGCTGGCTGTTTCTCTCGTCCCTTTCTTTGATTTTCTCTTCCATCTTCCCCTACCTGCATCTTTCATTTCCCATGCCCTACCTGCCTTTATTGCCCTGGCTGCCTCTTCACCCAGATTGCTCATCACTCCACTCTGGCTATGTCTCTACTAGAGATGTCGCGAATAGTTCGCCGGCGGACTTTTTTCAGCGAACATAGCATGTTCGCGTTCGCGGCGAACTGCGAACATATGCGAGATTCGACCCGCCCCCAATACTTTATCATTGAGCAAACTTTGACCCTGCATGTCACAGTCAGCAGACACATTCCAGCCAATCAGCAGCATACACTCCCTTCCACACCCTTCTACCTCATGGACAGCAGCCATTTTGGAATCATAAGTAACTTGCAGTCTTACTGAGAGGAGGGACAGTTTGGATGATACTGCATCAATAGGGAAAACCATAGCTAGGCAAGTTTATTCAGTGTCCAGTGCAGTGCTGAAGGACTCTTGTGCATTATTATTATTATTATTACTACTATTTAATGTGTAGATGTACCAGCTGGGCATGCATTATTATTATTATTATTATTATTATATAATGTGTAGATGTACCAGCTGGGCATGCTTTTGTGCATTATTATTATTATTAGTAGTAAAATACTACTACTACTAATAATAATAATGCACAAGAGCATGCCCAGCCAGTACATCTACACATTATATAGTAATAATAATAATAATAATACACAAGAGCATGCCCAGCTGGTACATCTACACATTATATAGTAATAATAATAATAATGTAGAAGAGCATGCCCAGCCGGTACATCTACACATTATATAATAATAATAATAATAATAATAATAATAATAATGCACAAGAGCATGCCCAGCCGGTACATCTACACATTATATAGTAATAATAATAAGAATAATAATAAAGCAGAAGACCTCCCCTGTGTCTCTACCCCCTCTCTCCCCTGTGTCTCCCCCCCCACTCCCTCCCATGTGTCTCTCTCCCCCCCTCTCCCCTGTGTCTCTCCCACCCTTGCCTTTGTCTCTACCCCCTCTCAATTCCCCAGTGTTTCTTTCCCCCCTCTCCTGTGTCTTTTCCCCCTTCCCTCTTCCCTGTGTCACTCCCCCCTCCCCTGTGTCTCTACCCCCCTCTCCCTTCCCGTGTTTCTTTCCCCCCTCCCCCTGTGTCTTTTCCCCCTTCCCTCTTCCCTGTGTCACCCCCCTCTCCCTTCCCGTGTTTCTTTCCCCCCTCCCCTGTGTCTCTTCCCCCCTTCTCCCCTGTGTCTCTCCCCCCTCATCTGTGTCTCTTCCCCCCTTCTCCCCTGTGTCTCTACCCCCTCTCCCCTGTGTCTCTACCCCCTCTCCCTTCCCCTGTGTTTCTTCCCCCCTCCTCTGTGTCTTTACCCCCCTTTTCTCTCCCCGGTGTCTCCTCACCACTCCCTCCCATTAGTCTCTTCTCCCCTCTCCTCTGTGTCTCTACCCCCCACTCTCTCCTGTGTCTCTCCCCCCTCCCATGTGTCTCTTCCCCTCACCTCTCCCTTACCCTGTTTCTCTTCCCCCCTCTGCCCTGTGTCTTCCTCCCCCTCTCCACTGTGTCTTCCTCCCCCTCTCCCCGCTCCTGTGTCTTCCTCTCCCCTGTGTTTCCTCCCCCTCTCTCCTCCCCTGTTAGCTTCTATACGCATACATACATACAATAAGAAATCTGGGGGGGGGGGGTTACCCCTTACCCCCCCCCCCCCCCCCCCAGTTCCAACACCCATGTGTACTGTATAATATTGTATTGCATTATGTTATATTATATCACTAGCGACTTGCCTGGCACAAATGATGGGGCAATAAAGTTTGAAGCCATGGCAATGCTGTTTGCCACACAATGTGATGCTTTTTGTACTCTGAGGACCTTCGGCGCTCATTGTGAGTCTCTTCCCTCGTGTCCTTCATGTTTCGTGCTTTGCAACGATCAATCTTCGGCGCTCATCGCAAAGACAGATATATAAGTACAGTGTTAAATATATAATTTTTTTTTGTGCAGTGTAAATTAAAAAATGTATTCAGGTCTCAGAGCATAATAAAGTGATTTAGATTTGTAACTGCTTTGAGAGTGCTATCGCTGGCAGCCAATGAGCAGTAATCCAGATATATAACTGCAGAGTAAAAAGTAAAACATTTTAGTGTAGTGTAAAGTCTACATTTTTATTTTCCATTACTAATTAATACTTATTAAATGAATGCACGATAATAACTATTGTGAATGAACAAATGTATTAGGAAGTGCGAAGCGTTAATGTATGTAAAGTAACCGCAGTGTAAAATATGCTATTAAGCGTATTTTTTTTTATATATATTTTTTTTAATAATAATGAATTAATTAATTACTAAAATACTTTACCTATTTGTAATTAATATATCCAGTGATCAATAACCTGAAGAGCTAACAATCAGTTTTGATTTTCCTGCAGCTTACAGTGTACATTTGGACTGTTGGTGACCCGAGGTGTAAGTTTCAGCAATGTGCGCAGTGCACGAGGGGAAACCGCTTGTATAGTCGTGTAACGCGCCATTTTAGATTTGTAATGTTATTAGTTGCAAGTTAGTGTTGTAAAATGGCGGAGATTGTGTATGTGTTACGTGGCTCGCCAGCAGTTTCCATTATTTATAATAGTGTATTTTGTACCTCGTCCGTTCCTAGGTAAAAGTCGTACATGGCTGGCGATGTTTTGCGCGGTTTGGGGTCGTGTAGCCTCGTTTTCATTTTTTCCGGACGCCATTTTTTTTGTCGCTTAGCCGATTTACAAGTGCCAACTGGGGAAGACGTTACAGATATCACATATATAGTTGTGAGCAGGCGGGTTGTTGCTAACGCTGCAGGCTTGCGAAGCGAGGGCCAGAGTTGCTGGCAAGGAGCGCCGAAGGCCGGGACTTACACCATCAAATTTACGGACTTACCATCCAAAAATACGGGACTTAGAAAAAAAAACATTACGAGCTCACAAAAATACGACCCTTAACGCCCGAACCGCACGCACTTAAAAACATTAAAAACACAATAAATACACACAACAAACACATAAAAAGCTTACCCACAGCAAGGCGGGCACCGAGGACCTCTGCAAGTGAAGTTACACCTCCATTTAAGTCCAAATTCATGAGTTTACACACCCGAAAATCACCTAAGTGAGAGAAAAAATGGCCCTTGAAAAAAAGAAAACGAGGCTACAGGACCCTAAACACGCAAAACACATACGGATTTTCCTAAAAAGCGAGGTAAAGATACACTATTAACAAGGACGCTAAATCATCCACACCCGCGTACCACATACACATTCCCCGCCATTTTACAACACTAACTTACACAATGCGGAAGTACCCAGCTACCCTAACGGCTTCCCCTCGCGCACGCAGCCTATTTACACTACACACTGCACACATTGCTGACACTTACACAGCAGCTCCACAGCACTGAAAACCTACATTGTATGCTGCAGGAACATGAAAACAGATTGTCAGCTCTTCAGCACAATGCTTCCTGCATATATTACTTACAAATAGGTAAAGTATATTCATTTAGTAATTATTTCATTAGCATACAAAAATACATATACACAAAAAAAACATTATCACATTAAACATAAAAGCCATTCACTGCGCGCCTCAAAACGAGCGCCAACGCTGCTCATAGCATACAAAGCCTTGCAATAAGCGCAAAAAACACATCACCGCCGACCAAAGAATAACAGCAAAAGCGCCTATCAGAAAAAATACAACCAACAGCCTCGCAATGAGCGCCGAAGGATCTCCGACCGCCAACAAAATGAATGTCTCGTCCAAATCATTACCTGTTTTACAATCTTATTGCCGCCATTTTTTGATGGGCAAGTCGCTAGTAAATATATAAAGATCAAGATAATAAAAGTATCAGGAAATGTAACACAAAGATGCACGCGCGTCTGAATAATACGACAAATACGGATTTTTGTCATAAGTGATATGATCGCAGTATTGGGTCATAAACCCTAAACACTGGAATCTGTTACATACAATTTACTGATGATGTCATTAATGGGCTTCAAGGGGGGGGGATCTCTTTTCATACTTTTTGAGCGGTGCAAATCCAACATACGCAGAGCAGAAACGCCACATCTGTGGGACACACACAAAGGGGTTCACTTTGGGAGAAAAAAACAAACAAATATGAAATATTTAATAATCATATTTTGATGTTACCAACAGATAAGGAAACGAAACTGAGGTTATTATATCTAATAGTAGCAAGCCTGGGAGTACTGGGAGTAATAATACTGCAGCAGGAGGTCAGGACTAATGTCACTCTATAGACACCCAGTCAGATAAAGGTCAGTACTAATGTCACCTATAGACCCCCAGTCATATAAAGGTCAGTACTAATGTCACTCTATAGACACCCAGTCAGATAAAGGTCAGTACTAATGTCCCTCTATAGACACCCAGTCAGCTAAAGGTCAGTACTAATGTCCCTCTATAGACACCCAGTCAGATAAAGGTCATTACTAATGTCCCTCTATAGACACCCAGTCAGATAAAGGTCAGTACTAATGTCACCTATAGACCCCCAGTCATATAAAGGTCAGTACTAATGTCACTCTATAGACACCCAGTCAGATAAAGGTCAGTACTAATGTCCCTCTATAGACACCCAGTCAGCTAAAGGTCAGTACTAATGTCCCTCTATAGACACCCAGTCAGATAAAGGTCATTACTAATGTCCCTCTATAGACACCCAGTCAGATAAAGGTCAGTACTAATGTCCCTCTATGGACCCCCAGTCAGATAAAGGTCATTACTAATGTCCCTCTATAGACACCCAGTCAGATAAAGGTCATTACTAATGTCCCTCTATAGACACCCAGTCAGATAAAGGTCAGTACTAATGTCCCTCTATAGACCCCCAGTCATATAAAGGTCATTACTAATGTCCCTCTATAGACACCCAGTCAGATAAAGGTCAGTACTAATGTCACCTATAGACCCCCAGTCATATAAAGGTCATTACTAATGTCCCTCTATAGACACCCAGTCAGATAAAGGTCAGTACTAATGTCACCTATAGACCCCCAGTCATATAAAGGTCAGTACTAATGTCACTCTATAGACACCCAGTCAGATAAAGGTCAGTACTAATGTCCCTCTATAGACACCCAGTCAGCTAAAGGTCAGTACTAATGTCCCTCTATAGACACCCAGTCAGATAAAGGTCATTACTAATGTCACTCTATAGACACCCAGTCAGATAAAGGTCAGTACTAATGTCCCTCTATAGACACCCAGTCAGATAAAGGTCATTACTAATGTCACCTATAGACCCCCAGTCATGTAAGGTGTAACCCTTACACTACCTGATCGATACAACATCATACCTGATGTTTTAAAGCACGTTATTCCAAACAATTTAGGAATGTTAGGTAATTTATGCCCTTTATGGCTTAAAACCAGACTCTGTATCAACTATGTAATTTTCCGTGGGAGTTTTGCCATGGATCCCCCTCCGGCATGCCACAGTCCAGTTGTTAGACCCCTTGAAACAACTTTCCCATCACTATTGTGGCCAGAAAGAGTCCCTGTGGGTTTTAAAATTCGCCTGCCCATTGAAGTCTATGGCGGTTCGCCGATGTTCGCCGGTCCGCAAACATTTGCGGAGGTTCGCGTTCGCGGTTCGCGAACCGAAAATGTTAGGTTCGCGACATCACTAGTCTCTACCCTTTTCATATCTCTTACTCCACCTTTGCTCGCCCTACCTCTCTCTTCACTTTCCTTTACTGTCTCATCTCTCCCTGTCTGTTTCCCACATTCCTTTCCTTGATTTTTTCTTCCTTTGCCCATCCTGATTACTTCTCTCCTGTCTTCTCTGTCTTCTTTCCCATGTCCTACCTCGCTGATAGATGTGCCTGGTGTGCTGTGGTCACGGAGAGCCGGACTTGTATGAACAAGTAAACAACAGCTACCTCTAGCTCCGCTCTTGCCCTGGTTGTGGAGTTCCTTTCCCATTCTTCTAGATACTTTAGCTACTCCCAACCATTTCTTCAGATATATACCGTATATACTCGAGTATAAGCCGAGAAGGGAGAAGGGAGGATGAGGAGAGAGGATGGGGGGTTGAGGAGGGGGGTTGAGGAGGGAGGTTGAGGAGGGAGGATGAGGAGGGGGGTTGAGGATGGGGGGGTAAGGTTGAGGATGAGGAGGGAGGTTGAGGAGGGGGGGTTGAGGATGGGGGGGTTGAGGTTGAGGAGGGGGTTGAGGATAAGGAGGGGGTTGAGGATAAGGAGGGGGTTGAGGATGAGGATCATGTTTCTTATCAGTTGTACAGCCTACCTTATACTTATGCATTAGGGTCTCAACACATATGGGGGACATGTTAATGGTTTTGCACAGTTGTAGATCAGACTTTTGAGTTCCCATTTGACTTGGCAGAATTAATGTAGCCATCACCTTTATGCTTTGGATTTTTGAACCATGGTCCATCTTTGGAATTAACCAACTCACATCTAGTATATAAGACGTAACAAACACCAACATTTTTTTCAAAATATATATTTTGTCTATGTCACCTACAATTGTCCTGCTGGCTCCTATCTAACCTGGGGGGTTCTTAAGCTTCAGATACATTTGTAAATCCCCTGAGGTGTTGCCAGTCCTCAGTATACAATCTTGCAGAAGTGGAAGGTAAAGTTGGTGATTGCATTTTAGACTGTCCTGGAGATTAGCAGTTAATTGCTCTTAAATGCTTGTAATCTTATTGCTTTCATAAGATCATTGCAAACAAAACCGTCAAGTGATTGTCCCATATAAACAGGATTATTTGTAATCTTGTTTGTTCCAGTTTTAGGGCCGGCTACTTTATTAGGAAGGCCCAGATACATTACAAAACAACAAAAAAGTATATAGACGATATACTTTGTAAAATAGATGCCCAGGAGAATAACTTTAACAAAATGTATTTCTCAGATGAAGGATCAGTAAACAAAATTCATAAATAGTATTAATCAAGCAAACATATATAAACAGTCACCGTATCCCACCCCACCCCACTCCAATACATTCAGAAGTAGGTAGCCAAAAAAATAAATGCAAGTCCAACTTGCCCTGATCTGTAATTACATCTTCATGCATTTAGTACTGCAGATTACTGCCTGGATGGTTCTTAAGCTTCAGATACATTTGTGAACCAGGGGCGGAGCTACAGCTGCTGTGGCCCTTCCTCACCCTAGGAAGTGGAGTACAGCATAAGGCAGGTAAGAAAGTATTTATATAGGTGTGTATATATATATATATATATATATATATATATATATATATATATATATATATATACAGTGCCTTGCAAAAGTATTCACCCCCTTGGCATTTTTCGTGTTTTGTTGCTTCACAACCTGGAATTAACATGGATTGTTTGAGGATTTGCATCATTTAATTTACAGAACATTCCCACAACTTTGAAGATGTTTTTATATTTTTTATTGTGAAGCAAAAAACAAATAGGACAAAATAACAGAAAAGGTCAATGTGCATAACTATTCACCCCCCCTAAAGTCAATAATTTGTAGAGCCACCTTTTGCACCAATCACAGCTCCAAGTCGCTTTGGATAAGTCTCTATGAGCTTGCCACATCTTATCACTGGGATTTTTGCCCATTCCTCCTTGCAAAACTGTTCCAGCTCCTTCAAGTTGGATGGTTTGCGCTTGTGAACAGCAATCTTTAAGTCTGGCCACAGATTTTCTATTTGATTGCGGTCTGGGCTGTGACTCAGCCATTCCAACACATTTACATGGTTCCCCTTAAACCACTCAAGTGTTGCTTTAGCAGTGTGTTTGGGGTCATTGTCCTGCTGGAAGGTGAAGCCCCGTCCTAGCCTCAAATCACGCACAGGGTGGTACAGGTTTTGCTCAAGAATATCCCTGTATTTAGCACCATCCATCTTTCCATCAACTCTGACCAGTTTCCCAGTCCCGGCTGCTGAAAAACACCCCCATAGCATGATGCTGCCACCTCCATGTTTCACTGTGGGGATGGTGTTCTTTGGGTGGTGTGATGTGTTGGGTTTGCGCCAGACATAGCGTTTTTTTTATGGCTGAAAAGTTAAATGTTAGTCTCATCAGACCGGAGCACCTTCCTCCATACATTTTGGGAGTCTCCCACATGCCTTTTCGCAAACTCAAAACGTGCCATTTTGTTTTTTGCTGAAAGTAATGGCTTTCTTCTGGCCACTCTGCCATAAAGCCCAACTTTATGGCGCGTACGGCTTATTGTCATCCTATGTACAGATACTCCAGTCTCTGCTGAGGAACTCTGCAGCTCCTCCAGGGTTACCTTAGGTCTCTGTGCTGCCTCTCTGATTAATGCCCTCCTTGCCCGGTCTGTGAGTTTTGGTGGACGGCCGTCTCTTGGCAGGTTTGCTGTTGTGCCATGTTCTTTCCATTTGGTTACGATAGATTTGATGTTGCTCCTGGGGATCATCAAAGATTTGGATATTTTTTTATAACCTATCCGTGACTTGTACTTCTCAACAACATTGTCCCTTACTTGTTTGGAGAGTTCCTTGGTCTTCATGGCAGTGTTTGGTTAGTGGTGCCTCTGAGTGCTTAAGTGTTGCAGCCTCTGGGGCCTTTCAAAAAAGGTGTGTATATGTAATGACAGATTATGTGACACTTAGATTGTACACAGGTGGACATCATTTCAATAATTATGTGACTTAAGAAGGTAATTGGTTGCACCCGAGCTTTTTATGGGATTCATAACAAAGGGGGTGAATACATACTCACATGCCAATTTTCTGTTTTCTATTTCTAAAAAAATAGTTTTAGGTATATATTTTTCTCATTTCACTTCACCAACTTAGACTATTGTGTTCTGATCCATCACATAAAATTCAGATTAACAAAACATTGAACTTAAGGCTGTAATGTAACAAAATAGGTAAAAAGTCAAGGGGGTGAATACTTTTGCAAGACACTGTATATATATATATATATATATATATATATATATATATATATATATATAAATGGATATACGTGTATGTCTATATGTGTATATATGTTTTCTATAATATGTTGTTTGATTCACCTATACTCATTTACCTGATGATGTCAGATGCTGCCTTCACTCTCTCTACATCGCTGTTTACGTTCAATCTGAGGGTTTCATCTCATATCAGTGTTTTTGTGCTCTTTGTGCCTTATCCGTTAATCTGCCATTTAGGGATTATTTCAACTACCTTTCCTCAGTATAGATGTATACTTTCGGTGGTGGGAGTGTCATGGTCTGGGCCTGCATGAGTGCTGCCGGCACTAGGGAGCTACAATTCATTGAGGGAACCATGAATGCCAACATGTACTGTGACATACTGAAGCAGAGCATGATCCCCTCCCTTCAGAGACTGGGCCGCAGGACAGTATTCCAACATGATAACGACCCCAAACACACCTCCAAGATGACCACTGCCTTGCTAAAGAAGCTGAAGGTAAAGGTGATGGACTGGCCAAGCATGTCACCAGACCTAAACCCTATTGAGCATCTGTGGGGCATCCTTTAAAATGGAAGGTGGGGGAGTGCGAGGTCTCTAACATCCACCAGCTCTGAGATGTCATCATGGAGGAGTGGAAGAGGACTCCAGTGGCAACCTGTGAAGCTCTGGTGAACTACATGAGGGTTAAGGCACTGCTGGAAAATAATGGCGGCCACACAAAATATTGACACTTTGGACATTTCCACTTAGGGGTGTACTCACTTTTGTTGACAATGGTTTAGACATTAATGGCTGTGTGTTGAGTTATTTTGAGGGGACAGCAAATTTACACTGTTATACAAGCCGTACACTTACTACTTCACATTGTAGCAGAGGGGCATTTCTTCAGTGTTGTCACATGGGAAGATATAATAAAATATTCACAAAAATGTGAGGGGTGTGAGATACTGTATATATATATATATATATATATATATATATATATATATATATATATATATAAATATGTTATATGTACACACATTTATATTTTTAATTTTTTTATATATATTTTTTTAATTTGGAGGGGGGGGGGGGCAAATTTCTTTTTGCACTGGGGCCCCCCATGCAGTATCTCTGCCACTGTTGTGAACCCCTGACTTTAATTGAATTATACTTTCAGGGAGGTGCTAGTGGGTAGTTTTGAGGATTATCTGACATCAGGAGCAAAGGGGTAAACAAGGCAGAAAAGAGATTGGGCTCAGGAAGAAAATGTAATTGTGAGGATGGAGGTGGTTGTGGGGCATAGGGGTCAAGGTACAGTGAAGCTCTGTCAGATGGGGATTTACAGACAAGGGTTAAGAATTTGAAAAAGCGAAGGAGTAGACTGAGAGCCATTGGAGTTGGGCGCGGAGAGTGGCCGGTGTTTGACAGACTGAATGTGGTGCGGACAGAGGTATTCAGGCTTGTTGAATTGATGAATTCATTTTCTGGGAGGAGAAGTGTTTTACAGTGGTCAAGTCAGATAAATATTAATGATTTAATATTGAGTTTTGTTGTGGAGAAAGATGGAGGAATGGGTTTTTTGATGTAGATATGAATGATCAGGGTTGGGTTCTGGAGGGGTTATAATAAAGGGCAGCGTCAAAGATGGCACCACAGTTATACAAGAGGAGATGGTACAAAGGTTAAGTGGCGTAAAACTTACTCAACTTTCTGGATGCATCATATTTATCTTGGTTTCTTATTTTCCATTCACACATTGAGTCAATACTCCTACAAATATTTTGAACCAACTTCAGAAAGTCCCCAACTTTCAAAGTTTCGATTTACATGGTATTGGACTCCAGGTACAGAATAGTATATTACTACTACTACGACTATAACGATGGTCTCTGAATCTTTCTAAGTCAGATGGTGTAGTCAAGTGTTGCCTGAAAGCTATCACTTTGAAAGCAGCACCCCCTAGTGCACAAATTTGGTATGGAGTGGTAATTTATTTCAATTGAGGGGGATGATCTTTTGCTCTTTACTGTTATGAGAAAATCAAATAATCCAACAAGAATTTGCTAAAACATATTTCTTGAGATCAGGGAGATCTAACACTTCCAGCTATCTGTAACTCAGGCTTTGCACCAGTCTTTTGATGGAGCTCTTCATATATTTTTCAACTAGTGACAGGAAGTGCTCAGACTTTGCCATTAAAGCTGTGCAGTAAATTGGCAGCAAAAACAACACTAAGCCAACATAAACATGAATATACCAGACCTAGATTCATTTTATGATTAATCAAGATAAAAAAAAAATAATAGTCACTCAGCCCTACAAATAACATGAATTATACTCAGCATGCGAACATATAGATTCGATGGCAAGTTTCTGCAGGGGAAATTGAGAGCAAAAAAACAACTTTTTTTCTCTAGCATCACAGGGCCTGTTTTACAGTCGGGTATATGCAGAGCCCTAAACCCCGCTATATCTGTGTGTTTTTTTTTCCGTGGGACCCCGCTTAACGCTCTGCTTCGTGATATTGCTCTTTTTTCCTTGCAGAACCCTGTTTAACGCTTTAAGGAGCGTGACCGCTTTAACAGGGGCACCATATTGTGGGAGAGAGAGAGCCAGAGAAAGACAGAAAAAGAGAGAGAGATACAGCTAAATCCAACTTGGAAGATCCATTGGCAAGGTACATAATACTGTGATGGAGAGAGCCATTGCCAGCAGGGACCCCCATATCCTGGAGACTACATCCAGTGGCAAGGTATGGTGCAGAATACTGTATTGTCATTGTTTTGCATAATGTGATTGTTAATTGTCTAATAAAATCTATATTAATTGTATTTTTTGTACTGTTTTTTAGATGACTGAGCGCAAAGAGGAGCAGGCTAAAGGCAAGCCCTAGAGTATTCCTCTGGATGTCAAGATTCAAGTGCTGGACTGCCTGGAGAAAGGAGAACGCCAGGTGGATATCGGGGCAGATTTCCATTTGCCTACCTCCACTATCCGCACTATCCTCAAAAGCAAGGATAAGATCTGCACTTAAGCGACGACCAGCACTGCTTTTTTGGCCAAGAAGATCAATAATCAGTAATACGCCCTTGAGGAGATGAAGAAGTGTCTGTCCATCTGGACAGATGACGAGCTGGAGCTTAACATGACTCTCAGCCAGGCCATCGTAATGGAGAAGGCGAAGAGCATTTACTCCAACATCCAGAGTCAAGATCCAGATGTGACAGAGTTTTGCAGCAAGTAGAGGTTGGTTTGACTGGTTTAAGAAAAGGTACAACCTCTACAATACTAAGATCACGGTGAAGGAGCAAGTGCGGACACCAAGGCTGCTGCAGATTTTTAAGCCTCTTTCAAGGACGTGGTGGAAAGAGGGAGCTATCCACCGAGATCCTGTTCCTGCCGCCCAACACAACATCGCAGGGGGCGATTGCCACCTTTAAGGCCTTCTATCTCCGCCGCACATTCCGCCAGCTGAACACACTGACCGCCAGGACAAGCAATAAATGTTGGACTTCTGGAAGCAGTGCCACATCATGAAGGCTGTCTCCAACATTAATATTCTCTGGAAAGAGGTGACACAGCAGTGCATCAAGGCTGTGTGAAAAAATATCTGGCCAGAGCTGTGTGAGGATGTGCAATTGCCAGATCTCATCATAGTGGAGATAGCGGACCTTGTGACCACAGCTGGACTGGGAGACACAAATGCTTAGGACATCGAGCATTTAGTCCAGGCTTCAGGGTGCAAAACCCTTGGTTTATTTTGCTTTCTATTTATGCTGCTGTGTGCAGTTCACAGTAAGTAAAAAAAAGTTTTAAAATTCTATTGGTGTTGTTTTTTTTCCAAAGTCTTTTCCCTAACTTCCCCATGTTAAACTTCCCCATTTTGCTCCGTTTCACTTAACACTCAGAGCGGTTGGAACCTATCTACAGCGTTAAGCGGGGTATACCTGTAAAATATTACTTTTTCTAATTCAGTAAGACCGTAAAGCAATTTGCCCACAGAGGTACTTTAAGTGGAGATGGGGTAAAAACATGTTTTGATTTGCTCCTTTGATTGTGTTATTGCTTAAAAAATGTTTTTGCTGACGAATGCCCAGGGCGTCCTCGGTGAATAGCGCCTCATTCCTTCTGTGCTTCTTAGTGCTAGTGCCTGAGTGAAGCCTTTGGGTCCCCCAACCTTAAGGACCCCTTTGATCTTCTGGGCTTTGGTCATTAGGTCCAGGGAACCCAGAATATTCTTGGTCTACCCACTCACACTAGGTATGGGGGGAGGGGCTTTCCTCCATCTTCTGGACCAGAGCCCTCCAATGAGGACTAGATCTTTGCCAGAAGGACAGCTGCCACCAGTCCACCCTAGCTCGGATTTCTGGGGGAGCAGCTACTACCAACTCTGACAAGGTCCTTCGCCAAAGGGTCATTCCTCAAGGACATAAGAAACCCCTTGGTTTTTACTGGTGTTAACAAAACGTGCCATGCCAAAAGCAAAAGTGTGCTCGTATCGGTTGTGCTATAGTCCGGTTTCCCTTTTCCCACATCCCTTTTGGGCTCCTTCCATAACCCTCCAGGCAGGTGCTACCCATATATATATATAGATGAATAATCAGAGTATTGCAGTATATAGTGATACCTTTTTTATTGGACAAACATATTCATAGGTTTCATGATGAGCTTTCGAGAGCGTTCCTCTCTTTGTCGAGTTAGAGGGGAGGAGACGTGGGGGTTGAACCATGTATATAATTGGCTGTTGTGATAATTATGTGGGTGTAGCCCTTCAGAGGGCACCATTGCATAAAAGGAGATCCCCTGTCATTAAAGTTGATTTCTTGACCCTTCAAAACGTAGCCTCGTCTCGTTCTTGGAGGGGATTGCTATATCATACTGGGGATTGCTATGCGCTGCATACTCCTTGGGAGCTTTAAGCTACGGCAGTTGTGGAGTCTGTGGTGGTGGTGGTGTCCGGTGCGGTGCTTGTAGTCCTCGAAGCAAACTAGGACGCGTCCATCTAACAGGGGTACCCGGTCAGGGTGCCAGTAGATCCGTATTTTGCGAGGTCATAATTTTTTTTCTAATATAATATATAAATTATGGGTCAAAGCTTTCATGGGAAAGACATACTTCTCTATAATGCCTGGCTACATCTGATAATGCATGATTGCTATTTTTTGTGTCCCTTATTCATTTAATCTGGGGGTGATTTGTCGTTAACCCCCCCCCCCCCCCCCCCCCATTTCCCTCTTGCTCCTACGCCCCTGGGTGTAGCTAAACTCCCCAACACACAGTGAGCAAGGAGTCAACATCTGGAGCCCCCTACCACCCTTAGGCACTGAAACTGTTCTATAGGTCTGGTTACCTACTCAGAGATCATTCATTTAGCTCACTTGTGAGAAATATCCTGTAGTATATCAGTCTGGTCTCGCTCAAAAGAGTTTTTCTACATTTAAGCGTTAACAGCACCATCTACGACTCTGCAATTTTGCCCATCAGAGGGGTGACTTGATCATTGTTCAATAAATTGATAATATATTACACACCCTGACTGTGTGAATACGTCAATATATCCAAGAAGATGCTCTGTCTTCCCTAACAGTTGCTTAATGCAGATATAACTTAAAAGTGCACTATTCTCCCACACATACACATATTGCATTACACATTGGAATCCAATATTCACCTCAAGATTACTACAAGATGTGGAGTACCATCCAAGCTACACAGACTTGTTGGGGAGCATTATATGTACCTCATATCTTGAGGTCACTAGAGGTGAGAGTTAAATCCATATCCATGCTCTCTATTGAGACATTTTACTACTGATATTACTACAGAACATTTACAGCGACATACTCACCCTGGCCAGCCTTTTTCTTCAGAGTAGAATTGCCTGGTATTTTGGGACTGGATTACTCTATTGGGTGAGACCAGATTGGATATTTACTCTTAAGAGCAAAAGTGAGTTACTAGAGGTTGCTCTCAGAGTGGGTTATCATGTCCATAGAGCTAACCTTTTAAGGTTAGTTCGTTCTCCGATTTAGCACCTCTATTTTGCTTTTTGTTTACAACACCATTACCCTCTGGGGTGATAAATCAGGAAAGCAAATAAAGCAAAAGTAAACACATACCCAAAGTACAATTCACCCACCATAAAAACATACTGCATAACAGTCAAATGATTTCTTAAAGGGAACGTTGTAACCTGGTTAATTAATGTTATCCTCCTTAATGTAATTGTCAGCCCGTGGAAATGTCCTCTTTCTTCCTGTTCACTCTCATGTGTGAATTTTAAATGGCAAATTAATTGAGGAGGATACAATTAATTAAGTAACCTAGTTAAAACATTTATATAACAAAAAATACCAAAATAGTCCCTTTAAGTGTCATATTTATAGTATGAACTGACAAAGAACTTTATAGGTGGCAAGGCATTTTTAAAACAAATAAATATGACCCTTTAATTTTCTCTGCAATTTTCAAAATTGCTTTATTACAGGGAGACATTCACTTTTGTTCCTAATAGGATTAATCACATGGGTAGGAACCTGAATGCAAATATACTCTCTGTTTAGTTCTATTGAAATGGTGTGACAATGTTGAGGAGCTTAGTGATTAAAAAGATTAATTGTTTTTACCAACATTGAAATGTTTTTAATGTTTACTTTCATCTAGTTTGCATGACTTTACTAATATCACATATATAGTTGTGAGCAAACGAGTTGTTGCTAACGCTTGCGGGCTCGCAAAGCGAGGTTTGCAGTTGCTGGCAAGGAGCGCCGAAGGCACTCCATGCCAGCAACTGCGTCCCTCGCAAACTTCACGTCATAACGCAAGCAGCAGCTGCGACCCTCGCAAACTTCACATCATAACGTAAACAACATACGAGACACGTTAACACACATTACGACCTTGCAAAAGTCGGCTGCAACCAGCAGACAGCAAAAAATTAAAAACACAATAAATACACACACCACATACATAAACATAAAATAAAAGAGTTTAGACACTAAAAAATTCTCTAAGCGAGAGAAAAAATGGCCGCCGAACAAAACGAAAACGAGGCTACAGCAGTCTAAAGACGCAAAACACCACCAGAAATACGCAAAACACCACAAAACACCTACGGATATTCCGCAAAAGCACGGATTCCACACATTTGCCGCCATTTAACAACAATGCGGAAGTACACAGCTACGCTAACGGTTTGGTCTCGGGCACGCACACTATTACACTGCACACATTCATCACGCTTACACAGCAGCTCCACACCACCAATGCTCCAGCAACATGAAAACAGATTGTCAGCTCTTCAACAAAATGCTTCAAAATAGGTAAAGTATATTCATTTATTAATGTATTATTTATTTCATTATTACACACCAAACAGCATTAGCTCACTTACAATTTCATTGCCGTCATTTTTTGACGGGCAATTCTCTAGTTACCATATATACTCGAGTATAAGCCAACCCGAGTATAAGCCGAGGCACCTATTTTACCACAAAATACTGGGAAAACTTAGTGACTCGAGTATAAGCCGAGGGTGAGAAATGTGCTGCCCCCTGTGTCCCTCTTGTGTCCTCTGTGTCCGCCTCTTGTGTGTCCTCTGTGCCCCTTTCTTGTGTCCCCCCTCTCCCTCCCCTGTGTCTCCTTCCCCCTCTCTCTCCCCTGTGTCTCTTCCCCTCCTCTCCCTCCCCGGTGTCTCTTCCCCCTCTCCCTTACCTGGATCTCGTTGCCCTCTCCCTTTCCTGTGTCTCTTTCCCTCCCCCTCCCTTCCCTGTGTCTCTTTCCCTCCCCCTCCCTTATCACCCTCCTTAACCCCCCTCCTCAACCTCCCTCCTCGTCCTCAACCTCCCTCCTCAACCCCCCTCCTCAACCCCCCTATCCTCATCCTCAACCTCCCTCCTCAACCCCCCTCCTCATCCTCAACCCCCCTCCTCAACCTCCCTCCTCAACCCCCCTATTCTCATCCTCAATCCCCCCATCCTCACGGTAGGGCGAGAGAGACACGGGGGGGAGACACGGGGGTGGTGACTCGAGTATAAGCCAAGAGGGCCCTTTTCAGCCTTAAAAAAAATGGGCTGAAAAACTTGGCTTATTGTTGAGTATTTACGGTATATGTATAGTATCATCATGTTTTCCTGAAATAGCTTTCATTTACTGAATCACTATAATAGTTGTGGTTCTTACGATTGATGGGGGAGTTTGCGAATGTTGGTCAAGCTTTGGCAAGCAGGCAACTGTTGGTCGAAGCCAAGCGAGCACGCGACTGCGAGCCTTGCTAAGCGAGGCGAGCAGTTGACACACGGCCCTGCGAGGCCCGTGGGTCTTCGACTGCAATGAGCGCCGAAGGCCAAAGATGCAGGCATGTCAAACTGACGGCCTATAAAATCCAAAATTGCAGTTTGTAGCATTTTTCCAGTTCCAATTAAGTGAGGTGCACACTGTGCTAAAGTATGTACCCTAACCTTCATGTTTTTACTAAAAGGAATTAGACAAAAGCCATACTTAGCTGTATCAGCAATAACTGGGGCCTAGAATAATTTCAATATTGGAAGCCGGGCCTACAACATCATTTCATGTTAGCCTGTCTAGGATCTAACATATCCAGTTCAATAAATACTACTAAAATGACCGATGTGTAGTTTTATGTTGGGCTTGTTGTTGTATAAAACATGTATTCATGGTATTGGGCTGGGTCATATGCTCTTGTTTGTTTGCTCGCCTCCTCCACCCCCTCATACGTTTCCTGTGTGTTACTACACTGACCACTTCCTTTTTTTTAAGGTGACATTTTAGGATGGATATTGCAACCACTAGAAACTGTTTCCTAGAGATGTGTCATGATTAACATATCTGCACTAGCTTCACACCTCATTTCACTGGCGTCTTACTTCTCTCTCGCTCTGGCTATCGTTTTTGTTCCTTTGCCTGCTTCTCACTTCGCTCTGGCTGACGATTTCTCTTTTCCTATCTTTCACTTCATCTTTGATTGTCTCTGATTTTCCTTGCTCTTTCTCTGCCTTCTCTGACTGTTTCTTCCTGCCCTTTGAGCTGGCTGTTTCTCTCGTCCCTTTCTTTGATTTTCTCTTCCATCTTCCCCTACCTGCATCTTTCATTTCCCATGCCCTACCTGCCTTTATTGCCCTGGCTGCCTCTTCACCCAGATTGCTCATCACTCCACTCTGGCTATGTCTCTACTAGAGATGTCGCGAATAGTTCGCCGGCGGACTTTTTTCAGCGAACATAGCATGTTCGCGTTCGCGGCGAACTGCGAACATATGCGAGATTCGACCCGCCCCCAATACTTTATCATTGAGCAAACTTTGACCCTGCATGTCACAGTCAGCAGACACATTCCAGCCAATCAGCAGCATACACTCCCTTCCACACCCTTCTACCTCATGGACAGCAGCCATTTTGGAATCATAAGTAACTTGCAGTCTTACTGAGAGGAGGGACAGTTTGGATGATACTGCATCAATAGGGAAAACCATAGCTAGGCAAGTTTATTCAGTGTCCAGTGCAGTGCTGAAGGACTCTTGTGCATTATTATTATTATTATTACTACTATTTAATGTGTAGATGTACCAGCTGGGCATGCATTATTATTATTATTATTATTATTATATAATGTGTAGATGTACCAGCTGGGCATGCTTTTGTGCATTATTATTATTATTAGTAGTAAAATACTACTACTAATAATAATAATAATGCACAAGAGCATGCCCAGCCAGTACATCTACACATTATATAGTAATAATAATAATAATAATACACAAGAGCATGCCCAGCTGGTACATCTACACATTATATAGTAATAATAATAATAATGTAGAAGAGCATGCCCAGCCGGTACATCTACACATTATATAATAATAATAATAATAATAATAATAATAATAATAATGCACAAGAGCATGCCCAGCCGGTACATCTACACATTATATAGTAATAATAATAAGAATAATAATAAAGCAGAAGACCTCCCCTGTGTCTCCCCCCCCCCTCTCCCCTGTGTCTCCCCCCCACTCCCTCCCATGTGTCTCTCTCCCCCCCTCTCCCCTGTGTCTCTCCCACCCTTGCCTTTGTCTCTACCCCCTCTCAATTCCCCAGTGTTTCTTTCCCCCCTCTCCTGTGTCTTTTCCCCCTTCCCTCTTCCCTGTGTCACTCCCCCCCTCCCCTGTGTCTCTACCCCCCTCTCCCTTCCCGTGTTTCTTTCCCCCCTCCCCTGTGTCTTTTCCCCCTTCCCTCTTCCCTGTGTCACCCCCCTCTCCCTTCCCGTGTTTCTTTCCCCCCTCCCCTGTGTCTTTCCCCCCTTCCTTCTCCCCTGTGTCTCTCCCCCCTCATCTGTGTCTCTTCCCCCTTCTCCCCTGTGTCTCTACCCCCTCTCCCCTGTGTCTCTACCCCCTCTCCCTTCCCCTGTGTTTCTTCCCCCCTCCTCTGTGTCTTTACCCCCTTTTCTCTCCCCGGTGTCTCCTCACCACTCCCTCCCATTAGTCTCTACCCCCTCTCCTCTGTGTCTCTACCCCCCACTCTCTCCTGTGTCTCTCCCCCCTCCCATGTGTCTCTTCCCCTCACCTCTCCCTTACCCTGTTTCTCTTCCCCCCTCTGCCCTGTGTCTTCCTCCCCCTCTCCACTGTGTCTTCCTCCCCCTCTCCCCTCTTCTGTGTCTTCCTCTCCCCTGTGTTTCCTCCCCCTCTCTCCTCCCCTGTTAGCTTCTATACGCATACATACATACGATAAGAAATCTGGGGGGGGGGGGGGTTACCCCGTAGCCCCCCCCCCCCCCAGTTCCAACACCCATGTGTACTGTATAATATTGTATTGCATTATGTTATATTATATCACTAGCGACTTGCCTGGCACAAATGATGGGGCAATAAAGTTTGAAGCCATGGCAATGCTGTTTGCCACACAATGTGATGCTTTTTGTACTCTGAGGACCTTCGGCGCTCATTGTGAGTCTCTTCCCTCGTGTCCTTCATGTTTCGTGCTTTGCAACGATCAATCTTCGGCGCTCATCGCAAAGACAGATATATAAGTACAGTGTTAAATATATAATTTTTTTTTGTGCAGTGTAAATTAAAAAATGTATTCAGGTCTCAGAGCATAATAAAGTGATTTAGATTTGTAACTGCTTTGAGAGTGCTATCGCTGGCAGCCAATGAGCAGTAATCCAGATATATAACTGCAGAGTAAAAAGTAAAACATTTTAGTGTAGTGTAAAGTCTACATTTTTATTTTCCATTACTAATTAATACTTATTAAATGAATGCACGATAATAACTATTGTGAATGAACAAATGTATTAGGAAGTGCGAAGCGTTAATGTATGTAAAGTAACCGCAGTGTAAAATATGCTATTAAGCGTATTTTTTTTATATATATTTTTTTTAATAATAATGAATTAATTAATTACTAAAATACTTTACCTATTTGTAATTAATATATCCAGTGATCAATAACCTGAAGAGCTAACAATCAGTTTTGATTTTCCTGCAGCTTACAGTGTACATTTGGACTGTTGGTGACCCGAGGTGTAAGTTTCAGCAATGTGCGCAGTGCACGAGGGGAAACCGCTTGTATAGTCGTGTAACGCGCCATTTTAGATTTGTAATGTTATTAGTTGCAAGTTAGTGTTGTAAAATGGCGGAGATTGTGTATGTGTTACGCGGCTCGCCAGCAGTTTCCATTATTTATAATAGTGTATTTTGTACCTCGTCCGTTCCTAGGTAAAAGTCGTACATGGCTGGCGATGTTTTGCGCGGTTTGGGGTCGTGTAGCCTCGTTTTCATTTTTTTCCGGACGCCATTTTTTTTGTCGCTTAGCCGATTTACAAGTGCCAACTGGGGAAGACGTTACAGATATCACATATATAGTTGTGAGCAGGCGGGTTGTTGCTAACGCTGCAGGCTTGCGAAGCGAGGGCCAGAGTTGCTGGCAAGGAGCGCCGAAGGCCGGGACTTACACCATCAAATTTACGGACTTACCATCCAAAAATACGGGACTTAGAAAAAAAAACATTACGAGCTCACAAAAATACGACCCTTAACGCCCGAACCGCACGCACTTAAAAACATTAAAAACACAATAAATACACACAACAAACACATAAAAAGCTTACCCACAGCAAGGCGGGCACCGAGGACCTCTGCAAGTGAAGTTACACCTCCATTTAAGTCCAAATTCATGAGTTTACACACCCGAAAATCACCTAAGTGAGAGAAAAAATGGCCCTTGAAAAAAAGAAAACGAGGCTACAGGACCCTAAACACGCAAAACACATACGGATTTTCCTAAAAAGCGAGGTAAAGATACACTATTAACAAGGACGCTAAATCATCCACACCCGCGTACCACATACACATTCCCCGCCATTTTACAACACTAACTTACACAATGCGGAAGTACCCAGCTACCCTAACGGCTTCCCCTCGCGCACGCAGCCTATTTACACTACACACTGCACACATTGCTGACACTTACACAGCAGCTCCACAGCACTGAAAACCTACATTGTATGCTGCAGGAACATGAAAACAGATTGTCAGCTCTTCAGCACAATGCTTCCTGCATATATTACTTACAAATAGGTAAAGTATATTCATTTAGTAATTATTTCATTAGCATACAAAAATACATATACACAAAAAAAACATTATCACATTAAACATAAAAGCCATTCACTGCGCGCCTCAAAACGAGCGCCAACGCTGCTCATAGCATACAAAGCCTTGCAATAAGCGCAAAAAACACATCACCGCCGACCAAAGAATAACAGCAAAAGCGCCTATCAGAAAAAATACAACCAACAGCCTCGCAATGAGCGCCGAAGGATCTCCGACCGCCAACAAAATGAATGTCTCGTCCAAATCATTACCTGTTTTACAATCTTATTGCCGCCATTTTTTGATGGGCAAGTCGCTAGTAAATATATAAAGATCAAGATAATAAAAGTATCAGGAAATGTAACACAAAGATGCACGCGCGTCTGAATAATACGACAAATACGGATTTTTGTCATAAGTGATATGATCGCAGTATTGGGTCATAAACCCTAAACACTGGAATCTGTTACATACAATTTACTGATGATGTCATTAATGGGCTTCAAGGGGGGGGGATCTCTTTTCATACTTTTTGAGCGGTGCAAATCCAACATACGCAGAGCAGAAACGCCACATCTGTGGGACACACACAAAGGGGTTCACTTTGGGAGAAAAAAACAAACAAATATGAAATATTTAATAATCATATTTTGATGTTACCAACAGATAAGGAAACGAAACTGAGGTTATTATATCTAATAGTAGCAAGCCTGGGAGTACTGGGAGTAATAATACTGCAGCAGGAGGTCAGGACTAATGTCACTCTATAGACACCCAGTCAGATAAAGGTCAGTACTAATGTCACCTATAGACCCCCAGTCATATAAAGGTCAGTACTAATGTCACTCTATAGACACCCAGTCAGATAAAGGTCAGTACTAATGTCCCTCTATAGACACCCAGTCAGCTAAAGGTCAGTACTAATGTCCCTCTATAGACACCCAGTCAGATAAAGGTCATTACTAATGTCCCTCTATAGACACCCAGTCAGATAAAGGTCAGTACTAATGTCACCTATAGACCCCCAGTCATATAAAGGTCAGTACTAATGTCACTCTATAGACACCCAGTCAGATAAAGGTCAGTACTAATGTCCCTCTATAGACACCCAGTCAGCTAAAGGTCAGTACTAATGTCCCTCTATAGACACCCAGTCAGATAAAGGTCATTACTAATGTCCCTCTATAGACACCCAGTCAGATAAAGGTCAGTACTAATGTCCCTCTATGGACCCCCAGTCAGATAAAGGTCATTACTAATGTCCCTCTATAGACACCCAGTCAGATAAAGGTCATTACTAATGTCCCTCTATAGACACCCAGTCAGATAAAGGTCAGTACTAATGTCCCTCTATAGACCCCCAGTCATATAAAGGTCATTACTAATGTCCCTCTATAGACACCCAGTCAGATAAAGGTCAGTACTAATGTCACCTATAGACCCCCAGTCATATAAAGGTCATTACTAATGTCCCTCTATAGACACCCAGTCAGATAAAGGTCAGTACTAATGTCACCTATAGACCCCCAGTCATATAAAGGTCAGTACTAATGTCACTCTATAGACACCCAGTCAGATAAAGGTCAGTACTAATGTCCCTCTATAGACACCCAGTCAGCTAAAGGTCAGTACTAATGTCCCTCTATAGACACCCAGTCAGATAAAGGTCATTACTAATGTCACTCTATAGACACCCAGTCAGATAAAGGTCAGTACTAATGTCCCTCTATAGACACCCAGTCAGATAAAGGTCAGTACTAATGTCACCTATAGACCCCCAGTCATGTAAGGTGTAACCCTTACACTACCTGATCGATACAACATCATACCTGATGTTTTAAAGCACGTTATTCCAAACAATTTAGGAATGTTAGGTAATTTATGCCCTTTATGGCTTAAAACCAGACTCTGTATCAACTATGTAATTTTCCGTGGGAGTTTTGCCATGGATCCCCCTCCGGCATGCCACAGTCCAGTTGTTAGACCCCTTGAAACAACTTTCCCATCACTATTGTGGCCAGAAAGAGTCCCTGTGGGTTTTAAAATTCGCCTGCCCATTGAAGTCTATGGCGGTTCGCCGATGTTCGCCGGTTCGCAAACATTTGCGGAGGTTCGCGTTCGCGGTTCGCGAACCGAAAATGTTAGGTTCGCGACATCACTAGTCTCTACCCTTTTCATATCTCTTACTCCACCTTTGCTCGCCCTACCTCTCTCTTCACTTTCCTTTACTGTCTCATCTCTCCCTGTCTGTTTCCCACATTCCTTTCCTTGATTTTTTCTTCCTTTGCCCATCCTGATTACTTCTCTCCTGTCTTCTCTGTCTTCTTTCCCATGTCCTACCTCGCTGATAGATGTGCCTGGTGTGCTGTGGTCACGGAGAGCCGGACTTGTATGAACAAGTAAACAACAGCTACCTCTAGCTCCGCTCTTGCCCTGGTTGTGGAGTTCCTTTCCCATTCTTCTAGATACTTTAGCTACTCCCAACCATTTCTTCAGATATATACCGTATATACTCGAGTATAAGCCGAGAAGGGAGAAGGGAGGATGAGGAGAGAGGATGGGGGGTTGAGGAGGGGGGTTGAGGAGGGAGGTTGAGGAGGGAGGATGAGGAGGGGGGTTGAGGATGGGGGGGTGAGGTTGAGGATGAGGAGGGAGGTTGAGGAGGGGGGGTTGAGGATGGGGGGGTTGAGGTTGAGGAGGGGGTTGAGGATAAGGAGGGGGTTGAGGATAAGGAGGGGGTTGAGGATGAGGATCATGTTTCTTATCAGTTGTACAGCCTACCTTATACTTATGCATTAGGGTCTCAACACATATGGGGGACATGTTAATGGTTTTGCACAGTTGTAGATCAGACTTTTGAGTTCCCATTTGACTTGGCAGAATTAATGTAGCCATCACCTTTATGCTTTGGATTTTTGAACCATGGTCCATCTTTGGAATTAACCAACTCACATCTAGTATATAAGACGTAACAAACACCAACATTTTTTTCAAAATATATATTTTGTCTATGTCACCTACAATTGTCCTGCTGGCTCCTATCTAACCTGGGGGGTTCTTAAGCTTCAGATACATTTGTAAATCCCCTGAGGTGTTGCCAGTCCTCAGTATACAATCTTGCAGAAGTGGAAGGTAAAGTTGGTGATTGCATTTTAGACTGTCCTGGAGATTAGCAGTTAATTGCTCTTAAATGCTTGTAATCTTATTGCTTTCATAAGATCATTGCAAACAAAACCGTCAAGTGATTGTCCCATATAAACAGGATTATTTGTAATCTTGTTTGTTCCAGTTTTAGGGCCGGCTACTTTATTAGGAAGGCCCAGATACATTACAAAACAACAAAAAAGTATATAGACGATATACTTTGTAAAATAGATGCCCAGGAGAATAACTTTAACAAAATGTATTTCTCAGATGAAGGATCAGTAAACAAAATTCATAAATAGTATTAATCAAGCAAACATATATAAACAGTCACCGTATCCCACCCCACCCCACTCCAATACATTCAGAAGTAGGTAGCCAAAAAAATAAATGCAAGTCCAACTTGCCCTGATCTGTAATTACATCTTCATGCATTTAGTACTGCAGATTACTGCCTGGATGGTTCTTAAGCTTCAGATACATTTGTGAACCAGGGGCGGAGCTACAGCTGCTGTGGCCCTTCCTCACCCTAGGAAGTGGAGTACAGCATAAGGCAGGTAAGAAAGTATTTATATAGGTGTGTATATATATATATATATATATATATATATATATATATATATATATACAGTGCCTTGCAAAAGTATTCACCCCCTTGGCATTTTTCGTGTTTTGTTGCTTCACAACCTGGAATTAACATGGATTGTTTGAGGATTTGCATCATTTAATTTACAGAACATTCCCACAACTTTGAAGATGTTTTTATATTTTTTATTGTGAAGCAAAAAACAAATAGGACAAAATAACAGAAAAGGTCAATGTGCATAACTATTCACCCCCCCTAAAGTCAATAATTTGTAGAGCCACCTTTTGCACCAATCACAGCTCCAAGTCGCTTTGGATAAGTCTCTATGAGCTTGCCACATCTTATCACTGGGATTTTTGCCCATTCCTCCTTGCAAAACTGTTCCAGCTCCTTCAAGTTGGATGGTTTGCGCTTGTGAACAGCAATCTTTAAGTCTGGCCACAGATTTTCTATTTGATTGCGGTCTGGGCTGTGACTCAGCCATTCCAACACATTTACATGGTTCCCCTTAAACCACTCAAGTGTTGCTTTAGCAGTGTGTTTGGGGTCATTGTCCTGCTGGAAGGTGAAGCCCCGTCCTAGCCTCAAATCACGCACAGGGTGGTACAGGTTTTGCTCAAGAATATCCCTGTATTTAGCACCATCCATCTTTCCATCAACTCTGACCAGTTTCCCAGTCCCGGCTGCTGAAAAACACCCCCATAGCATGATGCTGCCACCTCCATGTTTCACTGTGGGGATGGTGTTCTTTGGGTGGTGTGATGTGTTGGGTTTGCGCCAGACATAGCGTTTTTTTTATGGCTGAAAAGTTAAATGTTAGTCTCATCAGACCGGAGCACCTTCCTCCATACATTTTGGGAGTCTCCCACATGCCTTTTCGCAAACTCAAAACGTGCCATTTTGTTTTTTGCTGAAAGTAATGGCTTTCTTCTGGCCACTCTGCCATAAAGCCCAACTTTATGGCGCGTACGGCTTATTGTCATCCTATGTACAGATACTCCAGTCTCTGCTGAGGAACTCTGCAGCTCCTCCAGGGTTACCTTAGGTCTCTGTGCTGCCTCTCTGATTAATGCCCTCCTTGCCCGGTCTGTGAGTTTTGGTGGACGGCCGTCTCTTGGCAGGTTTGCTGTTGTGCCATGTTCTTTCCATTTGGTTACGATAGATTTGATGTTGCTCCTGGGGATCATCAAAGATTTGGATATTTTTTTATAACCTATCCGTGACTTGTACTTCTCAACAACATTGTCCCTTACTTGTTTGGAGAGTTCCTTGGTCTTCATGGCAGTGTTTGGTTAGTGGTGCCTCTGAGTGCTTAAGTGTTGCAGCCTCTGGGGCCTTTCAAAAAAGGTGTGTATATGTAATGACAGATTATGTGACACTTAGATTGTACACAGGTGGACATCATTTCAATAATTATGTGACTTAAGAAGGTAATTGGTTGCACCCGAGCTTTTTATGGGATTCATAACAAAGGGGGTGAATACATACTCACATGCCAATTTTCTGTTTTCTATTTCTAAAAAAATAGTTTTAGGTATATATTTTTCTCATTTCACTTCACCAACTTAGACTATTGTGTTCTGATCCATCACATAAAATTCAGATTAACAAAACATTGAACTTAAGGCTGTAATGTAACAAAATAGGTAAAAAGTCAAGGGGGTGAATACTTTTGCAAGACACTGTATATATATATATATATATATATATATATATATATATATAAATGGATATACGTGTATGTCTATATGTGTATATATGTTTTCTATAATATGTTGTTTGATTCACCTATACTCATTTACCTGATGATGTCAGATGCTGCCTTCACTCTCTCTACATCGCTGTTTACGTTCAATCTGAGGGTTTCATCTCATATCAGTGTTTTTGTGCTCTTTGTGCCTTATCCGTTAATCTGCCATTTAGGGATTATTTCAACTACCTTTCCTCAGTATAGATGTATACTTTCGGTGGTGGGAGTGTCATGGTCTGGGCCTGCATGAGTGCTGCCGGCACTAGGGAGCTACAATTCATTGAGGGAACCATGAATGCCAACATGTACTGTGACATACTGAAGCAGAGCATGATCCCCTCCCTTCAGAGACTGGGCCGCAGGACAGTATTCCAACATGATAACGACCCCAAACACACCTCCAAGATGACCACTGCCTTGCTAAAGAAGCTGAAGGTAAAGGTGATGGACTGGCCAAGCATGTCACCAGACCTAAACCCTATTGAGCATCTGTGGGGCATCCTTTAAAATGGAAGGTGGGGGAGTGCGAGGTCTCTAACATCCACCAGCTCTGAGATGTCATCATGGAGGAGTGGAAGAGGACTCCAGTGGCAACCTGTGAAGCTCTGGTGAACTACATGAGGGTTAAGGCACTGCTGGAAAATAATGGCGGCCACACAAAATATTGACACTTTGGACATTTCCACTTAGGGGTGTACTCACTTTTGTTGACAATGGTTTAGACATTAATGGCTGTGTGTTGAGTTATTTTGAGGGGACAGCAAATTTACACTGTTATACAAGCCGTACACTTACTACTTCACATTGTAGCAGAGGGGCATTTCTTCAGTGTTGTCACATGGGAAGATATAATAAAATATTCACAAAAATGTGAGGGGTGTGAGATACTGTATATATATATATATATATATATATATATATATATATATATATATATATATATATAAATATGTTATATGTACACACATTTATATTTTTAATTTTTTTATATATATTTTTTTAATTTGGAGGGGGGGGGGGGGGGGCAAATTTCTTTTTGCACTGGGGCCCCCCATGCAGTATCTCTGCCACTGTTGTGAACCCCTGACTTTAATTGAATTATACTTTCAGGGAGGTGCTAGTGGGTAGTTTTGAGGATTATCTGACATCAGGAGCAAAGGGGTAAACAAGGCAGAAAAGAGATTGGGCTCAGGAAGAAAATGTAATTGTGAGGATGGAGGTGGTTGTGGGGCATAGGGGTCAAGGTACAGTGAAGCTCTGTCAGATGGGGATTTACAGACAAGGGTTAAGAATTTGAAAAAGCGAAGGAGTAGACTGAGAGCCATTGGAGTTGGGCGCGGAGAGTGGCCGGTGTTTGACAGACTGAATGTGGTGCGGACAGAGGTATTCAGGCTTGTTGAATTGATGAATTCATTTTCTGGGAGGAGAAGTGTTTTACAGTGGTCAAGTCAGATAAATATTAATGATTTAATATTGAGTTTTGTTGTGGAGAAAGATGGAGGAATGGGTTTTTTGATGTAGATATGAATGATCAGGGTTGGGTTCTGGAGGGGTTATAATAAAGGGCAGCGTCAAAGATGGCACCACAGTTATACAAGAGGAGATGGTACAAAGGTTAAGTGGCGTAAAACTTACTCAACTTTCTGGATGCATCATATTTATCTTGGTTTCTTATTTTCCATTCACACATTGAGTCAATACTCCTACAAATATTTTGAACCAACTTCAGAAAGTCCCCAACTTTCAAAGTTTCGATTTACATGGTATTGGACTCCAGGTACAGAATAGTATATTACTACTACTACGACTATAACGATGGTCTCTGAATCTTTCTAAGTCAGATGGTGTAGTCAAGTGTTGCCTGAAAGCTATCACTTTGAAAGCAGCACCCCCTAGTGCACAAATTTGGTATGGAGTGGTAATTTATTTCAATTGAGGGGGATGATCTTTTGCTCTTTACTGTTATGAGAAAATCAAATAATCCAACAAGAATTTGCTAAAACATATTTCTTGAGATCAGGGAGATCTAACACTTCCAGCTATCTGTAACTCAGGCTTTGCACCAGTCTTTTGATGGAGCTCTTCATATATTTTTCAACTAGTGACAGGAAGTGCTCAGACTTTGCCATTAAAGCTGTGCAGTAAATTGGCAGCAAAAACAACACTAAGCCAACATAAACATGAATATACCAGACCTAGATTCATTTTATGATTAATCAAGATAAAAAAAAAATAATAGTCACTCAGCCCTACAAATAACATGAATTATACTCAGCATGCGAACATATAGATTCGATGGCAAGTTTCTGCAGGGGAAATTGAGAGCAAAAAAACAACTTTTTTTCTCTAGCATCACAGGGCCTGTTTTACAGTCGGGTATATGCAGAGCCCTAAACCCCGCTATATCTGTGTGTTTTTTTTCCGTGGGACCCCGCTTAACGCTCTGCTTCGTGATATTGCTCTTTTTTCCTTGCAGAACCCTGTTTAACGCTTTAAGGAGCGTGACCGCTTTAACAGGGGCACCATATTGTGGGAGAGAGAGAGCCAGAGAAAGACAGAAAAAGAGAGAGAGATACAGCTAAATCCAACTTGGAAGATCCATTGGCAAGGTACATAATACTGTGATGGAGAGAGCCATTGCCAGCAGGGACCCCCATATCCTGGAGACTACATCCAGTGGCAAGGTATGGTGCAGAATACTGTATTGTCATTGTTTTGCATAATGTGATTGTTAATTGTCTAATAAAATCTATATTAATTGTATTTTTTGTACTGTTTTTTAGATGACTGAGCGCAAAGAGGAGCAGGCTAAAGGCAAGCCCTAGAGTATTCCTCTGGATGTCAAGATTCAAGTGCTGGACTGCCTGGAGAAAGGAGAACGCCAGGTGGATATCGGGGCAGATTTCCATTTGCCTACCTCCACTATCCGCACTATCCTCAAAAGCAAGGATAAGATCTGCACTTAAGCGACGACCAGCACTGCTTTTTTGGCCAAGAAGATCAATAATCAGTAATACGCCCTTGAGGAGATGAAGAAGTGTCTGTCCATCTGGACAGATGACGAGCTGGAGCTTAACATGACTCTCAGCCAGGCCATCGTAATGGAGAAGGCGAAGAGCATTTACTCCAACATCCAGAGTCAAGATCCAGATGTGACAGAGTTTTGCAGCAAGTAGAGGTTGGTTTGACTGGTTTAAGAAAAGGTACAACCTCTACAATACTAAGATCACGGTGAAGGAGCAAGTGCGGACACCAAGGCTGCTGCAGATTTTTAAGCCTCTTTCAAGGACGTGGTGGAAAGAGGGAGCTATCCACCGAGATCCTGTTCCTGCCGCCCAACACAACATCGCAGGGGGCGATTGCCACCTTTAAGGCCTTCTATCTCCGCCGCACATTCCGCCAGCTGAACACACTGACCGCCAGGACAAGCAATAAATGTTGGACTTCTGGAAGCAGTGCCACATCATGAAGGCTGTCTCCAACATTAATATTCTCTGGAAAGAGGTGACACAGCAGTGCATCAAGGCTGTGTGAAAAAATATCTGGCCAGAGCTGTGTGAGGATGTGCAATTGCCAGATCTCATCATAGTGGAGATAGCGGACCTTGTGACCACAGCTGGACTGGGAGACACAAATGCTTAGGACATCGAGCATTTAGTCCAGGCTTCAGGGTGCAAAACCCTTGGTTTATTTTGCTTTCTATTTATGCTGCTGTGTGCAGTTCACAGTAAATAAAAAAAAGTTTTAAAATTCTATTGGTGTTGTTTTTTTTCCAAAGTCTTTTCCCTAACTTCCCCATGTTAAACTTCCCCATTTTGCTCCGTTTCACTTAACACTCAGAGCGGTTGGAACCTATCTACAGCGTTAAGCGGGGTATACCTGTAAAATATTACTTTTTCTAATTCAGTAAGACCGTAAAGCAATTTGCCCACAGAGGTACTTTAAGTGGAGATGGGGTAAAAACATGTTTTGATTTGCTCCTTTGATTGTGTTATTGCTTAAAAAATGTTTTTGCTGACGAATGCCCAGGGCGTCCTCGGTGAATAGCGCCTCATTCCTTCTGTGCTTCTTAGTGCTAGTGCCTGAGTGAAGCCTTTGGGTCCCCCAACCTTAAGGACCCCTTTGATCTTCTGGGCTTTGGTCATTAGGTCCAGGGAACCCAGAATATTCTTGGTCTACCCACTCACACTAGGTATGGGGGGAGGGGCTTTCCTCCATCTTCTGGACCAGAGCCCTCCAATGAGGACTAGATCTTTGCCAGAAGGACAGCTGCCACCAGTCCACCCTAGCTCGGATTTCTGGGGGAGCAGCTACTACCAACTCTGACAAGGTCCTTCGCCAAAGGGTCATTCCTCAAGGACATAAGAAACCCCTTGGTTTTTACTGGTGTTAACAAAACGTGCCATGCCAAAAGCAAAAGTGTGCTCGTATCGGTTGTGCTATAGTCCGGTTTCCCTTTTCCCACATCCCTTTTGGGCTCCTTCCATAACCCTCCAGGCAGGTGCTACCCAGGTACAACACTTGATCTTAGCCAATAGGCCAAGAAGCATTAATTAATTTTAAATGCTGCAGTGTTCGCTTTTTCAGAGCTCCATTTCTTTACTTACCTTAAGTGTTATCAATGCTTATAATTTCTTCTTCATGGCAACATTACTTTTGCATGTTTCCCTTTGGAGTTAGAATATCTAAATAACCCAAAAAATATAGAAAAAAAAACAAACAAACAAAACAAAAACTTACATATCTCTAGCAGGCCAAAAGAACTATTCTCCTCCCAGAATTTCGTAATGATCAGTGCTCCCACTGCCATGAAGGCTTATGGGCAGTACAATGTAAATGAGGCTCAAAACACATCCTCTGGCCCATTTATCATGGTATTTGTTTAGGATAAAGTGGTATGTTTACAGACAGTCCTAAGAACATAGCCTTGGATTAGTGGAGAGTATTTAAATCTCCATTCTACCATGCTTAGTATCGGTTTAAACTGCCATTTTTAACATTTAAGTGTGCATATGATTTTTTCGTCCTTTCAAAATCAAAGAAGCTCCACACGGCCATTTGTCAGGACTTTTTTTTTTATAATTGACTAAGAACTTGCCTGTAAATGACAGTATAAGTTATGTTTGTCAGTTGTTTCTTTGTGCGCTCTTTGTGTGTGCACTCTCTCTCTGTGCCGTCTCTCTCCTTCCCCCTCTCCCTCGAATCGAAAACAACTGCGCATGTGTAACTTCGTTCGCGCATGCACAGTTGCTTCAGAGCAAATTAAACTCAACTGCACATGCGAGATTTGCCGCTATTTAGCTTGTAACGCCTGCGCAGAATGAACCGCGCTGGCATTACTCACATGCTCACAACTATTATAGTGGAATACATTGTCCAAATCAAACAGCTTCTGGAAAACATAGCATGGTGATCTCGAATCTCATCTGTACTGGCTGCCAAGCTTTCGTTATTAAGCCTCGAAACTGCTTTAAGCACATCCAAAGGTATTGTTGATTTCCGCTATTCTGATAATTTCTTTTGACTTTCCAATCTTTGCATAACCTAGTTGGGTTGTGGAACAACAGAAATGGCTAAAGACTGCAAAATTTATCTAATTTCTCTTTAATTATTATTTTCAATGCAAATCTCATAAAATGTTGTACATCAACGTAACAATTTGTTTATGGAATCTCCTCCTTTAATGCTGTTCTCTCCTGTACGCTGCCAGCTTGCTCACCTGTGACCTGCAGCACTGTATTTTGTGAGCGAAGGACATCCCCCCAGCGAAGGAGATTAACACTACCAGTGTAATGCTGTTACACACCAGTGATATGCTTTGTGTTAAAAGCTTAGAAAAAACCTGATATGTAATATTTTAACACATTCATGCTGTAAAAAAAGGAGCTGTGTAAATATGAAAAGTTTGGTATTTTGTAAGCCTCATACAATGCAGTGCTACAATTCACAGGCGAACAATATGGCAGCCTACAGGGGAGAACAGATGGAGAATGGTGGATGTTGAATGTTACCAGTGTCTACATTAGATAAAGGGCTCTTTAAATGTAATTTTCATAACTGTAATGGTGGGAAAAAGTACAAGACTGTATGTTAAAATGATCTATTTTGTTAATTACACTAATAACAGCAAAAGAAGGGAAAGTTGTAAATGTATGTTAACATACAAGTCTGTTGCACCAGTAATTAGCAGATCGAGGAGTGCACGGTGTGGAAGGCTATGACTGATATCAGCTCAGGTTACACTGCACTAACCAGTTAACCTATAGCTGACCTGTTTTAGGTGAGTCCAGCATTCCATATAAAAAGGTAATAGCAATGAGGCTTTTTTCATGGTACTTTACTGGCCTTTAAAATGGACTCAAACAATAGGATCTAATTGGTAATGGCAACAAGTCCTTTAAAATGGAGCATACGACAGGGTACACTCTGATGGGGACTCACATTCCTCAGTCAGAAATGCGGCTCCTGCCATCCTCACCATTATTGATATACAGTCAGGTCCATAAATATTGGGACATCGACATAATTGTAATCTTTTTGGCTCTATACACCACCACAATGGATTTGAAATTAAACGAACAAGATGTGCTTTAACTGCAGACTTTCAGCTTTAATTTGAGTGTATTTACATCCAAAGCAGGTGAACGGTGTAGGAATTACAACAGTTTGTATATGTGCCTCCCACTTTTTAAGGGACCAAAATAATGGGACAGATTAACAGTCATAAAACAAACTTTCACTTTTTAATACTTGGTTGCAAATCCTTTGCAGTCAATTACAGCCTGAAGTCTGGAACACATAGACATCAGCAGACGCTGGGTTTCATCCCTGGTGATGCTCTGCCAGACCTCTATTGCAACTGTCTTCAGTTCCTGCTTGTTCTTGGGGCATTTTCCCTTCAGTTTTGTCTTCAGCAAGTGAAATGCATGCTCAATCGGATTCAGGTCAGGTGATTGACTTGGCCATTGCATAACATTCCACTTCTTTCCCTTAAAAAACTCTTTGGCTGCTTTTGCAGTAAGCTTCGGGTCATTATCCATCTGCACTGTGAAGCGCCGTCCAATGAGTTCTGAAGCATTTGGCTGAATATGAGCAGATAATATTGCCCGAAACACTTCAGAATTCATCCTGCTGCTTTTGTCAGCAGTCACATCATCAATAAATACAAGAGAACCAGTTCCATTGGCAGCCATACATGCCCACGCCATGACACTACCACCACGCTTCACTGATGAGGTGGTATGCTTTGGATCATGAGCAGTTCCTTTCCGTCTCCATACTCTTCTCTTCCCATCACTCTGGTACAAGTTGATCTTAGTCTCATCTGTCCATAGGATGTTGTTCCAGAACTGTGAAGGCTTTTTTAGGTGTTGTTTGGAAAACTCTAATCTGGCCTTCCTGTTTTTGAGGCTCACCAATGGTTTACATCTTGTGGTGAACCCTCTGTATTTACTCTGGTGAAGTCTTCTCTTGATTGTTGACTTTGACACACATACACCTACCTCCTGGAGAGTGTTCTTGATCTGGCCAACTGTTGTAAACGGTGTTTTCTTCACCAGGGAAATAATTCTTCGGTCATCCACCACAGTTGTTTTCTGTGGTCTTCCGGGTCTTTCGGTGTTGCTGACTTTACCGGTGCGTTTTCTTTTTAAGGATGTTCCAAACAGTTGATTTGGCCACACCTAATGTTTTTGCCATCTCTCTGATGGGTTTGTTTTGTTTTTTCAGCCTAATGATGGCTTGCTTCACTGATAGTGACAGCTCTTTGGATCTCATATTGAGAGTTAGCAACAAATGCAAATAGCACACTTGAAATGAACACTGGAGCTTGTATCTGCTCTTTGTAAATGGGATAATGAGGGAATAACACACACCTGGCTATGGAACAGCTGAGAAGCCAATTGTCCCATTACTTTTGGTCCCTTAAAAAGTGGGAGGCACATATACAAACTGTTGTAATTCCTACACCGTTCACCTGATTTGGATGTAAACACCCTCAAATTAAAGCTGAAAGTCTGCAGTTAAAGCACATCTTGTTAGTTTCATTTCAAATCCATTGTGGTGGTGTATAGAGCCAAAAAGTTTAGAATTGTGTTGATGTCCCAATATTTATGGACCTGACTGTAAATTAGCGGGAAGTTTGGTCCAGGGAGCGCTAGACTGAAGCCGCCTCAGACTCCTCAGTGGATATTTCTAAATCCAGCTCTGAACACAAAACACACAGCGTGTCCCGGCCATCAACCTGACAACATGTTTGTTCTGTAGCTCGCCTTAAAAATAGCTGCTTATGTACTGGTATTGATTGTAGCTATTCTGGACAGATCAGGCTGAATGTGCAAGCAGGCCCATTTATTGCTTTAACCAATTAACTGCCAGTCTTCTCACTTGCAAGAAAAAACAAACTTACATCAAAACTGGTTGCCAACTTAAAGGGATGTTAAATTAATTAATGCTACTCTACATAAAAAAACCAAGTGAAACCCCTTCTAAATGTTATCAATTTGATTTATATTTCACAGTTTTCTATGCAACCCAGTTATTCCTCATTGCAAACATAGCTTGCTGGACCACAGGTTCTGGAAGAACCAAAATGTCAAACTCCATGCAATTCATATTTTCTAAACCAAGTTATCATCATCTGCTTGGTGTTGCTTATCTATATCTAATATAATATAATAATATATCTATCTATAATATATCGTATATACTTGAGTATAAGCCGACCAGAGTATAAGCCGAGGCACCCATTTCACAAAATACTGGGTAAAATGAGTGACTTGAGTATAAGCCGAGGGTGGGAAATGTGCTGTCCCCTGTGTCCCCTCTCTCTCTCCCGTGTCTCTTTCCCCCTCCCTTATCACCCTTCTCAACCCCACTCCTCATCCTCAACCTCCCTCCTCATCCTCAACCCCCCCATCCTCAACCCCCCCATCCTCATCCTTAACTCCCCATCCTCAACCCCCCTCCCCATCCTCAACCTCCCTCCCCATCCTCAACCTCCCTCCCCATCCTCAACCTCCCTCCCCATCCTCAACCTCCCTCCCCATCCTCAACCCCCCTCCTCAACCTAAACCCCCCTAAATACCTCCCCCCTCACTTACCTGCTTGTGCGTCATTAGCATATAACGGGTGCCGGCTGCTAATGACGCGGCACGGATGTGACGTCACATGCTCGCCGGCGCCGGGTCAAGGAGCAGAGGCCGGAGCACAAGCAGGTAAGTGAGGGGAGAGGGGGGAGGTATTTATGGGGTTTAGGTGGAGGAGGGGGGTTGAGGGGGGTTTAGGTTGAGGAGGGGGGAGAGAAAGAGACACCCGGGGGGGGGGGGGGGGCTAGAGACACACGGTAGTGGTTAGAGACACACGAGGGGGGTTAGAGACACACGGTGGTGGTTAGAGACACACATTGGTGGTTAGAGACACACGGGGGGGGGGGGGGGTTTAGAGACACACGGGGGGGGGGGTTTAGAGACACACGGGGGGGGGTTTAGAGACATACGGGGGGGGGTTATAGACACACGGGGGGGGTTAGACACACGGGGGGGTTAGAGACACACGGGGGGGGGGGGTTAGAGACACACGGGGGGGGTAGAGACACACGGGGGGGGTAGAGACACACGGGGGGGGGTTAGAGACACACGGGGGGGGGTTAGAGACACACGGGGGGGTTAGAGACACACGGGGGAGGTTAGAGACACACGGGGGAGGTTAGAGACACACGGGGGGGTTAGAGACACACGGGGGGGGGGTTAGAGACACACGGGGGGGTTAGAGACACATGGGGGGGGTGGGTTAGAGACACACGGGGGGGTGGGGGAGTGACTAGAGTATAAGCAGAGGGGGCCCTGTTTTGCCTTGAAAAAAGGGCTGAAAAACTCGGCTTATACTCGAGTATATACGGTAGTTCTAACCCTGAAAGTTATTTAGTTTGTATTTTTTTAGGTTTATGTAAGAGCAGTTGTCTTCTGGATGCAGTAGACTCCGTCACAATTGTAGCACACAATACCATGGTGGGCAGAAAATCTCCACACTACAGGTTATAGAGCAGGAGTCAGCACAGTTGTTCGATATTGCCACGGTGTGTGCACTACCAACTGCAATATGGAGTTTCACAAGTTGTGGCCCGTTCACACATTGATATACTCTGTGGGCTGCACTACATGAAGGAGCATGGCAACTGTGTAGATGGAAACAAATAAAACAAATATTAATATTTCTTATATAGTCAAGTTAGTATTACGTACAATATGAGACTTGGTTTAAAGGGAATTTTTTTTAGTAAAAAAAGTAGGCTAATGTACAAAACAACGGAAAGTGTACATGGTCAGTGATTTGGGTTTAAGGGTTTATTTTATTTATTATACAATAACAAAAAAGAAAACCATCAAAAAAAATCAGCTGCTTTTTAATGAGATTTTATTAAAGGTAAACAGTATAATTAGCAGCGGAATACACTGCAGTTTATTGTATATCATCATATAACCACACAGGGGGATGCAAAGCAACAAAACGCACACATCCTAAAAAAAAAAAACCACCTTAATGAAACCTAAAAATAAGTCGTTTGGCAATAATACATTAAAATGTGCAAATGTCTATTACAATTCATACATTTTCTGGTAAAAAATTGATTTTTTTTTAAAAAATACGGTATATAATTCCAAGTCTTCCCAGCTGACATTGCGTGACTACGGGTCACGAGTGTGCAGTGGTCGTAGCCAATCAAGTGCTACATAAGATTATTAAGGGAGGTAAATACAGAGACTGATTGACTGCAATGGCTGAAAATTCATGACACTTGTATATTTTTAAAATAATGCCAGAAAATGTATCCAACGTATAAAAAAACTGTTACACATTTTAATGCTCTGATACTCCACAGTGTGCAGCAAAATAATCTTAAACGGCCATGCAAGAAGGTTGTATTGGTTCATTTAGATAATAATAAGTAATTAAGTCAGTCTTCAGATGAAAAAAAAAAAAAAAAAAGAAGACACATGGCTTTTAAAACTTAAACTTTAGAGTTTCACACTTCAGCAGATATGTTTCTCTCTATTCCATGTCATAGGAGGAAGATCAGCCCAGGAGGCTGTCCTGATGCAAGTCTTTTCTTAGAACTGCAGGCAGACCTAGACCAGCGAGATAAAAAATGTAAACAACCTCCTGGGCAGATGGTCTTGCACCTTTTGGACATGTAATAAGTACAGAGCAGCTGCTCTGCTAATCCCTGGAACATTAAAATTCAAATGTAAGTTTTAAACACAACATTGAATGGATTTTTTTGCTTATTCATTAGTTATCTTTTATACAATAACTAATGTGGCCTTTAGATGCAAAATGTATTTTTTGCATCTCTGAACAGTAGTATTTTTGTCCCGTAGGGTATATAGATTGGATATATAGAGTGGATAATAAAATTAATAAAATGAATGGGGGTTTAATTGGAGAGTTATGTGACAGGAGCGGGATTGTTCAGATAATCCTAATAAAGAGTCACCTGACCTTAAATATACATCCCAGGGATTTTAAAACCATCTGATGTACTAATACAAGCGTTATACTGAAGATGAGTGAAATTATTTATCAGAGGTAGAAAACGGTTCAATTCCAAGTAACATTTTAATTACAACTTGCATTAAAACACACTCAAACTACTACAACTCACCGTAGAGTGCTTTATAGCTAACACACATTTCCTGGACCTTTTACATTAAAATTCCTAAAACAAAAATAAAAAAAAAGAGGATAATAAAGGGAAAAAGAAAATATGGGTCCCTTTGGCACGCCAAGGCACATTAAGTCTGTATTTAAAATAAAGCAAATATCTGTAGACTAAGAAATGAATAGCGGTTTCAGTGGGATGGACATAAATGAGATTCTGTTACTTGTTACTGTGTTCAGGCAGAAGTCCCATAACACATTTTATTTTACACACCTATGTACTTAACATTTCTCAGTGCTGGGTTTGACTGTGGGATCATAAACAATATTCTCTTGCCTACAATGATAAACATGAATTATTACGCCTTTGTAGATTTCAGGGTTCATACAGCCCTTTTAGAGTTTTGTGCCATGCCGTTTAAAGATGGTGGCATGCACTCAAGTGTCTGCAGCTGGATGTTGGGTTCTTGGGCAACGTAAGTTGGCTGTGCTATCGTAGAGCCTCATTGCTTTCTTTGTCTTGTCCGTTCTGGTGTGGCTTCTTTTTCTGTGCTTCTTCTAATGGGCTCCCCATATCTATTTCTCCTGGGATCTCTCTCTTCCTTTTGCGCACCAGGTCACTCTCGCCCTCGCTAAGCTTTCCTTCTGGAAGGCCAAGAGTCCTTAGGCAAACAATGGCTGCAGTTTGTTCAGCCAGCTTCTTAGACTTGTCCCTGAGAAAAGGGAGAAGAGGGGAGAGCTTTATAATAAAAGATGTGACTTGCTTGGGATGTCCCGGCAGATTAAGCACAATATACTACCAACTCTATTTAAAATTAAGGACAAAAATTTGGATAACCGGATAATAAAAAGAATATGTGTGATATTTGGCACTCAAAAATCGGCTAAGCGAGAGAAAAAATGGCATCCGAAAAAAATGAAAACGAGGCTAAAGGAGACCGTGCCTGGTGGTGATTTGCACGCTTCGTACGAGTCAGCCAGGAACGTAGGAGATGCACAATATCCCATTACAAGGGACGGAAAATGCTCACAAGCCAAGTAACGCCATTAATCGACATTTTACATCACTAACTTGCAAATAATAATATAAACGATTCTAAAATGCCACTTTACCCGCCTAAACAAAACGGTTTGGCCACACACACGCAGCCTATTTACACTGCACACTTGGCACATTGCTGACACTTTCTCCTCAGGTGATCAACAGGAAAATCAAAAGAGATTGTTCGCGCTTCAGGATATTGATTGCTGCATATTAAATATAAATAGGTAAAGTATATTTATTAATTCATATTAATTTATTAATTCACTGTACTAAAAATATTGTATATTTTACATCTGTCTTCGCGATGATGGTGATCGTTGCAAAGGAGGAAACTTCAAGTACACAAGGGGAGAGGCTCGCAATGAGCGCCGAAGGTCCTTAAAGCCTTACATTGTGTGGCAAACAGCATTGCCATGGCTTCAAATTTTATTGCCATCATTTTTTGAAAGGCAATTTGCTAGTTTAATATAAGAACTGAACTGGGTTATCAACATCTGTATTCTCAGTACACGTGCAAAGATGGTGCCTGGATCTAGGAAGTAATTATAGTGAACAAAAATCTAGAAAAAGTTGGCACTTAAAAGTATTTATTAGGATGTTTATGCTTTAATTTTTCCTAATAATTACGTCTATCCCATAAGTTAGGGAACTTAGTATTTTGTTATGTGTTGGTTACAATATATATTATAGTAAGTGGATGAGCGCCATTCCAGACCTAAAGTGGTTACACATGTGTTTAGTTGTTCAGTCGGACAGCAGCATGCCAGACACATCTGTCAGCCACTGCACCTCTGAGCTCCTTTAAGCTCATGTTCACTGCCTCAATGACCTCATCTATCCATCTCCACCTCTGCCGTCCCCTTCTTTCCATGCCTTCAATATTACCCACCATCCTCTCTAGGTAATCCGGTCTTCTCATTATATAGCCAAAATATTCACGCTTTAACCTCATGATGGTTGCAAACTAGTCATCATGTAATGCAGTAACTCCAACACCCAGCCAGGAACTTTATAAAACTACATAACACATTGTTTCCTGACTGTGAAATGTTGCCAAGTACTCCCCCAACTCACCACAATGTGGATCGATACCTTTTGTCATTCACAGTAACCACAGACTGGAAAAACCTATCAAGTGGTCGCTGCACCTGTTGGAAGAGGACATGTGGCTGGTTAAATCTAGAAGTAGACAAGCCTGCATTTGTATTACAGTGGTAATTATTTGACACACTGGTTAAAGACATTTTTAAAATAGTGAGAATAATTTAATTATAGGTTTGTCTTGTATATCTAGATCGGGGCTTTCCCTGTTACTTACCCACCATGTTTCCATTAAAGTGACATGGAAGGTTTTTGGATTTTACTAGATATAGGCGGGTTAATCCGAGATACATTCGTGCGAATATCTTTAGGTTGAATTTGTATGCAACTAGGATACCTGATGAATGAATGTCTAGTGGACCTCATGTTTATCTCGGGGTTAAGAACAAGACAAAAACACATTAATTGCAAAATAATGGAGGGCCCTGTCTGAGCTCAGTACAATACACACCTTTTGTCTTCTTTTTATCCTAAAGTATTTAATGTACAGAACCGAACTAAAAATTAAGCTGTAATATTTTCACATTAACATTTTCTACCTTTAGAATTATAGTTTTTGTTAACTTACAGTATGGTAAACGGGCTGAGGCAACTTTTCCCTTCTACTCCACTCTAACAAAAACATTTTTGGGGTGATCTGTGGGGGGTACTCCCTCCTACAAAAGAGAACAACATTGCTTCGCTGTCATAAAAAAAGAACACAACAGTGAAGGTTACATATTGAACAAAGACTTAACATCACTGAATCTTTAACTAAAATATTTTACAATCATTCCTGCACCAGAATCTGTGGGTGCGCTCTGCATTAGCACATTGAGCAGGAAAGAGTTAAAGGAATGTGAAAGTTTCATGGATTAATACATTTCTGCACTCCTGCAAAAAGCAGCCTATTTGTAAGCACCACATTTCATAATACATTTTATTTTTATTAATATGTAAAAATTCCTCTTATGTTGACATCATAATCATACCAGTGATACACTACATATCCCAGGCTGCTTTGCAGCACAAACAGGAACCCAGAGGTTATTCAAAAGTTTCAGCTAACCTAATTGGCCAAAACAAATCATTTTAAATTTGATGCAAGTTTAGCCTGGGTTTGAAGGGCGTTAACCCTAATTTCCTACGATTAAAAATTACAAGAAATGTTGCCGATTTCAATGTAAGTGTTTAAATGTTTTTTTTGGGATTTTTATTATGCAAAAAATGTTTGCATATGCTACTAATTCTCCTATATCAGATGCATTCATAATCCAGCAAACGTACATATCCCTTTAACAGAAGTTTAAAGTATTTTCAACAGGACAACTCCACTTTTGTATTGAAAATCAGTATTAAAGATTGGTGCTCACCTGTCAAATCTGATAGCCATGCGCACAATGCTGAGGTCATCCTCGTCATTGTCCTCCTGAGGTGTGTCCTCCAGAATCATTGACTCTGAGCGCACTCTTCTGGCTTCCCATGATGCTCTACAGTTCTCATAAAACTCGCTTAGCCCAAAGACTTCACTGAGAAAAAAAACAAAAACACAATCATACTATGAAGATAGCTTGCAGTTTAACTTGATATACTGTCAGCTTCGTATAAAGGCATACATAATTATATCTGCAATAAGTTACTGTGGTTCTGAGCAATCTGTAATGTATTGTACTTGGCTCTTTTAAAAGACCACTGTAGATTAGGAAAAACATAAATATGCAAAAACTAACATTATTAGCATCTGTGTGAGGCATATGCATTTTCAGAAAAAAAATCATCTGCTGCCATAACCTTCTTTTCAAAGCACATGCGGCCGGTTACAGAACGGTCAAACGTTCCTTGCAAGCTGCTGTTAACTATTTATGTGTAGGGTAGTGGGAAATGTCAAATGCAAAATGTACATCGGATTCAGCCAATGATTTGAGAAATCCTATTCCAGAATAGATAATAAAAATAAGCAGACCACACTGTCCCAGGCTCAGGAATATTGGAAGATAGCAAAAGTAATTGTCTGGTAAAGAAAATAAAATAATTAAAGGACCAAATGAAAAAAAATATATATATATATGTATACAAGCAAGACGTCTGAAAATTAGTGACCAGGAGGAGGCAGATGAGCTAAATAGGTTCTTTTCTTCGGTATACACAAGGGAGGTACCAGTGGTTGGGTCACTGCAACAAAATGGGGCTACACTACCTTCACTAAATAACTGGTTAACAGAGGAAGAAATCCAAAAGAGGTTGCAAAAAAATAAATGTTAAATTAAGGCCTCAGCCCGTTTACCATATCCACAGGTACTGAAGGAACTGGGTTCTGTAATAGCCAAACCATTATATTTAATTTTTCAAGATTCACTTAACACAGGGACTCTACCAGATGACTGGCGAAAAGCTGATGTGATACCTATATTTAAGAAGGGAGCAAGAGCAAATCCAGGGAATTATAGACCAGTGAGCCTCACTTCTGTAGTGGGGAAGCTTTTAGAAGGGTTAGTAAGGGATAATATACAAGAATATGTCTATTTGAACAGGATTATAAGTAGGAGTCAACATGGATTTATGAGGGATAGATCATGTCAAACAAATGTAATTAGATTCTATGAGGAGGTTAGTAGGAACCTGGATCAAGGCAACTCCGTGGATGTAGTCTTTTTGGATTTTGCAAAGGCTTTTGATACAGTGCCACATGGGTGTCTATTGTGCAAACTAAGGGATACAGGAATTGCAGTAAATATCTGCTCATAGATTGAGAGCAGGCTAAAAGACAGGAAGCAAAGGGTTGTTGTAAATGGAACATTCTCAGATTGGACCAATGTGGTAAGTGGGGTTCCTCAAGGTCCAGTATTAGGTCCTCTCCTTTTTAACATATTTATTAATGACTTGGAGGTGGGATGGGAAAGTAATGTCTCCATTTTTGCTGATGACACGAAGTTGTGAAAGGTAATTAAATCAGATAATGATGTACTTTCCCTCCAAAGGGATTTGCATAAATTAGAGGAATGGGTATCTAAATGGCAGATGAAATTTAATACAAATAAATGTAAAGTTATGCATCTGGGAAAAATAGCCATGAAATGTATAATCTTAATGAAGCAAATATAAGGGCATCAGATATTAAAAGGGATTTGTGCGTGCTTGTGGACAACCACCTACGTAACAGTGCTCAAAGCCAAGCAGCAGCTGCAAAGGCAAGTAAAATATTAGCATGTATTAAGAAGGGTATAGAAGCCAGGGAAGCAAATATAATTCTGCCACTATACAAATCTCTAGTACGCCCTCATTTGGAATAAGATTGTACGTTTGCGAGTTTTCAATTGTGTGTCCGTATCTTGGAAACAAGCACTATGTGCATTTGAATATATGCTCAAAAACAGGGCCCTCCATTCTTTATAAGGTGTTAAGTTTGTTTTTTTGCCATGTACTAAACCCCTGTACAGCGCTACGGAATATGTTGGCGCGATATAAATAAAGACAATAATAATAACAATAATAATAATAATAATATGGGGTACAATTTGTGAAAGTGAATGTTTTACTGGCTTGGTGTAAAAGTGTTAAACCCAGGCAGTAACACGTTTACACCAAGGCAGTAAGTGTTTGCGAAGGCCACAAGTGCGTTACCAACATCGCAAACGTTCCGAACAGTCCCGCAGATCGAAAACTATACTGTATATGTGATATGAATATACAAGTCCCTAGTAGGCCCTCATTTGGAATATGGAGTACAATTTTGGGCACCAGTTCATAAAAAGGACATTTTAGAGCTGGGTAAAGTACAGAGAAGGGCAACAAAGCTAATAAGGGGAATGAGGGGGCTAAGTTATGAAGAAAGACTAACCAAATTAAGCTTATTTACTCTAAAAAAGGTGTCCAAGAGGAGATATGAGTACCTTATATAAATACATCCAGGGTCAGTATAAAGATTTGTCAAGGGAGCTTTTTGTGCCAAGAGGTTTTCAACTGACAGGAGGACACCATTTGAGGTTAGAAGTAAAAAGGTTCCACCTTAAAGATAGAAAAGGGTTCTTCACAGTAAGGGTGGTTAATCTGTGGAATTCTCTACCAAAAGAGGTGGTGACAGCGGATTCAATAGATAACTTTAAAAAGGGATTAGATATATTTTTAAATAAAAGAGCATTCAGGGTTATCCAGGATAAATAGAGAGGGGGTATTGATCCAGGGAGTAATCCAATCACAAGTAACTGGGGTCAGGAAGGATTTTTTTTTTCCTTTTTAGATAAATCGGCAAAGTTTCACTTGGATTTCTTTTCCGTTTGCTTCCTCTGGATCAATTAACAACTAATCTGCATATCGCAAATCAGAGGAGATAGTAAAAGATTGAACTTGATGGGCTAAAAGTCTTTTTTTCAACCTCAATTACTATGTAACTACTATGTAACTATGTTTGAAAACTCTGAAAGGAAGCATAATAAAGCTGAAAAAAAACTTAAAAGCTAAAATTTAAACAATAAAAATAAATTGATGCCTCTGCAGGACCTGAGAGGGATTCATGATATATTAGTTGTGCATGGGAGGGGTGTTTCTATTTCTGGAAAGCTATGGTTGCATCCTCGGATACAACTTACCACTACTGGGCCAGTGAAATGGAAGGAGTGTGGTGTCAATTTGAATCATAGACAGTCAAGCAAAGGCTCTGGACTTTTGCCTTCACCACTCCATTGTTGATACCTGCCAAACAAGTGTTTGAACTGCAGTGGTCCTTTAATATGGGATCATGCTCAAAGTTTACACAAGTGGCAATATTATCCAGAATTACAGTGATCCATTAATGTCTAAATCGCATACACTATGTAAAAAAAAGTAAAATAAATCATTGAAATAAACTGTAATGTTCAATCAATATCACAGGAGGGCAGCAAGAGATAGTGGACAAACTATTAGTACTGGTCCGCTGCATGATGAAAAAAAGAAAAACGTCTGAAAAATAGGAGTCTGAAAACTGAAGTGGTCCTTTAAATGCATGGCAGTAATTATAAAGTGGCCACCTTATCACAGCTGGCACCCATTTTTTTTTTTTTTTTTTAAACCGGAAGAGTCATGAGCTGCATTTTTATTTTTAGAAACCCCCAAATCTGTGTCATTTAGAAATTCATCTAAGAAAAACTGCCACAGCCAAGAGAAGAGCAGCAGAAGTCTGCAGGACTACTATCAATAGGTTTTCATTTGCCTATTTAGTTTAGTGTTTTAGACTGCAACAGATCTGCTGCTCTCCACCCCTTATCAGGAGTCCAGGGGGACGGCCCTGATAGGGGGATTTATTTGTTCTTCCTGATAACATTGTTTATAAGCCACCATTCCCTGCAATGGCTATTGCAGGCACATCTATATCTTTGAGAACTTTGCACAGCACTCTGGGCAGATCTTCCTTCTCCTGGACATCTAAAAGGGAGAGAAACCCATCTGCTGGAAGTTATAATGCTAATAACAAATGTAAGTTTTAGATTTTGCCTTGCAGGTTTTGCTTTATATACTGATTTTAGTGCGATTTAGTTACTAAACAAACAAATAATTGTATTGTATGACTGCTACAGTGACCCTTTAAATAGAGGGTCAGTTAGAAATGGAGAGGCAAGAGGAATAAACCTTTGGTTGGAGGCCATAACATATTACAGTCCAGGAAGTTCCACAAACAGTACGCTAGTGCTCACCAGATATCCTGCGTTGACTGCGCCGCATGAAGCCGCTTCCCCAGCGCAGACTCCATTTGGTCCCGTAACATCTGGCACAGGCAATACTTGGTGTTGGTGTAGTGATTATTATACTGCACCGCCTGGCGGAGACAGACCATGTCATCAAGACATCTTACCATCAAATAAAGTCATCAATATGAACCTCACACTTCCTACTAGGCCAAATCTGAGTATTGAATTGTATTAAAGAATCAGATAATGACCACTATAAAAAAAAATCTTAAAAACAAACAATTACAACTGGTTGTTATTTAAAGGTCTATGTGGAAGTGCCTTAAAAGTTAGTTATTTTGCCTATAAATTAACTGAAAGCATGCACCGCACTCTGATGTAATACATTATCAACATCAATTAAGATTAGCAATGAAGATTGATAAAGATGAGCAGTCCCAGTTGGAGGGAGGATATCGATTATAGTGACAGACACATTTAACAATTACATTTTATTGTTCCATCACTAAACTTGTCTGTCACTAATAGCATATTTTAGCTTGCCATGTTTATCCTCTTTAATAACCCCCACTGCTAATGTTAATTAAAGGTATATGCAAGTGAGCTGGGTTATTAATGCATCTGATAGAGGGGAATTAGTAGCGTATGATTACATTTATTTGCAGGCACTGTCATTTTTTAGCTTTGCATAAAAAAAATCAAAAAAAAATCTGTTGCAGGTGATGCTTACACCCACCCTCAGGGTATGATTTTCTAAAAGTGCACCATGTCCATGTGAGCATGCTCAATTTGCAGCCTATCAGCAATGCTCTATGCAGCCAGCATAGATGAGGCAGCTAAACTGGGTCCTTAAAGGACCATAAGTTGACATTCAAGTAAAAATGCTTGAGCTGTTACACAGTTGTTATTTAGACATACACCCTCTCCTTGATAAATTCTGACAAATTATAATTGTACTGAAACCAAACATTTCAGCTTCTTCTTCCTATTGTAATTTATCTCTTCGGCGAATGAGCATTTATGCTTGCTTTATGGTCCTCCAATGACCTGCAACATTCATGGTCTGTGCATGTGTCTCTCTGAGTGAGTGCATGCCATTCACTGGGGCCTTGCCGGCCCTAACCCCCTACACCCCTTGCCGGCCCTAACCCCCTACACCCCTTGCCGGCCCTAACCCCCTACAGCCCTTGCCGGCCCTAACCCTAAACCTAACCCCCTACACCACTTGGTGGCCCTAACCCTAACCTCCTAACCCTCTTAGCCTAACCCTAACCCCCTAAAACTAAGTCCCTAAGTCCCTAACCCCCTACACCCCTTCCCGACCCTAACCCTGTAAACCTAACTCTAAAAACCCTAACCACTTAACAGCCACAAGGAGACAGCTTCATCGGCGCAGGGCAGTGCAGCATGCGTGCACATAACAGATGCACGTGCGGTAGCATGAAACAGGAAACCACTGTTATGCTAATATGCCCTGGGATATGATAGAAAATAGTTTGCAAATGCAAGAAATTCAGCAAACTTTAGTGTAACTGTTTAAATGTTTATTTTGGTATTTTTTCATACACTACCAATTCTCCTCTATCAGATGCATTCATAACCCTGCTCACTTGCATTACCTTTAATTGCTATTGATAAATACATTACCTCAGAGGATGGATCTTTCAGTTACAGGCCTCTTTTGAAGAACTACCGTAAATATGAAAATAAGCAACATACTTTTAGAATGTAAACAAATAACACAACCTCTAATTTATTACCATTATAAGCAATGATGCCACTGCAGATTCTCCCATTTTAGTTTCCAGTGATCTACTTCCTGAGGTGGGAGAGGATTTTGAACATACAGAAAGACTGTATCTGCACAATGGGAATACGGCATATATAGCTGCCAGTGCATCCATTAGTTCTAATGTTAAGTTCATAACCCATAAAAACAGAAAGTGCAAGAAGCAGACTCAGTAAAGAAACTGGAAGCTGATTGTTAAGAATAATTGTACATACAAGTGTAACTATGTAAAAGGCTGTGCTTATTTATTTATTTTTTTACTTTCTTAAACTATTTAGCCCATAATCAAAATGTTGTTTTTTAACAGATCATATAGAGAAAAACCTGACAGCAGTGGTCCTTTAATTTATACATAAATTAACTAACTTTAAGCACTTCCATTTATAATTTTTAATTATACCCAATTGTTTATCTACAACATGTGACTTCTCTGGCCAATTTAGAATTAATTATTAAAATGCTATTACTAACGCTAAATGATAAAATCACCAATGTAATTTGCAATGGATTTTATGGCAATGTGCTACTTCATAATTCTTTACAAAGTCCATGCAACCACCTATACCCTACATGTTACTCACATGTCTGATGTAATCACACATGACTTCCTCTAGCGGCAGAGCTCCCTGTTGTCTGAAGATGGATGGATTCCACATGGCTGCTCGGGCCAACATGACGGAAGATGCAGCTGTGACTGATCGAAATGCCTCGATGTCTCTGTACTCGCGGATCAGCTCCTGTGAACCTCCACTTCAGGGGAAAGGGAGAGTTTGGAGGAGCACTTTAATAACCTCAGTGGTTCTTTATCCCCATATTTTACACATTATATTTAGCTTTTAAATAACTAATTTCTGGTAAATGTAAAATAAAGTTATAAAAAGATAAAAATGATGGATAACCACAGCAATGAAGACACCAGTATATCCAAATGTTGGAGGAACACTGTTGTCTGTACTCACTTGGCAATGACAGGGATAGACACAGCCTCGGATATTGCACGGATAAAATCGCAGTGCACTGGGTGCTGTGGCCTCTCCTCCTTCTTCCTTTCCAGAAAGAGCAAAATATCAGCAATGTGGTTATTAAACATACTGATGACATGGATGCACTGAGCGTATCCTAATTAAATCTATTTCAAACCAAAAGGAGTTCTGCCATACATCATATGGTTTAGTCTTTCCCCAGAGACAAGCAAAGGGATTGCCTCATAGCAAGTACACTGACCTTGAACCTACTTTAGGAACACTAAACTGGGCTTGCCCTTACCAAGGAGCGGCCGGTCGGCGGGGCCCTGACCAAGGAGCGGCCGGTCGGCGGGGCCCTGACCAAGGAGCGGACGGTCGGCGGGGCCCTGACCAAGGAGCGGACGGTCGGCGGGCCCCTGACCAAGGAGCGGCCAATCGGATGGGCCCCTGACCAAGGAGCGGCCAATCGGATGGGCCCTTACCAAGGAGCGGCCAATCGGATGGGCCCTTACCAAGGAGCGGCCAATCGGCTGGGCCCTTACCAAGAAGCGACCAAGCAGCCTAGCCCCATCAAGAAGCGGCCAAGCCCCAACAAGGCTTGACAACAACATATACATTCTTTATGTTTTCTACCCACTAACATCCAGTTTGTCACTATGGAATATTTCTATTTGTTTATTATTTCTATGTTAGGATAAAGTTTTCACCTTCCGTGAACAGCGATAGCAGCCACACCTGTCTTCTCAATGAGTTTCACCAGATTAACGGTCTCCTGCAGCTGAAATCAGAAAAAAAGGAAGACAAATAGGGCAGAAATTAAAATATAAACTTTAAAAAAGTGTTGGATAATTGCCTTTTTTAATAATTGCAAACATTCATATTTATAAAGTTTTCATTTCTAAAATAATAAGATCATTTGCTGTGTCCCTTTACCTGATCACTGTAGTTTGCTTATATCCTGAGGGCATTGTTTATCCTACTGTAGCTAACTCTTGTATTAAAATTACTACTATGAAGTGGCCATTTACATTGGCAGTCTTTCAACATAACCAATTCAGAATTTATCTGAATATATGAATCATCCCATGCCTGGCAGATTACTAATCCTGTTAGGAACAAAAAATGTTTTTATTGCTATTAAAACAAAATTGAATACAATATTTAAGAATTAATGACTGTACTTATCTATATGAAGACTTTGAAACATTTCCTCCATTATCAAGTCACGTTCTATAAATATAACACTTTACTGACGCTTTAAAGGGCCACTGGAAGCAGATAAGATCTATAAAATTTTAATTTTTTTAAATAGCCCCTTGATAATGTTATTCAGTGCCTGAGCAAGCAGATTAGCAGTATAACATGGACACAATCAGAGTTATCATAAATAGAAGATTTTCTTTAATATGCTTTTATCTTTTTATCTTGCATGTTAGACGGCTAATGTTAAAATAAAAAAAAGGATGATTAACGGATATTTAATCAGAACTGGAGACAGTTATATAAATGATTAAAGAGAGGAGACTCGAGGACAGACTGCGACGTGGCTCCCATCAGCCTGTGCCGCACTGATGCCACTTACTAAGGTGAGCATCTGCCAGTCCTGGCAAAGCTGCCCGCAGGAGCTGCTCGTGGCACATAATCATATCAAGGACAACATGTGCTGAGTCACACTGCCACAGACCATTAGCATCTAGCGGATTCAGGTTTTTACACCTCATCTTTCTGGATAGCAAGAAAACTGTCCTAAAAACTAGTTATCTTAAAAGTGTGAAATCCTGGGGCAGAAGCTCAGTGACAGCGATTATTTTTCAGAGAAGCAGATAAAAAAAGGAATTTAGAGAAGTCAGATAAATGCCTACTTGCTTGTAGAAAGAGGCAGACAGATAAGAGGTACATATGATTTATCAATAACACTCAACATCAGCAAGAGTACACTGAAAATCAAGTGCTTTTACTTGCATTTTTTCGCTATATAAGAGTTTTCAACCCACATATTCCACCAACAGCTCAAATACAGCATGCAGAGTGTTTCAAAATTACTGTATATACTACAGTATAAGCTGACCCAAGTATAAGCCGTGGCACCTAATTTTACTACAACTGTGAAAACGTATTGACTCGAGCATAAGCCGAAGGTGCAAAAGAGGGTCCTTTCCCCCGATCACCCCCCCCCCCATTACCATCCTCCCTCCTTCCCCCCCCTCCTCATCTCCCCTCCCCTCATCTCTTCTCTGTAGCCTTCGATCAGCTCCTGCTGCCCAGAGCCACGCAGCATGTCTTATGCCTTTCTCTGGAACCGGCATATGCTAATGACGTGACACGCTGCGGGGCTCCGATCAGCAGCAGATCGGAGGCTACAGAGAAGAGGTGAGGATGGGGAAGAGGAGGGAGGAGGAGGAGGATGGGGAAGAGGAGGGAGGAGGAGGAGGATGGGGAAGAGGAGGGAGGAGGAGGAGGATGGGGAAGAGGAGGGAGGAGGAGGAGGATGGGGAAGAGGAGGGAGGAGGAGGAGGATGGGGAAGAGGATGGGGAAGAGGATGGGGAAGAGGATGGGGAAGAGGATGGGGAAGAGGAGGGAGGAGGAGGATGGGGAAGAGGAGGGAGGAGGAGGATGGGGAAGAGGAGGGAGGAGGAGGATGGGGAAGAGGAGGGAGGAGGAGGATGGGGAAGAGGAGGGAGGAGGAGGATGGGGAAGAGGAGGGAGAAGGAGGAGAAGGATGGGAGGAGGAGGAGAAGGATGGGAGGAGGAGGAGAAGGAGGAGGAGGAGAAGGAGGAGGAGGATGGTGAAGAGGAGGGAGGAGGATGGTGAAGAGGAGGGAGGAGGATAGTGAAGAGGAGGGAGGAGGATAGTGAAGAGGAGGGAGGAGGATAGTGAAGAGGAGGGAGGAGGATAGTGAAGAGGAGGGAGGAGGATAGTGAAGAGGAGGGAGGAGGATAGTGAAGAGGAGGGAGGAGGATAGTGAAGAGGAGGATGGTGAAGAGGAGGAGGAGGATGGTGAAGAGGAGGAGGAGGATGGGGAAGAGGAGGAGGAGGATGGGGAAGAGGAGGAGGAGGATGGGGAAGATGGGGAAGAGGAGAGAGGAGGAGGATGTGGAAGAGGAGAAAGGAGGAGGATGTGGAAGAGGAGAAAGGAGGAGGATGTGGAAGAGGAGGGAGGAGGAGGAGAAGGAGGAGGAGGATGGGGAAGAGGAGGGAGGAGGAGGAGGATGGGGAGGAGGGAAGAGGAGGAGGAGGAGGATGAGGATGGGGAAGAGGAGGGAGGAGGAGGAGGATGGGGAAGAGGAGGGAGGAGGAGGAGGATGGGGAAGAGGAGGGAGGAGGAGGAGGATGGGGAAGAGGAGGGAGGAGGAGGAGGATGGGGAAGAGGAGGGAGGAGGAGGATGGGGAGGAGGAGGATGAGGATGGGGAAGAGGACGATGGGGAGGAGGAAGGAAGAGGAATGGTGTAGTTAAACCAGAGACAAGAAGGTAAATACATACTTTGAAGGTTTTAAAAGCTACCAGGAGGATGGTGAAGAGGAGGGAGGAGGAGGAGGATGGTGAAGAGGAGGGAGGAGGAGGATGGGGAAGAGGAGGGAGGAGGATAGTGAAGAGGAGCGAGGAGGAGGATGGGGAAGAGGAAGGAGGAGGAGGATGGGGAAGAGGAGGGAGGAGGAGGATGGGGAAGAGGACGATGGGGAGGTGGAAGGAAGAGGAATGGTGTAGCTAAACCAGAGACAAGAAGGTAAATACATACTTTGAAGGTTTTAAAAGCTACCACTGCAATGTTTAAAACTGTGAGAAAAGGTCCAAAAAAGAAACAATGTTATATAAAAATAAATATGAGTAAATTGCCTGTCAAAAATGACGAGAGTGAAATAATAAGCCTGGCAAAAAGGAAACAATGTTATATAAAAATAAATATGAGTAAATTGCCTGTCAAAAATGACGAGAGTGAAATAATAAGCCTGGCAAAAAGGAAACAATGTTATATAAAAATAAATATGAGTAAATTGCCTGTCAAAAATGACGAGAGTGAAATAATAAGCCTGGCAATGGTGTTTGCCACATAATGAGAGTCTTGGTCGCTAGTTTTACGTCCTTCTGCCTCGTTTTCGTTGTGTTGCGTGTTTCCGGCAGCCATTTTTTTCTCGCTTAGGCCATTTTCGTTGGTGAAAAAAAACGCCAAATATGCCTCAAATCAACTTGCAACCTCACTCAGAGGCTCCCCGGCTCCCCCGCTGAGCTGTGTGTAAGTGTGTAAGTTAATTTAAGGCATATTTGTTGTGTTTTTGAGGTCTTTGCAGTTACGTGGTTTGGGTGGTCAAGTCAGATTTTTGCGAGCCGTACAGTGCATGGACGGGTTTCGGTCCTAAGTTGTACGGGACGTAGTCCTGCGTGCCTCGCTTTGCGAGGCTTGCAGTGCAATGAGCGCCTTTGGCACTCAATGCAGCCTAAGTCCCGTGTGTCAACTGCTCTTTCGCTTTGCGAGGCTTGCCGTCGACGGGCCGCAACTCCATGACCAACATTGCAACGTGCCGCACACTGGCAACTATTATAGTGATTGATTATATATATATAAATAAATAAATATAATGGGGGTTATTTGACAGAAGGGAGAATGTGTCAGTGGGGAGGGAAGGACTCACCGAAGGTAGAATTCTGATCTTGCAGGTGACTGGTATAGAGATCCCACTGACCAGGGTTTTCAATATCTGTGAATATTGGGGATAAAGTATAAATACTTTCAAAAAATAGAAGGGCTCCATAATAATTTAAAATGCAACAGACACACACAAAACGAAATCAGACATATATAGACAAGCACACACAAGGTGACGCAATAGGTCATAAAGACAACACATTTTTTGCGATGTTACAGAAGTCATAAAAAGTCAAGGCATACACACACATACATATAATATATATATATATATATATATATATATATATATATATGACGAGAGTGACACTGACAGCTATATACAAGACACCACTGACTTCCTTAACAAACTCAGTCAGATTGTATAACCCTGATACCATTGTCAAACTACTAGAATACATTCTGACCCACAACTACTTCACCTTCAACCAGCATGTTTCCCTACAAATAATGGGGACCGCAATGGGAACGAAAATGGCACCACAATATGCTAACCTATTTATGGCCGACCTGGAAAAGAGATTCTTGTCCACATATGTCCACAAACCTTACAGATACTACCGTTACATAGATGACCTGTTCATCATATGGACAGAAGGGGAAGGAAAACTCAAAGACTTCCATAATTCGTTCAATACCTTTCACCCATCCATTCAATTTAAAATGGATTATTCCACAGAACAGGTTAACTTTCTGGATACCACCATTTCCATTACAAATGGCAAACCGAATTAATCTATCTATAGGAAACCTACAGACAGATGTAGTTACCTCCACAACTCTAGCTTCCACCCCTCCCACACTAAACAAGGGATAATTCATAGTCAAGCCATCAGATACCACTGCATATGTTCAAACACAGAGGACGGTGATAAACACTTAAAAACACTGTCTGCCTCCTTCAGACAGAAGGGTTACAAACCCTGTATTATCACTCAGAAAGTAACCTCTGCCGTCAGAACACTCTGGGAACACCTGCTGCAATACAAAACCAAAGAAACAACTTCACGTACCCCTCTGGTAACCACATACCATCCGGTTCTAGAAGGAACACGCAAAATATTGTAGGACTTACAACCACAACTCACAGAGAACACAGAATTGAAACATATATTCCCTAAACCCCTCATTCTTGCATTTAGGCAGCCACCACATTTAAGACAAACATTGGTGAACAGAAGATTGCCAAATGAACAGCATAACAGAGAAAATGGCACCAAACCCTGCAATAAAAGTCGCTGCAAACTATCCCATCACATCTGCAAAGAGGACACAGCCACGCACAACAACAAGACCCACAACATCAGAGGCTCATATTCATGTACATCTTCAAATGTAGTGTACATGATACAATGTACTGTATGTGAAAGGGGGTGCTACATTGGGGAAACCTGCCAGAAACTACACATGCGAATGAACCTCCAACGAAGCTCCATCAAAAAACACCAGGAAGACAGCTATTGTACTCCAGTTGGACACCATTTCACCCAGGAGAATCACTCCATCCAGAACCTCAAAATTAAAGTATTTAGAGGGAATTTCAGAACTATCCAACAGCGGAAAACTTTTGAATTAAAAATGATTAAATTTTTTAATACCAAGGATTTTGGTATTAACATCGATTTAGGTTTTCTGGCCCACTATCTTAATGTCTTATAGCTAACACATTCCACTTACCTCCCCCCCTTCTATTGCTGTTTTTGTAAGCTATGCTATGCTGAAATGTATTGCTCTTTATTTTACTCTGCTGTGTTCTTATCTACAACCTGATCTATAGATTTACTGACCTATCAGGACATTATTCACAGTGCTGGTCTGTTTCTCACTTAACTCTGGCCAATTAATTTAGTCTTTCTTGTTTTTCCAATTATTCTTTTTTTCCCATCTCTTTCTGTTTGCTGTTTTTAGTTCATATCTGTATCAGTATCGCTTTTTCACTTGATAAAGAGAGGCATTATCTCTCGAAAGCTCGTCGCTTTATTATGAATAAGTTTGTCCAATAAAAAAGGTATCACTATTCACTGCAATACTCTGATTTTTCAACTATATATATATATATATATATATATATATATATATATATATATATAATAATAATAATAATAAAACAAAAAACGAAAAAATATATATAAGTAAGAAAAACCAGGATAAAAAATCTAGTATATATAAATAATATATAGGGACTACAAGGTAAGTATAGCTAAGCAATACTTGTGTCTGTATACCCTGTCTGTATACCTGTGTCTGTGTACCCTTATGTGTAAGTCCTCATAATACTGTTATAGCAATCATAGGACTATATTTATAAGAAAAAAATGGTGTAAACAATATATAGCAAGAAGAAAAACAAGAAATAAGTGAAATACACTCTATATATTTATTATCAAAAAATAATAATTATTGAAATTTTTATTTTTTATTTTATTTTTTTCTTTTACTTTGCAGCAGAAGGTACATCTCCTCTTATTTTTCAGAAGAGTATCGATGTGTAATGGATATAAGAGTTAAGGTAAGAGCCTTATGAGTAGGACATTAGCTAGCGCATTTTAGCGATACGCTATGGTGAACTGTTCACCATTTTATAGTTTCTTACAAACTCTTACAACATACACCTGAGATGCCTACTGCTTTTTTCAATAATTATAATTTTTTGATAATAAATATATAGAGTGTATTTCACTTATTTCTTGTTTTTCTTCTTGCTATATATTGTTTACACCATTTTTTTCTTATAAATATAGTCCTATGATTGCTATAACAGTATTATGAGGACTTACACGTAAGGGTACACAGACACAGGTATACAAATATTGCTTAGCTATACTTACCTTGTAGTCCCTTTATAAATATATATTATTTCTATATACTAGATTTTTAATCCTGGTTTTTCTTACTTATATATATTTTTTCATTTTTTGTTTTATTACTCTTTATTATGCATAGGTGCGAAGCACCATTTTCTGGCAAAGCTTTTTCTTTATTATACACACACACATATATATATATATATATATATATATATATATATATATATATATATATATATATATATATATTAATTTTTGAAAAAAATACATGTTACTTAATAATAACATAAAAATTTGAATAAATACAAGTTTATTTAATGCAGAAAATGTGTAAGGACCTTTTTTATTATACAACAGAAAGTAAGACAAGGCTTTACATCCATCGAACCACTACATACCCTTCTGGATCACTACCTTGACGTGGTGAAGGGGATTGTGTGCTTTAATGAAGCTGTGAGCTATACCATGTAGGGTCACCCAAGATGGGCAGGTCATAGTAGAGAGGTCAGACAAATCATGGTTCATTGGAGAAGGAACTGGCAACCCTGTCCATTATTTTAATCATGGAAACCTTATGGATTAGCACACCCAGGCACAAGATGTGCCTGGCGTGTTGCAGTCAATAGGGTCATGGAGAGTCGGAACATGACTAAACAACTAAAAAATAAAACAACCCCTACATATAGGTCCCTGTTGCTCCAGTGGTTAGGATTTGATGCTTTCACCTCTGCGACCTGGGTTTGATTCTCGTCAGATAACTAAGAGGTCACACCACCCTGAAGCCATGGGAGACCACCTAGTAATAACAGGAGCCGTATGCTGTGACCCACTGGAGAAGGATCTGGCAACCCACCCCATTATCTATGCCATGAAAACCAAATGGATCAGCATGGGGTGTTGCGGTCCATGAGGTTACGTGGTGTCAGACGTGACTGAGTGAAGCAAACACACAGCAACACTACATGCAAAGAGAGATGGGCTGTAGCAAAATGTCAGCCCTGCAAAATTGAGTAAGTACGGTACTTGTTATTATCAATAGATATATATTATACCCTATTTGGATCCTCTGCTTTGTTATAAGGTCTGTTATGGAAATTCTCATCAGGGACTCGATCGAGCTGAGAATATGGGGTTACCACCCGCAAGACTACTTTTTATTCCTGTACCACCTATAGCATTTATAGACTATTAGTTTGAAATAAAAGCACATTGTATCACAGATTTGCCCAAATCCTATACATACATAATTAAATACTGACGTACTATAGAATTGTGCAAATAAGCGGCTTCCCAGTGTGATGTCCACATCTACAACAATAGATGTTTGCTCAAAGCCAATTGTGATTTGTAATGGATAACTGGCAAGTCTTCTTAGTTTCCAGGCTGAATTTGTATGGCATTGAGATATACAATAAAGTTCTGAGAAATAGATAATTAGCACAGAAATCTGGTGATATGAATGACCATAAAAGACCAAAATAGACGCCTAAGTGACTGGTTTCAGCAGTTAAAGAACCACTTTAGTGGTCTTCTAAAGGGCTTTCTAAAAATAATTATGAAGGGTTTGAGAAGAAAAAAAACAAAATTACCATTTTCAATCATATCCCTAGGCTGTATAAGCTGCAGATATCTCCACCACCTAGGTGAAGTATTGTGTCTGGAGTGGAGCCACATTTAAATTGGCATATGACAAATGCTGTATGATATTGTATCTGTAAATGGCTAGCTGGTCAGGTTACACATTGCTGCCCTATATTTCTATATTTTTATATTTTATATTGATTTTCAATTTGGCACTTCCCACTGGGGGAGGTCACTTCAGCCACAGTACTTCATTCATAGGGTGAAGAAATCCAGACCTTATACAGTAAGTAATCGTTTAAACGCACAGTAAAAATTAAATTTATAAGAAATACAGATATTCCACTGCATTCTGGGAGCCTGGGCAGGGACATGCAAATGTGCCCACAAAGGCTTCACTCGTGTAATCCAATACTGTTTTAAACATAGCATCCTTTAAGCATATGCCTGCTGTATTACACATTTTCAAGCAAAGGATTATACACAATCCAGGAAACCTACCCACGTACAGCTGTTTCAAGGTTACTGCCTCATTAGCGTGGGGCAGGTTCCTAGCCTGTGTAGATTTTTTTAAGGAAGTAGTTTACCACAACAGTCAATTAATTTAGGGTAGGCAAAAGAGCGCTAGAAGCCTCCACCCAAATTGCAGCAGCTTGTAGCTATATGCAATAGATTATAGTTAGTTATTAATGGTATTGGTGCAAGATGAACTTGAAGCAATATTATAAATGAAAACTTAACACGTTATTAAAAATAAGAAGACGGAAATAGAACGAGGAAGATTAGGGACAGAGGGAAAATGAAAAATAAAAAATAAATTAAATTAAATTTAAAAAAAGCAATTATTGGATAATATCAGGTGGACTTAGACACCAAGGGCACCGGAAAGAGTGACTCAAACAAAAACGAGGAGAAACAAGAGCAGTAAACAGCAGTGAGACAAAAAATATTTTATACTAAACTAAAGTCCCAAATTTTCTAAGAGCATAATTAGTCATTAAAAATGGCATACGGATAGTTTTCTGTAAATTAAGAACATTTTGATGCCTGTGCTTTATCCTGGAGGCATCTGTGACACTTTGGTGAAGGTCGCATGTGCATTTACATCATTACACAGACTTAAAAGTTGCCGGCTGCCGGTGGGTGGGGGTAAGTATCAAATTCCATATTCCATAATTTTATGGTATATGGAAGTTTTCTGTTTTTTTAACATGTTCTAATCTTAAAGCATACTGCTTATATCAGAAACAAACATTACATGGATCTATTCTACACGCATACATATTTATTTTAATTTTAAAAAATGGTTTCCACACCCCCAGAGGGGGACTACATAGGCACCTTGTACTAACCAATAGAAAAACTGAATTAAAGTACTTTTTTTAAACCCAATACCAACTTTACAGCCAGTAGCAGCACAGTGCAGATATTCATAGCAACAAAGAGGAAAGAGGTGTGTGATAGAAACAAAAGAACCACAAAGCCCATGCTTTGCTGCAGACTCAATCCACATAAGTTGCCACAATGTAGTAGCTACCTCTGGTTGGCCACAATAAATTATTAATTTAGCTTGAAAATTTTGCTTGGATTTTCATGGGCATTCTCAGAATCAACTGCCAGAAAACTGAAGACAGTTTGCAACTCGCTTCTTGTTGGCCTTCCCACCACCCGACTATCTCCACTTCAATCCATTGTGAATGCCTCTGCTAGACTCATCTTCCGTGCACAACGCTCAGTGTCGGCAGCACCTCTTGGTCAATCACTCCACTGGCTTCCCTTAGCCTCAAGAATACAATTTAAAATCATGACCCTGACTTACAAAGCCCTCAACAATAACGCCCCCCCTTACATCTCTGCTCTCATCTCCAAATACTCCCCCCACCCGTCCTCTTCGTTCTGCTAATGACCTTCTTCTTTCTACAACTCGTCACCTCCTCTCACTCCTGCCTCCAGGACGTATCTCCTGCTGCCCCTAGTCTCTGGAAACTCCTTGCCTCGCTCCACCAGATTATCCTCTTGCCTCAAAGCATTTAAAACCTCACTTAAAACACATCTCTTTAAAGTAGCGTATCACCTTCCGCCATAACACGCTCATCACCTCTCTCTCCCTCTTTTACCACTCACTATACCTTAGATTGTAAGTCTGCGAGTTTCTATCCAAAGTACTTTGTGAATTCACCATGGGCATTGGATTCCTAGCTCAAAGACAGGGCCCTCCTTCCTTTGCTAAATCTTAATCTGTATTTATCATTGTCTGAACTTATTTGATGTCGGCGCGTTATAAATAAACTATAATAGGGTATGTTTATCTAAAATTTTTCATGTACAAAAATGTTTACATACAATACTGATTCTCCTATCAGATGCATTCATATACATGCAGGAAACTTCTATAGTGGTCCTTTAACATAAAACTTTTAAACATTAAAACGTTATTTCCTATGAAAACGGACTGAGCTTTAGATTAAATTAATTATGTGGGTCTCCTGTTCAAGCTCCCACACAGTGTAGTGTCATAAAAAGGTTGCACAATACACATTGTTATAGAAATACGTTCTTACTCCTTTCAGCATATCAGCTTCTAGCTTCAGTGTATAAGAATGTAAAATTACTGGAATAATGTCACATGAAGGCTGTATTAGCATAGGCTCTAATTTTATGGCACTCCAAAAACATATGTATTGTGGATACAGATACAAATATTTTAGTAAAATGACATTCAGAAGTGCACAGGATGAAATGTTAAATAATGATGGTGTACTCCAAGGGGACGGGTAACAGAGCTTATTCAAGTATCAGATCCGGGGCTGGGAATGGACTATTCCAATTTTAGTTAATTCCTATGGGGGGAAAAAAAATATTCATCAGATGCTGTATTTGACCTGATTAATGACGAATATAGGTGTTCCACTGTAAATGTGCCAAAAAAGTTCATTTAAATTTATGAAACTTTTTTTTTTTTTTAAACAATTATACATTGTAAATCATAACATTTTTGGAATTTTTTGCTGTGTGCTTGAATCCGTTTTGTTGTTATTAAAAGCATTACAAGTTTTAAGCAAACTTTGGGAAAAAAAATACACTAAGTGAAATTATACTCCCCGTTCTGGCTCTATATCTCAAGGGAAATCTCTGACTTTGATGGACGCCTAGCTCAGTGTTTATGGGATAATGAGCAGCTGAAGCCCTAGCACATGAGCTCCTGCTGTCTCCGTACTGGGATGCACAAAGAGGAGATCTGCACCAATTTGCAGTGATTGCATCTAAGAACAAGAGGGGACGGTGCATGTCTGAGACTCTGCAATATGGAACATTTTGTGTATCTATCTGGAGCTGGTCCATATTGGATCCTGTGCAATTCAAAAAATGACATGTGAAGGGACACTACAATCTCATATCCCTACTATTTAAAAATGGAAATGTTTACATTTGTTTCCTTTTTTTGCATGAAGAATGACGGATCTAAAGTCTAGTGAACGTAGGTGGTATTCAACACCACGGCCTCAATGCCTTCCAGTTCATAACAATTGTATAATATTGTGGCCATCTTTTCAGGAACATTAAACTGATGAGGAGTATCGCTGATAATGGTATTGAGAAATCAATTATTTTTGTAAAGAATTTGGAAGACGGAAGGTCCAAAACTGTAAAGACTTGTCTTCTCTGTAGAATTACGTTTTCTAGACTTAAGATTGCCTTAACGAGATCATCAGCTACACCCTACTGACGAGACCCAACTAAGGTCGAAACGTACGTCTGCCGTTTCTCCTGTTCAGACTGACATAATACAGGATATTTCTCCCTGTGAAGGGCACAAGTGGCTAAAAGATGCTGCTCTCAGAGTGGGTTACCATGTACATAGAACTAACCTATTAGGTTAGTTCATTCTCTTATTGAGCACCTATCTTTCTGTTGAAGATTGTATAGATAACTCATATGAACCAATTGTATAGAAGCTACAACTTCATAAATGATCACTGTATTTTAGGAAAAGCTTTAGTATTTGACACTTGAAACGACGGTGGCAGGGTAAACTGCAAATCCTGCAGATATGTAAAAGCCCCTCTCATACATACAACACAAACACCAAAGGATCATGGATTCATCCAGAGACTAGCAGAGCCATCTTTTTTTTTCTAATGTAGAGCTAGCTGAATGAGACTTTCTCCATCTAATTATGTTCTCACTCTGACTCACATTCTGCAGTGTTTGGTGGTGGGCACAGATTGTTCTTACAGTATCTTCGTGACATAGGTCACGATTCCAACTTACCTTCACAATTTTCTCTGGATGAGAGAGCAGCGCAGCCCCCATACCACCCTGGAAGAAAACAAGAAGAAAACAATTTCAGCATGCTGTAGTCTACAGATAAATGGACAACTTTGCAATATCATCTGATTTTAGGTCACTTTATAGGAGCACTGGGGTTAAAAATGTAAAACAGCCCTTTTAATGAAATACACTTAAAATAAGAAATATTTTATTTTACATTCTAAAAATATAACACCGCCTCTAATTTATTACTTTTATTTAGCTACTGTAGAATCGATCATATTAGTTTCCAATGACCTACTTCCTGGGGTGAAAGGAGAATGCACAAAAAGTTTTATTTTTTATATTGCACTACTGGAAGGTGGTGTTTGCCAATCGCATATATAGTTGTGAGCATACGAGCCGTTGCTCACGCTCGCAGGCTTGCGCAGCCAAAGGCGCACCTTGCCTGCAACTGCGACCCTCGCAAAATTTACGTCGTAACGCAAATAAAATACGAGACACGTTACGACCTCGCAAAAAAAACAGCCGCAACGCGCGCACATCAAAACATGAAAGATACAACAAATACACACAACAAATACATAAAAAGCTTACTTACAGGAAGAGGGGGCATCCAGGACCTCGAAAACTAAAGTTACACCTCAATTTAACTCAAATTAAAAGAGTTTAGACACTAAAAAATTCTCTAAGCGAGAGAAAAAATGGCCGCCGAAAAAAAACGAAAACGAGGCAACAGCAGTCTAAAGACGCAAAACACCACCAAACACCTACGTATTTGCCGAAAAACACCTACGAGATTAGAAAACAAAGACGCAACCCGCGCAACCCCAAAAACACTACAAACACAACAAATACAAACAACAAACACATAAAAAGGTTACTCACAGCAAGGGGGGGCACCCAGGACCTCTCCAATGAAGTTACACCTCCATTTAAGCCCAAATTTCGGAGTTTAGAGACCCGAAAATCACCTAAGCGAGAGAAAAAATGGTGGCCGAACAAAACGAAAACGAGGCTAAAGGTCCCTAAACACGCAAAACACTACCATAAACATGCGAAACACCACCAAACAGCTACAGATATTCCAAAAAAGCCCACCAGACAGCTACAGATATTCTGAAAAACTCGCACGACATAGAAAACGAACGACGCTACATCAGCCACATTATATACACCAAACACCCTTAGCTCACTTACAATTTCATTGCCGTCATTTTTTGACGGGCAATTCGCTAGTGCTTGTATTATCCCTAAAAGAAAACTTCTGAGATTACATTGTATGGAAAAGATTATTTTTAGATTATACTGGATGCTACAGTGGATCCGTCTATGGAGGGGATTCTATATTTTATGCTCACAAATATCCGTACTTTTCAGTATTTAAATCCACAATCTTCATTCCTGCTGGACATCTTGCTAGGTCCATGCAGAAATTTTTTTAAAAATATATGTTTGTAAATTTTAAGTCTGACTAAAAGCATAATTAATCAAGAATAAAAGTTGATCAACTAGTTTTTAACTCAAAAAGAAAAATTGATGCCTCTTCAGGACCCTGGTAGAATGCAGGATTTACTGGTGGATGTTGTGCCCTCATCCCCCACCTCTCCCTCCCGAGAGAACTACAAACATATACCCAATCAACTGGCTCTCACCATGTGATGTAACAAACACAAATGGATTCCTCTCTTCATAAAACGAAAACTTCAAATATTAAGATCTTCCCAAATAAAAAGTTTGATGCACCAAGGCTTAGGTGTAGTCCTATATTTTAAACATTGTCTTATTATTTACCTACTTTTCAAGAGGAGGCCCAGTTAGGGCAGCCAATGAATGGATGCCACTTGTTATGACCTCTCCCCTGTGGGTTTCAGTGTATCAGTGCTAGGGATTGCCTGGGAAAGAGGCAGTTGGTAAGGGACTCTGTCCAACTGAATAATATGGGCCTAGTGCCATTGGCCCCTATAGAAGTAGCCGCCTCAGTTCAGATGGTGAATCGACTGATGAAAACCAAGTTACCAGCACTTTGTCTCATGCAGAATGAGAATGTCCACATTGCAAATATCACTGTAGCCCTGGCTGCCCGAAACACCACAGCATTTCATTTCAGGTTTCTCCCTCAGAGCTGTGTTGAGAACAATCCTAGTTGCAATGTGAACATTGGCTTACCAACTGCCATCGTTCCCAGATCCCGAAGCATGTCTGTTTCCAGAAGAATCCCTAAAAACCATGTACAGAAACCGGCAGAGGGGAGGACCTTACAGGTGGGATCTATTCATTGGCAGGTCCAACTAGTTCATCTTCTTTACAAACTGATGGCAGTGGCCGGATTGCTGCTATCAATAGGCAAAGCCAAGCAACAGAGACTCTCAGAAGCAAAGGTAAAGGTGGCCCAGCATGATAAGCTCAGCATGACAGAAATAAGAGCCCCAGATCACAAAATAGAGGTGATGAGGACCGTCCGCGTGGAGGGCACCAGGGAGCAAGCTAGCTAGTAACCACATCACAGCCAGAGCTCTGGCCCACCAACCAAGAAACTACCCTATAGAGCCTTTCCGTCATTTAAAAATTCTCTGGGGAGGCATAACGGCAGCTTTCTGCAGGACTTTGAGCTGCAGTGCCAGTCCAAACTCGTCAATCCAAAGGACTACCCACGGACTCACTAAGGATAACCATAGATTGGGGAAAACTCATGTCTTTGAAATTTGTAATACAGTAAACTCTCGATTATCTGGCACTCAACCACCCGGGACCCTCAAGCAACCGGCACCTGCCTCTATTCCCCATTTGCAAAAAACTCTTGATTATCCGGCACATTAAAAAAAAACAGTTTTTTTTGTTGTTGCTCAAAATAGCTTAGTTTAGTTATCAATAGCTATTTAATAGGTTTTTGAGGTGTTTCAAGGGTTGTTTAGGCTGTTTGGGACTCTCAATTATTCCGAAACTACACTTATCCGGCAATAGGCAATCCCCATAGGTGCTGGATAACGGGGAGTTTACTGCACATTAAAAACAATACAAACTGTGAACCAAGAAAAAAAAAAAAAACAATGTATGGCAAATGATCCTTTCCTGTTAAGAGTACGGAGAATATCTGCTAGATGGCACTGCCAAGATTTTGCTGCTGATGTGATAGCTTTAGGGTTAGGGATAGGGTTAGGGTTAGAACTAGGGTAAGGGTTTAAGCTTGGAAATGGTCTGCGATCTCAGCGGCAATTACAAACGGTGTTTAATTTTTACAGCACCATCTAGCAGCTCCTTGCTGTAACTGCTGCTGTCGCCACTGCAGCACTACTCATAAAAGGAAAGATCGGGTAAAATTCTTCATTTTAGCAGACACTGCTTTTGCAGTTTGTGTCTTTCACACTTGCTGCTTGATTCTAGATGGAGTGGGGATATTCTCCTAGTTTGTATTCGCTAATTAAGAGTTTATGGAGGAGAGAGGGAGCTGGATTTGTGGATTCAGATATGATTAAAGCACATAGGCTCAGAAGAGGCAATTTGCAAGTCTACCTGCCCTGATCTGTAACTGCCTTCTTGTGTCTTGATAATGAAATATGACTATAATGGCAGCAGTCTGCTAAAATTCAGCTTTTCTCTAAAAATGCTTTATGTCCATGGCTTACATAGCTGCTAATGTTGTTTGTTTGTTGCATGATTCACATTTTTGCTAATTTACTGTGCTCCTTTAATTGAGAAGGTCTCCCCCCTCAGAAACAAAAAGCTAAAAGAAGCAGTCCAGAAAGAAAAATGAAAATTGCACAGTAAAGAATATTTGTGCATAAAATGTTCATGTTTAAACAGAGACTTTTTACATTTCAAGTCCCCGTCATAAAGAATGGAAGAAAAGAAGCTTGCTCAATATACCTAGTTCTGCCCATTATCAAAGTTTAAAAAGACCATATAGTAAAAATGTGACTACAGTGGTCATTTATAGTATATCTGTGGATTTAAAGTATATCTGTTTGTGACGTTTTAACAAATGAAAAAGACGAACAAGAAACCATAGAAGAAGACATGCAACTTATAACAATTCTTTTAAATGAGGTGTCAAGGAAAAATTATATAAAATCTAGCTTTTATTAACTTTATTTTAGCAAAGTTAATAAAGACTGAAAACTGTATATTTAAATCCCAGGACACATTTTTTTCTATTTCTCTATGAATTGTCACAGACACCTTTCCAGGGCCTGGATCCTGGTGCATTGAGCCACCATAGAGGACATACCGCTCCATTGGAAAATGGGTAGGGGAATTATATTGCCACATGGGAAATATGGGCAGGTGGCTGGTGGGGTGAATAGCCCTGAGACATAGGGCCCTAGTGTACCACCGTGCTTCATGTGGTCTTATAGCATCTGCCCCTGACTTATCCTGTTATACCCTGAAATAAACTGGATAAATGAGACCAGCAGTTCAGCTAAGGGGAGCAGGTTCTTGAGTACACTCAGGGATCATTATCTGGCCCAGGTTATACAGGAGCCTACTAGAAATAAAGCTATCTTAGATTTAGTTATCACAAATAATATTGATATAGTATCAAATGTTGGAATAGGGCAACCTTTGGGAAACAGTGATCACAACACAGTCTCATTTGAGATAAAAAAAAAAAAACTGTAAGGGGTCAACAAAAACTACATTTTAAAAAGGGCAGATTTTCATGGTCTAAGGGCAGCAATACAAAGTATAGACTGGGACAGAGAACTGATAGGTAAAAACACTGAACATAAATGGACAATATTTAAACCCTAACTAAATATACATACACATCGGCATATACCGTGTGGGAATAAAAGTAAAAGGAGTAAATCACATCCAATGTGGCTTAACAATGATTTAAAGATCAAGATACGGAGTAAAAAACAGGTATTTAAATTATACAAACAAGAGGGGACAGAGACTGCTTTACAGGAATACAAGGAAATCAACAAGGCAGCAAAAGAGCTATTAGACTGGCTAAAATAGAAAATGAAAATATAATTGCAAAAGAGAGTAAGACTAACCCTAAAATATTTTTTAAGTATATTAATGGGAAGAATGCCAGGAAGGAAGCTATAGGAACATTACAATGTGACACAGGCCATCTGATAATTAGTGACCAGAAATAGGTTCTTTTCTTCGGTATACACAAGGGAGGTATCAGTGGTTGGGTCACTGCACCATAATGAGGCTACGCTACCTTTGGTTAACACAGGAAGTAATCCAAAAGAGGTTGGAAAAAATAAATGTTAATAAAGCCCCAGGTCCTGATGGAATACATCCAAGGGTACTGAGGGAACTGGGTTCTGTAATAGCCAAACCATTATATTTAATTTTTCAAGATTCACTCAACACAGGGTCTCTACCAGATGACTGGAGAAAAGCTGATGTGATACCTATATTTAAAAAGGGAGCAAGAGCAAATCCGGGGATTATAGACCAGTGAGCCTTACATCTGTAGTGGGGAAGCTTTTAGAAGGGTTACATTATATAAATACATCCAGGGTCAGTATAAAGATTTGTCAGGGGAGCTTTTTGTGCCAAGTGGTTTTCAACTGACAGGAGGACGTCCCTTGAGGTTAGAAGTAAAAAGATTCCACCTTAAAAAAGAAAAGGGTTCTTCACAGTAAGGGTGGTTAATCTGTGGAATTCTCTACCAAAGGAGGTGGTGACAGCGGATTAAATAGATAACTTTAAAAGGGGACTGGATTTATTTCAAATGAAAAAGGGAATTCAGGGTTATCCTGGATAATTAGAGAGAGAGAGAGATTATTGATCCAGAGAGAAATCCGATTGCCAGTGTCTGGGGTCAGGAAGGAATTAATTTTTTATTCCCCTTTGAGACGATTGGCTAAGTTTTACTTGTTTTTTTTTCTGTTTGCCTACCTCTGGATAAATTAATAATTAGAAAAATAAAAAATAGTTGATTGATAATTAACAATTAATTAGTTAATAACTAATCTGCATATTGCAGATCAGAGGAGATCTTAAAAGGTTGAACTTGATGGACTGAAAGTCTTTTTTCAACCTTAATTACTATGTAATTCCCCATTTAATATTACTGTGTTCTGTTAATATAATTAAATATGTACATATAGTACAGTCATGAGTGTAATGTGTAAGTATAGTAGATCATGGATAGAATGAGTGCATATGGTTACTGTGATGGCATCTTGCTTGTACAGTTCTACAGGAATTTATATGGATTTACAACTACTGAGAGCAGCTAGGCAAGCATCCTTTTCTGGCTTCAGTCATAAAGGAGGTAGGTAGCCTTAGTTGCAAGGTGGGGTTTTAACTAGAGGGGGGTGGTGTTTTTGTTATATATAGATGCAAATAAACAAATAAAGGGTTGTTGAATTCTGAGACACATAGAAGTGGTATGGTCTCTTATTTTGCTCCTGGTGGCTGCAATACTGATCCTATCTCCACCCTGCAAGTAACTTGTCCTGGTCACTCCCACAGGAATGTTACGGAGACTCCTGGAAGTGCTGATTCCTAATGGAGAGACCCTGACTGATACAGAAGCCAGATATCAGGTTGCTGGTGCCGACATTTCCAAGAACCAATGGTCCTTCTGGGTAGGTAACCTGTAGTCTATAGCAGGTGGCCCTGGGCACTAATAGCCACTCTACCCCCGGATCGTCACATGAATATTCTACATTGAGCAATCATCTCCAGATTATACATGTGTGAAGATCTATATTTCCCTGAATACCATTGTACTCTGATATTATGTAGCCTATTCACAGCAAACTGAATGAACAATTCCATTCCTTATCTTGTAGTGACAACTTGTGGCCCTTTAGTGTAATTGCATGTGTTTTCCCCCTTTTGTCTGTAAACCAGTTCAGGCAGGATTTTCCCACTCTGCCTTTGTCCTGTAAGTGACGCTCATTGATCCACCCTCAAGGCAGGCCAGCCAAGCCCACTGTTTTCCTTGCCTCCTGACTGGCTCTCGTATTTCTTTGATTGGTTACTTCTAATCTGGGTGGAGAGTTTGCATATGTTCAGCCCACTGTGATGTAAATCCCTGTAAAACTGCATAAATACGCTGCTGCCCAAAAAAAAGAAATAATCATGCTCTTCTTGGGACACAGACAGAATCGTGTGTTTCATTTAGAGGGAAGACTACTGAGCTAAAAATCACTGTTCTGCCTTGAACCTCTACTTTAATAGTAATTGAGGTTGAAAAAAGACTTTTAGCCCAACGAGTTCAACCTTTTAAGATCTCCTCTGATCTGCTATATGCAGATTAATTGTTAATTAAAACGAAGGCAAACAGAAAAAAAAAAAAAAAGTGAAGCATTGCCAATTGTCTCAAAAGGGGAAAAAAATGAATTCCTTCCTGACCCCAGATACCGGCGATCGGATTCCTCCCTGGATCAATACTTCCTCTCTAATTATCCAGGATAACCCTGAATGTCCTTTTATTTCTAAACATATCCAATCCTTTTTTAAAGTTATCAATTGAATCTGCTGTCACCACCTCCTTTGGTAGAGAATTCCACAGATTAACCACCCTTACTGTGAAGAACCCTTTTCTTTCTTTAAGGTGGAATCTTTTTACTTTTAACCTCAAGGGACGTCCTCTTGTTAGTTGAAAATCTCTTGGCACAAGAAGCTTCCTTGACAAATCTTTATACTGACCCTGGATGTATTTATATAAGGTAATCATATCACCTCTTATAGACACCTTTTGTCTAGAGAAAATAAGCTTAATTGGGTTAGTCTTTCTTCATAACTTAGCCCCTCCATTCCCTGTATTAGTTTTGTTGCCTTTCTCTGTACTTTTCCAGCTCTAAAATGTCCTTTTTATGAAGTGGTGCCCAAAAGTGTACTCCATATTCCAAATGAGGGTGTACTAGAGATTTGTATAGTGGCAGAATTATATTTGCTTTCCTGGCTTCTATAACCTTCTTAATACATGTTAATATTTTAATTGCCTTTGCAGCAGCTGCTTGGCTTTGAGAACTGTTACCTAGATGGTTGTTCACAAGTACTCCAAAATCCCTTTCAATATCTGATATCCCTAAAATTTGCTCAAAAAAGAATATAAATTGCATGGTTATTTTTCCTTCCCAGATGCATAACTTTACATTTATTCATATTAAATCTCCTCTGCCAGTTAATTGCCCATTTCTTTAATTTATGCATATCCCTTTTTAGGGAAAGTACATAATTTTCTGATTTAATTACCTTGCACAACTTCGGGTCATCAGCAAAAATGGAGACAACACTTTCCAGTACTACTTCTAAATATGTTAAAAAGGAGAGGACCTAATACTGAGCCCTGAGGAACCCCACTTACCACATTAGTCCAATCTGAGTATGTTCCATTTACAACAACCCTTTGCTTCCTGTCTTTTAGCCAGCTCTCAATCCATGTGCATATATTTACTACAATTCCTGTATCCCTTAGTTTGCACAATAGTCTCCCTTGTTGCACTGTATAAAAAGCCTATGCAAAATGTAAAAAGACTACATCCACCGAGTTGCCTTGATCCTAGTTCCTACTAACCTCCTCATAGAAACTAATTAGATTTGTTTGACATGACCTATCCCTTATAAATCCATGTTGTGTCCTACTTATGATCCTGTTCAAATAAACATATCCTTGTATATTATTATCCCTTATGAATCCTTCTAAAAGCTTTTCCACTACAGAAGTGAGGCTCACTGGGCTATAATTCCCCAGATTTGCTCTTGGGATAAGGGCTTGAACACCAGATTGGAATCTGCTGGGGTAGGATTGATCTCCTTGGCCTTTTCAAGCCACCTGGAAGAAGCAAATGACACTGGTTAGGCGGATCCTGTAACCCTGGGATCCTGAGCTGATACAGATGATGCTGATCTGACCACCGGGCACCGAGAGGCCCATTCTTTCTAAGAAGATAGCAAGAGATGGGGATTCTTGTAGCCAAAGGCAGGAATTTCTGGAGCTGAATAGCGCCGCCTCCTAAAGTCTTCACAACCTGATCAAATTGAGATTTATTGATGGTTGTGTAAATTCCTTTCTTTATTCTGACAATTAACAATTAATCCGCATATTGCAGATCAGAGGAGATCTAAAAAAGTTGAACTTTATGGACTAGAAGTCTTTTTTTCGACCTCAATTACGATGTAACTATGCAACTGTAGGCATAGCCACATTTTTATGGAAAATCTTTATTTTAGTAAAACTGCTATGTAGGATAGGATGCCATGTTTTTGTCTTCCTGCTCACTTGAAGTATGGCGATCATGGCAACTTCTATGCACTAGCAGTGTGCTCAATAATAAAATGAATCATTGCATACTTCACAAATCTTTTGCAAATCTACAGTGGGTCCTTTCTATTATTAAAATCAGCTATTAAAATTATCTTAATGTGGCAGAGCCTGAAATTGAATGCTTTGAATGTGAAGGGATTAAATCACAAGATTTCAACAGAGTAGGTGGACTGAACCTCAGTAGGATGTTATGTACACGGATAAGCCTCCTAATGTCGAGACGACAGAGTTACCGCGGCAACAGTTAATGTCTCCGTGACCTCCCGACATGAAAATGTATCTTAAATATCCTGCATGAGTAAAAGCGCACATTTAAATTAATAGTTTGGTGGGAATATTTATTTCACCTGATTAAAATATTGGGAAAATACGAGGAGAAAAAGAGGAAGATGGGTAGAAAAAAGGAAAATAAACAGATAGAAAAGAAAGAAACAATGAAATATAATAAAAAAGTAACAAGGGAGAAAAAGGAAGAGGCACAGAGGGAAAATACAGAGAGAAAGAAAGAATAAGAGAGAAAATGAAAGGAATGAATGAAAGAAAGAGGAGAGACCGAAAGAAGAAATAGAAAAACAAGCAAAGAACTAAAGAAAAGATAAATAAATGAAGAAAAGGAAGAACTGAAGAAAGATTCCTTTTCCTTGAATGAATCAAAAAATCACCTCTTTATATTTGTTAGAAACAAACTACACATGAAAAAAGACGATAGAGAGCCGAACATGGTGAAGTATATCGAAAAAATATTTTTTGACACTGTATAACATTATATTCAGAAGATAATTTTCAGATTTGTAGGAGACTTAAATTAAATTTAATTTAAAGCAGTGCTGCAAATATAGTATTTTTTTCACATTCCTATATAGAGAGTATATTATAAGAATTGCCCTTTGTATGGCACAGATATATAATATATCTGAAAAGACAGGTGCACAATACAGATGAATAATATAGTATTAATTAAGGCCTTCTATTTTCGAATCCTTTTAAAATTAATTACATTTAGTGATTTTATATATATCTAAAAAAAAAAAAAAAAAAAAGTACGTCACCCCTATAAAATTCATACCCTGCGGAAGTAGAAATATGAAACTCACAGGTAAGGAGAAAGTCTTTGCATATTTTTCTATTAGTTTCTCTCTGGTATATGGTAATCTTAATAATTCCTAGCAAAGAATTTCAGTCTCCAATCATATTTTACATCTTCTAAAAAGCAAAGAGGACTTTTCCAAAAAAGGATTTTTGGGGGGAAATGGGAGGAAAAAGTACCACTCCCACCAATGTATTATTTTGTTTGTTATATAGCAGGCCTTTATATACATTTTCTTGTAGTCCATATATTTGGGCTTTGAGACCAGACATCAAAATATCTATCACATGGTTAAAAAATTTGGGTCAATAATTTGGGGTTATATAATTGAGCTTGAAAGTTCAGTATTTAAAGCATAAATTACATTAAATTATTATTTCTCTCCTAAGAACTGTATTTCATTTAATTACCTCTGTACAGTTGTATATATAAAAATAAAAAATAAAAAAAAGAATAACACGACAATACTTTTAACACTTGCTAACACTCTGTCGCTTATTATTTAGCCACCTGGGTATAATCTTCTTCCTCACTGCGAGATATAATTAATCATGTGAGATGCTCGGAGAGAGGGAGGATCTTTTAATGTAATGCATGACTAAAGTTTTATTTATCTTACATTTCCACTCAAAATTTCATTAAAAAAATGCACTTATATTTATTTTTAGGTGCAACATCCATATCTATTGGGATATTTGTTGTATCACTTTAATGCTATAGCCCAGTTGCATATGGCTGCATATAAAAGTTACTAAATTAAAAGGTTGTTTTTCTTGTTTTCCATTTTTTTGTTGTTCAATTGCCAATTTTCAATTTTAGCATTGCAAAGAAAGCATACTGTGAATTTTTCTCTCCAGTGTACTTTAGTGGAATAAGAGAAATAAAAATCAATCAAGTAATTAATTATTGAATAAAAAGGGTACCTTGGTGGAATATTCCTTTGGGCAGCCCATGTTTATATCGATGGCAGCCACATCGTTCTCTCTGCAAGAAAAACACAATGAATTCTGGAAAGCAAAACAACTTGTTTGGGCAGTGTAGAAGCAGTGGGAATTGTGGCACCCACTGGTGCTAGTCCACGTTGCAATTAACATGTCAGCGGGTTTCCTCTGGCCATCACATGCAAAGCTGACTGGGCTGCAGGCTGAAACGTGAACAACAGTTGTACACCTCTACATGTTATTTATTTGTTCACACATAAACAGATAGGCAACATAGCTAAAAAGTCATCAACAACTTATGTTATTCATCTTGTGTACACATTGGAAACTATATGTTGTTCAATGAATTCGGGACACTTAAGCTGTACTTGATCACATAAAAAACGTTAAAAATCATACGAAAAAAAAGTCACAAAATGTAAAATGATTAAGATTTGTTGATTAGTTACAGGTACTTGTAGTTTTTGCTACATATAGATCCTGAAGCCGTACCCTTATGCAAATATAACATTTTGCTTTGTGTGTGATCACATATATATAGCGAGGCGAGCTGTTGAAGCACAGAAGTCTTCCGAACTCAGAGCACTTAGCCGATGAGCGCCACAGGTGCTCATCGCCTGCGAGCCTCGCAAAGCGAGACAATCAGTTGAGGCATTGAAACACGCGGGACTTGGCCTCCAAGCAGTCAGGAAACGCGGGATCGCCTTAGGCTGCAAGCAGTTGCGGGACGTGGGACTTAGAATAAAAACATTACGAGGTTGGAAAAATACGAAGTTAATGGCCGAACCACGCAAATCGATAAAGAAGAAGAACCCCCCAAAATTTGCAGAGTTTCGGCACTCAAAAATCAACTAGACAAGAGAAAAAATGTCGGCTAAAAAAAATTAAACGAGGCTACACAACCCCAAACTGCGCAAAACACCGCCAGGAACGTACGAGGTACAAAATACACTATTACAAAGGACGAAAAATTATTGCGAGCCGCATAACACATAGACAAATCAACGCCATTTTACAACACTAACTTGCAACTAATAACATTACAAACATAAAATGGCGGTTTACACGCACACAGCCTATTTACACTGCACAACTGATGACACTTTCTCCTCAGGGCAGCAACAGTCAAACTGTACATTGTATGCTGCAGGAAGGTAAAAAGAGATTGTTAGCTCTTCAGGCTACTGATTGCTGGATATATTAATTAGAAATAGGTAAAGTATATTAATTTATTAAGTAACTAATTATTTTATATATATATATATATATATATATATATATATATATATATATATACACACACATACATATATATATACACACACACACATATATATATACACACACACGTCCTTGCGATGAGCGCCGAAGATGATCATTGCAAAGCACAAAACTGGAAGGAAACGAGCTGAGAGGCTCGCAATGAGCACAGACGGCACTCAGAGGAGCAAAAGTACAGACGGAAAGACGCTCGCAATGAGCACCGACGGCCCTCTGACTACAAAAAGCTTTACATTGTGTGGCAAACAGCATTGCCATGGCTTCAAATTGTATTGCCCCGTCATTTTTGACAGGCAAGTCGCTAGTAACTATCATAATCAATAAAGTTAAAGGTTTCTAAAGTATCATTAAACTGCAAACAATTTTATGTGTATGTTTACATATAAAAAAGATAAACCCTTGTCCTAAATATCTCAAAGAAATCTATTAAGAATCAATGTGAAATTACAATGCATTCAATTTTACTGTATAACAAAAAAAAAAAAGTGTAATGACAAACATTTTTCATATAAAAAAAAGTCTCTGTATGTGGGAACACGTTTCTTCCTATGATCAAAGCTGGAATCTCATTGTATCCGATACGAACATTCAAGATGTTAAAAAAAATAAAAATAAAATAAATGAATACAATTTCAAAAATTACTATTAGATGGAACAAAAACCATACATCACCTCACTCACATATGATAAAAAAAGTCTACTCCTTTACCGGATCCTTTCCAATATGGCGAGTAGTTCTTAATTCGCAGTCCTGGCTTCTTTGCATGAGCCACAACCACTATAGCCCAGGGCTCCGTACAAGCAGTAACAGGTCTTCCACTCCTTATATATCTCACTTTACAACTCTATTGTAAACGGATATCAACTCATCCACTTACCGTACTGGCATGGGTGATCGGGAGCTTCTCATCTTCACCCATTTGAAAAAAATGGCAACAGAATTCCAATATTTGCAGATGCAGATAAATTAGGTATCATTATACCGGACAACAGTAGGATAATTTCCATGCAACATTTAGTCAGTCACAATCTTCCTCTGGGAAACCAGGCCTATAGTGGTTGTATCTTTGTGAGGGAACCAGGTCTGGGAACTGAGAACCACTGACCACATCGGTTAAGAGCCAGCAACAACCATTTGGGATAAATATCCTTTGGTTTTAAATGTAAGTGAGACAATATGTTTTTTTCATATTTTTACATGTTTTGTACTCTGCAGCAGGTTGTCTATACAATCGAGGAAGCCAGAGCTCTTTCTTTATCTCTCACCAGTTTCAGAATTTGATGCAGACTCCTCATGTGATTATTCCTGTGCTAGATTGCAAATGATGCAAAGTATATAACTGAAGGTATGTGACATGGGAACGAGTGACTGTGACTGTCAAATCCCTGCAGAGTCCATTGTTTTGTTCAATTTGTATGCAAGTTCTCAGTTTGTATTATCCCATTATTTCAATAAAAATAGAAAAATAGAATTAGAATGCATTTGGATTTGAACCTAAAGCGCTTTAAATACAACCAAAAACTCTACATACAGAGCTTTCTGTGCACGTGACTCATACAGAGTGTAACAAAACTATGTAAAGAGCAAAAACTGTAGATATAGCAGGTTCCAATGGTGGCGCAGGCACACATCACTATGGGATGATTCCATGTCACCAGGTCTACCGTAATTTAATTCCCAATGTTGTGGACTTACATGAGTTTGGCCACAGCTAGGGCTCGCTCAGCATCAGCAGTTCCCTGTAGAAGGACATAAGATGACTGTCAGAACTCTGTGAACCTTTCAACACGCATGATCTTTACACTTTATACATAGATAGACTTGTTTCATCTCACACACACATCAACTACTTAAATGGCCATTTACCTCACTAGAAGTGCTCCTCATGGTGTGCAAGAGCACAAGATTGTATGTTTAAATGATCTGTTTTCTTTTATAAATCACACCGAAAAAATCTTAAGTCTTAGATCTGTATATTAACACACTGACTGTTCCATGATTAATAACAAGTGCCAACAATGTGCAGCAAAGGCACTGTGAATACAAAGATTTATACGTTTTTCTTTGCAGCAGCAATCAGTTAACCCACAAGTAACATATTTAGATGTTTCCAGAATTATTTTCTCTGCACAAATTAATTTGTGAAAGGTTAACTTTTTTTTTGATTTAATCATTTCTCAGTGAAAAATGGCACGTATTTCAAAAAAATTCAACATGCATTTAGTAGATCTTTACAGTGGCGTGCTCCAAATTATGGGCCCTTTAACCAGAACTGCAACGGCAATCAGGCCAGAATTAAATAATTCTGTTTATGGTTTATGTGAATTCATCAGTTTCAGTCACTCTGGTTAAATAGTTGCACCTCAGCAGCCTTAAATCCTGGCAGTCCAAACGGACAATGGTTAGATACGCTGCTCAAGGACTCAATGTTAAAGGACCACTGTAGTCCAAAACTTTTTCATTTTTTTTTTTTATATGCATGACAAATAGATTAAACTAGTTTAAGAAAATACCAAAGAAACAGATAAACAAGACACATGATCCATTTTGTTTATCTTGCCAGGGAATTGAGAAGAAGTGTACATAAGGATTCATTGGAAATTGTAAATTATGTTTTTCTTATCGGATCTACATTTCAATGAATGTGAATACAGGCACAACCAGACTAACTTCCCATCTATTTCCTGTAACAGGTTAGGACAAAGAAGATGAAACAACCCCACTGCGTCTCATTGTACTGTAATGTATCTAAAGTACAGATCACTTATTTTTTACAGACAAAATACCTTTGGTAACTTTTAAGAAATGATCTTTGAAAACCATGATAGAAAAATTTGGACTACACTGGCCCTTTAATAACTAGGTAACCTACTGCCGCAATCTCTTACCATTTGGAACACAACACGTCCTCTCTCCTTCTCACATGTCTGGAAAATAACCCGTTCTGTGGGAGCCACATAGTCCACAGTCTGGAGAACCTCTGCCAGAAAAAGAGGGGACAATAATCACAGACTTGGAATAACCGGATAGGACAATAATCAGACTATAAAATAAATCAAGAGGGGAACAATAATCTGACAAAAGGAGGAATAAGACGAGGGAGCAGTTATGAGACAAAGGGTAATAATCAGATACTTGGAATATGCAGTGATGGGGCATTAATAGAGAGAAACATAAAGTGCAGTAATCAGAGATGGGGCAATAATCAGATATTTGGATTAACTAAAAAAGAGTAGGTCAATAAGTAGTAAATAAACAGTGTGAAAACAATAATCAGATTTGGAATAACCAGAAAGAGTAAATCAGAGACATGGACATTATCAGTGGGGCAATGAAAGGAGACAGGAAAGTTATCCATACCAGTGATAATTTACCTCCACTGTCTCAGTCTCTAACATGTCCGCCTGTCTCTCGTCATACTCGTTCTCCTGAATTTTCATATAGGTAATAAGTGATGGAGAAAGGGACAGAGCATGGGGAGGAGATGGGGAGGGTTAGAAGAGTCAATAGGGAGGTATTACTAAGTAACTCAAGTACAGTGGCAGGCACTTCAGACTCATAACATAAAATGTATGCTTGCTAATGCCAGAAGCTTGCCAGGAAAAATGGGAGAGTTAGAATTATTAGCAATTAATGAGAAATGGGATTTATTAGGCATTACTGAAACATGGTGGGATGAATCTCATGACTGGACTGTTAATCTGGATGGTTATAACCTATTTAGGAAAGATAGGGGCAATAGTGAAAGGGGAGGAGGGATTTGTCTATATGTTAAACCTATAGTCAGAGAAGGTATTTATGCTGGAAATAGCGGTAATGTTGAATGTTTGTGAGTAGAGTTAAACAGCAAAACCTTTTTTGGAATGGCCCATAGAGAAATAGGTCTTAAAACATAACCATTATTATGTGAAAAACCTACAATTTCCAATATTGAAATTAAAAAATTGTGAAAATACGTTTATTAATATGAATATATACAATATTCCGATGACCAGTAATGCTACCCAATTCTTTGATGATTTCTTCCCTGTATCTGTTATTTCTTATAGTGTCTCAATTTTATAGTCAGTCTCTCCCAAATATCATCTTATTATACCTCACTTGATAGAACAGTAAGCAGCATTTTTAGCTAAATGTCATTCTTTTCTTTTTATTCACAATGTACATGACCTGGATTTATAATTCCTATTGTTGTGTTTCAAGCACTTTTAGGGAGCTTTAATCGATTTGATACTTTATTTGCTCACTCTGATACACTCAATTGTTTGTAGTTGATTGATTCTGTATCCCTTTTTAGAATTTGTTAGTAAATTAGTGACTTGTTACATAGTAATTTAGGTTGAAAAAATACTTTAATCCATCAAGTTCAACCTTTTTAGATCTCCTCTGATCTGCAATACGAAGATTTATTGTTACTTTATCCAGAGGAAGGCAAACAGAAAAAAAAAACCAGTGAAACTTTGCCAATTATCTCAACAGGGAAAAAAAATATAAAATTATTTCCTGACCCCAGATACTGCCAATCTGATTCATCCCTGGATCAATACTCCCTCTCTATTTATCCAGGATAGCCCTTAATGCCCTTCTATTTAAAAATATATCCAATCCCTTTTTAAAGTTATCTATCGAATCCGCTGTCACCACCTCCTTTGGTAGAGAATTCCACAGATTAACCACCCTTACTGTGAAGAACCCTTTTCTTTCTTTAAGGTGAAATCGTTTTACTTCTAATCTCAAAGGATGTCCTCTTGTCAGTTGAAAACCTCTTGGCACAAAAAGTTCACTTGACCCAAAGTCTTATATTGACCCTGGATATATTTATAAGGTAATCATATCCCCTCTTAAGACACCTTTTTTTCTAGAGTAAATAAGTT